>CM035162.1:51474452-51669452 GCA_020205615.1 Panax quinquefolius
TATACCAGTATTTGATCCCTGGGGTTCTTCTGCCATTCTAGCCTTTAGCTTTCTCTTGCCCTTGCTTTTTTTGACCAGGGTAGTGGGTTCTTCCTTGCTAATCTCTTTCTCTTCTTCTTTAGTCTCTTTGATGACTGACATGTTTCCTGGAATCCCTGATTCCTTTATATCACCAGTTCTACCACTAGACTCTGACATCATGCGTACATTCTCTGCTGGATTCCTTTTTTAGTTCTCAACCAGCTGCTGGGTCATCCGTCTGTTTGGATTGATGGACTCTCCTTCATTGTCCCCAATTTTATCACCTAGAGCAGATTGTAGGATGATGCTTATAAATCGCTCGTAGAGCATCTTTTTTTTTTTTGATAATGTGGAGTTTCCCAACCGCAGTCGGACTAAGTCTCCCCACCCCGGACCAGGCTTTACGCACAGGCTCGGCCTAAGACATGGCTCCGCCCAGAAATGTGTGATCCGTGGCCACACAAACCAATTTTTAATTGGCCCTCACACTTGTTGCAGGCGGGAATCGATCCCAGGATGCCCAGGTTTATGGTTCACCCCAGGTGGAAACTTACTGCTGCGCCAAGTGCCGTAGAGCATCTTTTGAGAGCTCTTTGTCTTCTTCGAGCTGGTGATCCATTTCCCAATCCATTCAAGCAGTAGAGCTCCATAGTTAAGTTGTATTCCACAACTTATAACAGTCATGAGCTTCAGTTGCACCTCATTTACAGAATCGTGGCCCGAGCTCTTGCAACATATACACTTCCCAATAATATCGGCCAGAAATTCGTACCTCTGAGGAAACTCCTTTTTCTTCTATCCCTTGACTGTGGGGAATTTCTTGTGATGCATCTTCTTTAGGCCTTCATGGAAGTCAATGCCATCTATGAGCGAGAACCCCTCATTTTTGAAGCCTAGGGCTAGGTTGATATTCTCAGTTCTGAGTTTTATTTCCACGTCCTTGACCCTCGTGGTGATGACATTTTTTTCGAATGCCCCATTCCTGTAAAACTCTTTTATCAGCTTCAGGGTAGATCCAGGTGCTCGTACCCAGGGCTTCTTCGAGACCAGCCTTCCTTATCAATGACAGAGTTTTGTGAAACTTGGGTTCAACTATTTTGAACTCGTCGAAACAGAGTCTGTAGCCAGAGATGACGTTGGAGGCTGCCATTGATTTCTTTGCAAGGAGTATGGTTGTCTGAACTTTCTTAAGGGTTAAGGTTTCTGCTTGTAGAAAGAAAGGGAGAGATAAGCTTTTTGAACTTCTGATTTCAATAAGGCGTTTTTAAATTGTACTTGTAACTTCCCTCTCTCCATTTTGCTTAGTGGGGAATGTGTCGACTTCTGTTTGGCTCCACGAATCTGACTGAGGAGGATTGTACTGATTTGCCCTTAGCTCTTTCTGAGTAAATGTGTCCTTAGGAGGGACTACGATCGTTGAGGTAGCCTTTATGATTGTTGAGTCTACTTTGCATTTGTCGAGTTTGCTCTATAATCGTTGTATGCGCTTTCGCCAAATAATCGTCGCGTTCTGAATCAGTAATCGTCGAGTCTCGAACTACATTCGTCGCGGTATCCGCTCAAGAATCGTCGTGTCTCGCCAAAGAATCGTCGTGTCTGAACTATGATCGTCGAGTCTGACCGAGTCCTTGTGATGAACTTTTGACTTAGCATTCTTCTCGGTTTAAGGTAACTCAGGAAGGGCCAACCTCATAGAGTGAGTCAAGGGTTAGGTTTGTTCCTGAGGCGCGTATCAGAGAGATTGCTTTGTTTTGAACTTTATCATAACAGGATGCTCCTTTGTTTTGCTGATCGGGCTCTGCCATCGTTGAGTCTGTACAACGATCGTTGAGTCTGTGCTACGATCGTTGTCTTTTATGTCACTGCAGCTCTGCGATCGTGGACTTCCTTTGATCATGTCTACGATTTCAAACATAACCTTTATATCTGTATGGTTAGCACAAACTAGAGCATATATTTCATGGTTGTAAATTAAGCATGCCTAGCTCACTTATTAACTTGTTAAATCTGGATTCATCTAGAGGCTTTGTAAAGACATCAGCAAGTTGATTTTCAGTAGGGATATATTGTAAAGATATAGTTCCATTTTTTTTTGCTAAATTTAGACTGTATTAAAGAAAGAATAAGAAAAAAATGCATGGGACAGAGCCCCAATCAGTATACCGTAGCCATCATAGGACAGGCCCTATGATGGCTGTAGTAAACCACAGCTAGACGCAGAGAACAAAACAACAACAATAACATCCGACAATAAGCTTGGAAACAAACTAAACTAGCAACACATCAAACAACAGCTCAGGGCAGCTTGAGAACTCCCAGCTGCCGAGAAATAAGAGATCAGTAAACCAACAGCTTGAGCAGTAATGAAGCAAAAAGCAGCCAATGGCAGCATCAACTCATGCCCACTCCCATGCCCAAAACACACCAGATGATAGGCTAGCAACAGATCCAACCCCGAAAGACGCCTGACTGCAGCAAGAAAAGACGCTCAGACCAGATTATCTAGCCCAAACCATGCCAGGCAGACCCACAAGCAATGAGGTAGGACTAACCATCCCAGCAGCATGGACCACACTTGCAAAAAACCCAGCAACCATCAGCGAAAACCTGTAGCAAATGCCGCAAACAGTCTAGCAGTAGGTGCAGCAATGGCATCTCCAACATAGCAACAACACATCAAATAGCAACACAATACAACTACCAAGAAAGAAGACATTAGTAACAACAGCTTGAGCAGCAACGAGGCAAGGGCAGCATCTTAACCACAGACTACAGTTCTAACAGGCCAAAGATTTAGCCCTGCAGATTGAACCTCAACCTCAGCAGCAACCCAACAAGAACTAGCAAACCTAAAAGAATTCGCAGAACCAAGCCAAAACCAAACCAGCAATTGCTGACAATAGCAATTTGGGCATTTCACCTCAGCTGCAGCAGAAAACCCTAGCTGAGCCAAACTCACCCCTACATCGAAATAGGATACAGCAGCAAGAAGATATGTAATGTCTGATTACAGCAACACAACCCAAGACATAAGCCAAATGACCCAAACTCAATACCAGCAGCCCAAAGCCAACCAACCATAGCCAGTAGTCCTTCACAAACTCAATACTAGTAGTCTAAATAACCAAAGCAACAAGCTGTCTAGACCACATCACACAAGACCAGTAGTCTAAACACCCAAAGCCGAATTTGCAGCAAAGGACTAGACCAGACCTACAACAAGCTGCCTAGACCAGACCAGCAGCATGAACCATAGCAACAGCAAAGACACTGCATCCAAGCTGGCTAGACATACCTGCAACAGAAAGCCCAGACCAAACTAGCAGGAAAGAACAGTAACCATAGCAGACTAATAGGAAATGCCAATGTGAATGTTATAAAACCAGATGTCTGTAGCAAGACTTCTTCTTGAGTCTTTGAAATCTGCTATAAGAGTAAAGTTTACATTTCAACAAGTTCATAATATCTTGCACTACTGCCCGGACAGGAGTAGCTTTATGTGAAAAGATCCTAGCGTTATGTTCAGTCCAGATACGGTGGACCACAGCCACAAACCCGAGATGAATGAGACTATGATGAAATTGAGGACACGTGTAGTGAATAAGTTAGTTGGTAATAGAAGACCAGTTCCTGCTACAACCTCTCCAACCACAGTGTCTAAGAATAGATACCAGAACCCTAAAGGAATAGTCACAGTGGAATAATAAGTGATAAAAGGATTCTAAGTTAGTTTTGCACAACACACACACACAGGGTTAACTTGAAGGCCAAAAGTGAGCAGTCTATCCATGGTACGTAACCCTTTGTGAAAAGACATCCAGAGAGTGAAGGAGAACCTAGGGGTGAGAATCCTATGCAAAACCAGTTTGTCCCAAAGCACATCCACACCAACCTGCCTAATCGAGCGCCAAATAGTAGAAGCTTTAACTTCACTAGCTTTATTATTGCCTCATAAACATTCATCTTGAAAAGTGGAGTTACACTACCTGTTGAAGTCAAAAGAATCCCTGAAGACTATGAAGTCATTATGGTTAGAGGAAGAGAGAATCCAAGTAGAGTCATGGATAATGTTGCTAACTGTTGCATGTGGCCCTAGACTAGAGTTGATGACCAAGGTAGAGTGAATAGAGGTGGCCAAAGTGCCATTACCCATCCAAGGGTCAAACAATAGACTAGTATCTGCACCATTACCAATATAGAAATTAATGTGATTTAGAGCTAAAGGCCTCAGCTGAAGAACTTTTCTCCAAAGCCAAGAGTAGTCATTAGAAATAGACATACACCAAAAAAATTTAGATTTGATATTAGCTCTAACCCATGAGGCCCATAGGGAATTGTGCCTAGGGTTGACAATCCTCCAAAGATTCATTAAAATAAATGATTTATTCCAATCCTCCAGGTTCTTTATAGCTAGACCACCTTCTGAGTGAGGCAAAGAGATTTTGGACTAGGCCACTTAACACCATGTTTAAACAAAGAAGGACCCTTCTATAAAAATCTAGTCATAATAGACTTTATATCCTTTAGAACAGCAGCAGGAAGAATAAAATGGGCTGACCAATAAGACTGGATGGCACAAATAACAGATTTAATTAATTGCAATCGACCCGCATAGGAAATAAATTTGCAAGTCCATGAAGCTATTCTAGCTTTAACCTTATCGAGAAGGGGTTGACAGTCAGCGAGGCTAAGCTTAGAAGTGATTAATGGAACCCCCAAAAACTTGGCAGGGAATGACCCCAATTGAAATCCAAGAGTATCAATAATGGACTCCGCAAGAGTATTCGGGACTTGAGCAAGGAAACACATACTCTTCGAAGCATTTATATGCAACCTAGAAAGGCGAGAGAATTTGCATAAAGAAAACTTGATAATCCTAACCGAGTCAATATCTCCATGGCAAAAGATAAGAAGATCATCTGCAAAGCAAAGATGTGTGATTGACAACAGTTTAGTCTTCTAGTGGAATTTAAAGGAGGGCTGAACAGTTTGCTTGGATAAGTTAAAAGATAGGATCTCCATAGCTAACACAAATAGATAGAGGGAAAGAGGGTCCCCTTGCCTTAAACCCTTCACCCCTTTAAAGTAGCCACAAAGGGCCCCATTAACCTTTACAGCGAAGAATGTAGAAGTAATACAAGCCTTAATCCAAAAAACAAATTTAGGAGGGAATTTGAAGAGCCTAAGCACTTCCAATAAAAAGTCCCAAGAAACTGAATCAAATGTTTTGCTTAGGTCTATTTTCATAGCACAACGAGGAGGACCCGAAGACTTGTGATAATTACGAAACAATTCTTTGCCAAGAAGAATATTATCTCCAATCCTACGTCCCACAAAAAAAGTAGCTTGGCAAGGGGAGATAATGAGAGGAAGCATAATTTTAAGCCTAGAAGCAATAATCTTATAGATGCATTTATAAGTTGTGTTGCAATAAGATATAGGCCTATAATCATTCCTGGAGGAGGGGTTTTGAACCTTAGGAACAAGAGCAATAGAAGTTGAGTTAGTTCCTCTAAGCAAGCAACCTTGATTGAAAAAGGATTGGACAGCAAAGGTGAAATCCTTCCCAACAATATCCCAAGAATGTATAAAAAAGTTGATATTGAACCCATTCGGGCCAGGGATCTTATTTTTTTCATAGATTTCAAGGTGGATAGAACTTCTGCATCCAAAATATCCCTCTCTAGTAAAGAAGCTTGCTGAGAGGTAACAATGTTTGCAATAGAAGAAGCCAGGTCTAAAGAGTATAGAGTGCCATCTTGAGAAGAAGAACCCAATAAAGAGCTGAAATGGTTCACATCATTTTTTTTGGATTTCCAATTGGCCAAAGAAAAGATCACCTGAGTCATTCTCAATCAATAAGATTTTATTTTGATTCCACCTGTTCTTGATTTGGTTATGGAATAATCCATTGTTGCCATCCCCATCCTTAAGCCATTGAATTCTAGACTTTTGCTTGGAAAGTTTTTCCTCAGCTAAAAGGGCAGCCCATAAGTCTTGAGAAAGAGTTCTTTGAAGCTGTAAAAGAGATAGATCATCCGGAGTACGAGAAATAGCAATCTGAGTAGCATGAAGCAAATTTAGCACCCAAAAAAAGAGAGTAGCATGAAGCAATTCTCTAGCCTTTCCAATCTTGGTGGACAAATTACCGTTTGCTTTATTAAGAGAGTGCAAGGCCCTCTTTGTAGATCTCAACTTGCCAGTTAAGACTTACAAAGGGTCTCCCAGGATACACATTCCAAGAAGACTTCACTATATCGAGATATCCTTTAAGATCCACCATAAAATTGAAGAATTGGAATGGTCTGTGAATGCGAGGCAAGATTAGGAAAGTATGGACAACAGCAGGACAGTGGTCCGAAAGGTCACGCGGGGTTAACCAGGCCTGAGAGCAAGGGAGAAAATTTAACCAAAGATAATTCAACATAACCCCCGATCCAGCTTTTTGAATGAAGGTTTATTATCACTAGAGTTCCACTTGGTATGGAAGTCCCCGACAGCACGAAGGTCCTCAAGATGTAAGTCAGAAATGCAATCAAGGAAATCCTGCATGCCACAATCCCAAGAATCATCCCCACCATTAATTTCATAAACAGATCTAACCTCATTAAAATCACCTAACAAACACCTAGGGAGATTAATTGAAGAGGTAATAACTCTCAGGTCCTTCCACAAAGATTTCCTATCCGAGGGGGTATTAAACCCATAAATGAAAGTAACAAACATTTGAATATTAAGATCAATGGACTTAACAGAACAGTGAATAAATTGAGGAGAAGAAGCAACAATAATCATATTCCATAAATGTGGGTCCCAACCCACCCAAATTCTCCCATTTACATGATGGTCATAATTGAACTTCCATTGCCAACCACTACGAATAGCCTTAGAGATCATATTAGCTTTGAGAGCTTTTAATCTGGTTTCGACTATACCAGCAAAAGAGATATTATGCTTACACAAAAGAGCAGTAATACTATCCTGCTTGGATTTCATATTTACACATCTAATATTCATAGAGCAAAAATTTAACATAGATAAAACTAAAAAGAAGAAACTTTTTGGAGTTTGCCACTCCACCCTCTTTTACTCTTTTTCTTGGAAGATTGGCCCAACTCTAAACTACCCCTGGCTTAAGTCCTTCCTTTTCATCAATAACTTTAAGCTTTCCCATAAGCGGATTAGGAGAGGGAGTGCAATCAGAGTCATAGAATTCAAGAGGTCATACAGGGTACGATAAGGATTTGAAAGGATTGGGGGCCCCCAAGGAAAGAGGAGAACTAGCCAGTTGCTTAGGACCTCTTGAGACCACAGTCCAATTAGAAGAAGAGGCTGGCAAGGGGCCAGGAGAGGTAGCAGATTGAGGCAGCAAGATTTGAGGCAAAACAACAACCATAAATTTGGCTTTAGGCATCCACTTATAATTCGCATTAGGACATCTAATAAGAGAATGCCCAAACGATTTACAGTGGGAGCAAATTGAGGTTTATTTTGGTATTCAACTCTCACCAACACAACCTTATCGGTTTTAGTTTCCTCATCAATGACCACCACATCCAAACTGCTAGGCATAATCTGGCGAAGTTCATGGGTTCTAATTTCTCAGTGACTTTGTCCATAAATAAAGGTTTGCCAACCCCACTAGCAATATAGCTCATCCATGCGGAAGACAAGTAAGACATAGGAATATTGCGGAATTTCACCCAAATCGGAGCTTTGGTACAATTTTTAGATTGGAAGTCAAGACCTTCCTTCCATTTCTTGAGACAGAGAAGTTTATTAGCAATATACCATGGGCCAAGAGCAAGAACATTGTCCCTATCCTCAGGCTTGGCAAATTTGAATACAAAGAACCCCTTGTCCTGCAGAAAAACATTTTGCAACCCAAACTTGTCCCATAGACTATGCATCAAGTCTTCAACTAACTTAAAGGGAAGTCTAGAATTTAGAAAACTACCTACCAAACAAGAATTCCACTAATTATTACCTTGAATAAGGACTTCCGCGGGAGGTCTTATAAGGATAGACCCACCATCCGATGAAGGAGGGGAAGGGGGAAAGAAATCCAGAATATAATTAGCCCTAGGATCACCTTGTGCTACAACCGAGCTCCAGGAGGGTTTAACAGTACATCCAGTCACAGAGGAGACCCCCGACAACTCAGAAACCAAAGGGGAGCAACGAAGCTCACCCTCTTTTAAAACAGGCCCAGTATGGCCAACCAAGGTACCAGCCGGACAAGACTCTGCAAGCTTAGCATTTGCTGAGTTCCTCTGGGGACTATTATTAAATATGTCACAAGCATTAACAATTCTAGAATTTAAACCCTTACCAGCAAATTCATTAACCTGTTGAGTAGAAAACCCCTTCGAGTAGATAAAATCCAACAGAGTGTTACACTTCCTGTGTTCTTGAGCTGCGTCAATATTTCCTTGTTGAGATTGATGCTGAGCTGCTTGGAAGATTTCTATTTTTTTTTGGCTAAATTTAGACTGAAATAAATAAAATGGGGGATTACAAAACCACATGGGAGAAACCTAAACAGAAATAGCAAAGACTTCATAGGACAAGCCCTATGATGTAAACACTATAAAAGGTTAAAGCGCCAAATTAATAAGAAAAGGTTCTGAGACATATATATAACCGAGATATTTTCTATAAAATTAAATAAAAAATTTTGCGTATAATTTTTTATTTATTTTAAGGATGAGGATTTGTACAAGATAAAGTTTATGTGATTATGTAATAAATAAAAATATATTTATTACATGAAAGTATGAAAATAATTTTATTTTAGAATTATTGAATTTTTATAAAGTATATTCTTATAATAACTAATTTTATAGTAGAAAAGTTTTATTAATTATTTTCCATGAAAATATAATTATATATTATTAAAATAATATATGAAAGGATTTTTAGAATTATTATAATAATTATTTTATTTTATTATATGAATTTAATTTATATTAATTAAGTTAATTATTTAAACTTAATTTAATAAAGGTATATATGCCGAGATAAATCGGATATGGAATTCAAACCCTAATTTTGGATTTTTATCAAGGAATGAGAATAATAATATAATATTAATTATAATTTAATTTTTCAGTGATATAAATATGTACTATTTGTGTATATTGACAATAATTGGTCAATTATGGTATTTCACACTAAAATCCTAGAATTACTGATAAACCATAATTCGAAAGTCAATTACGACTTTAAGATTTGGTTAAGTCATTATGTAGTTGTGATGATGTGATAATGTGTCTAATGACAGGTGTTATATATTTTATATTAGTTAGGAAAAACCTAATTTTCTAAATTAGGAAACCCTAATTTGCTAAATTGGTAACCCTAATTGTAAATTTCAAGCAAAATGCTAATTAGTGGGCATTAAAATCCTAATGTTCATGTATAATGTAATTAGAAAATTAAACACGATTAAGAAACCCTAATTTGCAAAAATTAGAAAATAATATTATTATTTTTTTGTACAAACACTAATTAGTAATTTTAAAAACCTAATTACTAATTATAAACCCTAATTGTTAAATTAGCAAGGTTAATTATTATTAGTAAATTTTCAACCCAAATGTTCAATTAATCGAATTAGAAAACTAATTAAATTTAGTAAACTCTAAATTATATTTTTAGAAACTAAATTGTTATTTATTTTTAAATCCTAATTTTGGAAATCCTAGAATTTTGCTTTTAAAACCTAAAATGGTTCAAACCCTAAACCCTAACCCAAACCTTAAACCCTAAGGGTTTGCCATGATTACCATAATGCCATTAAATTGAAAAATCAAATGACTATTTTACCCCTTGTTGCATTATTGGACAAAACTTGTAAATCTAGCTATAATGTAGTTGGTGACCAACCATTGACTTGCCATGTGACTAAAATACCAACTAATCAGCCATATCATGCCAGCCAAGATCATTGTATCACAATATATATAGAGTTAGAGAGAGAAAAGTGCATTATTTGTCTCATTTTCTCTCATACACCCAACTAAAGTCTCTCAAGCTCAAGACCCACGAAATTATTAGCTAGACCAGTTCCAAAACACAGCCCCACGAAATCCACTAACAAATCAGAAGCCAAGAAATCAGATTTGCTCATTTAAAGGTATAAACCCTAGTTGAAAAATTCGATCTTGATCTTATGTTAAAAGTTGTGATTATTTGTTGTAATATGTTCTATGTAGTGTCTATAAGATATCTGGGTTGCTAGATGTTAGATCCATAACATCAAGAGGCTCGAATTTGAAGATTTCAAAAATATGGAAAATTTTATTTTTGTATCTGACAGTCAAATGTCAGACCCTTTAAATCTTTGGTTGTTAATGCTTTTGGGTGTTTTATGTTTTATATTTGTAGTATGATGTGAGAGCTTGGATCTAGAACTTAAATAAAATCCATATCATATACAGATTGTTAGATATATGTGGTCAAAGGTCGTTGACCGACCACGGAAATTAAAAATCTGGGCAACCGAGATTTCCCAGGTGGCTCTGACAAGCTTTTCAAAGCTTCTGATCTAGCTGATTTTTGATGTTTTGGCCCAGTTGTTATTTTTTTGTGGTAGCCTGATATGAATACTATATATTAAAGTCTTCAGATAACCTATATACTTAATGGGATCCAAGATATGAAAGGTCAAAGGTGGGTTGACCATCTGCTTATGAACATTTCTGGGTTTTACAGAAATGTTCAAGAACAGTTTTTAGAGACCACTTTGACCGGCCTTGATTTTTTAACTGTGTTGATGTTAGATCTATATATTACTATGAAATTGGTCTTTGACATGTATTCTACACGATGGAATCTTCATATTACACAGAATAATCCTGATGTTATGATTGATTGCAGAAATAGGTATTACCTTGGTAGGCATTTCGTTTTTCATTTCTGGGTAACCCAGAAAATGAAGAACAGGCCTGACAACGTTTTTAAAACCCCATATCTCACTTGTTTAATATTTTTTGGTCATGTTTCTTGTTAGAACATGTAGTATTGACCTAGAACTACAAGATCTGTTGTTAAGCTGTTCCAGAAACGACATAAGTTATGATTTATTGATAGTCAAACTAGTGCTCTTCGTGACTGACATGAAGTTTTGGGTTTGGCCCAAGAACACTCAAGAACACATTCAGCGACAATTTTGTCACTAAAGCCACTTTTAGCGACAGATAATTTCTAAAAATAATATATTAATTAAATAAATAGAAATAAATGATTTTTAATTATTAAAAATACTAAATAAATTCTGAAAAATTATTTTAAATTAAAAATAGTTTTTTTAATTATTTTGAGTATATTTCATAAATATTTAATATTTTGGAATATAAATGGTATTTAATTTAATTAATTATAATATTAAATAAATTTTTAAAAATAATTTAAATACATGAAAAATCATGAAAAATAATATGATGCTATAATAAAATATTTTAAGTTATTTTAGTGACTTTTAATATTTTAGGATGAATTTCATTAATTAATCAATATTAATGATAATTAGTTTATTTAATAAATGTATTAAATAAATGAGGAAAAATAGAATTAATAATTTAAAATCATATAAAAATGATTTAAAGGATTATAAAAATATTTTAAGTTATAAAATATAACTTTGATATTTTGTCATGAAAAATATTAATTATTTAATATTATTGATATTAGATTTATTTAATACTTATATTAAATAAATTAGTTTTAAAATGATTTTAATATTATAAAAATCAATTTAGATGATAATAAATTGTTGAAAGATATTTTAAGTTATAAAATATAACTTTAAATATTTAAAGGATAATTTTATTAATAATTTAATATTAATGATATTAATTTAATAATAAATGATATTAAGTTTATTAAATAAATAGTTTTAAAATGGTTTTATTTATTTAAAATCATTTAATAAGGATATTTATGAATTAAAAATATTTTAAGTTATAATTAATGACTTTTAATATTTTGATAGATAATGCTTGATAATATTTTATTATTAATGATAATTATTTAAAAATGATTTTAATTGTTTTAAAAATCATTTAAGAGTAATATTGCTACTTTAAAAATACTTTGAGTTATTATAAATAACATTAATATTTTGGCAATGGTTTGATTAATAGTTTAATATTAATTAAATATTAATGATAATAAAATTATTTAATATTTAAATTATTTAATAATCATTCCGGTGTTTGAAAATTCGTGATAAATTATAATAAATGTTTAAAAATTATTATAAGTCATTTAAAAATAATATGACCGATACTTACATATATTGAACTACAAGATAGAGTCTTAGACTCGATAATTACCTGATAAAGCCGTCGGTACACCGACATGTTTCAGAAATTAATCTAGACTTCGATAATTTGATTAGATATATGTTTGTTTGTGGTTCAGTGACTGTTGAATATATGTGTGACAATGTGCTTAGGTTATGTGCTGACTGCAATAAGCAGTGCTATCTGTTATAGTATGTTGTTCTAATCAATAAAATGATCTTATTAATGATATGTTGTGATATAAAAGATAAAAACTAAGTTGCGAATTGTAAGCAGCGCATCAAGCAAGTATCTTACCTTTGCATTTCCTTTATGCAATGGACATGAGTAAGAAGTTTTAGAATTATATTATTATTGTACTAAATTATTAACTTTATTATCGTATATATTATATCTGATCATTGTTTATCAACATGATATTATATTATATAACTCATATATATATTTTGTTCGTTAATTTTGAAATATGGTTATACAAGTGTCCCCACTTGGATAATCATTGTATTTAAACACATGTTGATATATATATATATATATATATTTCAAAATATCGTTGAATATGATAAAAATCTTTTTGTATCCAATCAAATTGTTTTGGTTCGGATTCCAATCTAAGTATGGACATCCCGATCAACGGAAAACTTTTATGCGCCCAAGGCGGACAAAGTGAACGATCCTATCGTTCTTGTAATGTAGTATTGATCAATACAGGGTCCATGGGATGTACACCCTCATGCCCGTAAGATATGACGGTTTGCAGATGAAGTTCTGTCTAACCTTATCAAAAATTTAAAACAATGTTCATAGTATGTCGACTACCCTATATATATAGTCAATACGTAGTTTCAAACATTGGAGATAGACTTGTTATGTTATTATTATCGGTTCAGTTTACTTCATAACTATAAATTCATTGTAGAAGTGATGTATAAAGAAAATATTTATTTCTTTCAGCTAATTATATTTCTAATTGTTATTACTTGCTGGGCACCCAAATGCTCATCCTTGCTTAAATTTAAATGTTTTCAGCTAGGTATGATCAACCCGAAGGTTCAGACAAGAACAAGTGAAAAGGAAAGCAAACAGTATATGTTTAATAGTATCTTTTCTAATAGTTAGACTGTATTAAGATAATGATATGTATTATATATCATGTAAAGAATGTAGTAAAGGTTGCGTACTTGGGATTAGACTCTGATAAATATAAGTTAAGTTTGATATTCATATTATTGTTATTATTATTAGTATTATTCCGCTCATAGAAATGGTATCGTGAAGCACCGAGTTCGGGTTTCAAGTACCCGGATTTGGGGGCGTCACAATATATCAAAGCATAAAAGACGCCCAAACACAGAACCACTGAAACTAGCTACCATGACGACGACCCACTCGTGGCCGAAGCCCCACTCTATAAAGACCCACGCTATGAAACCCCACTCTGTGAGTCCCCACCAGCCGAGCCCCTCATTGCCAAAGTCCAAGCCACAGAAGAGACCATCTGGAAGAAACGAAGCCAAAACGACACCAATCTGAGCCTCTCTTGGCCGAAGCCCCACTCTACGAAGATGACCCAGTCGAGGCTGAAGCTCAACTCTACCAAAGATCCACTCTATGAAGACCCACTCTCCGAGACCTCTTGGTCGAGCCCCTCATTAACGAAGACCAAGCCATCCGAGCCCCTCTTAGCCGAAGCCCCACTCTACGAAGACGACCCACTCTAGGCCGAAGCCCCACTCTACGAAAGATCCATTCTACGAAGACCCACTCTCTGAAACCTTACTCTATGAAGACCCCTCTTAGCCAAACTTCACTCTACGAAGCCCCACTCTACGAGTCCCCAGTCTACCAAGCCTCGCTCTACGAAGGCCTTACATGGCCAAGACTCCACTCTACGAAGGCCCCATTCGGCCAATACCCCACTCTATGAAGTCTCACTCTATGAGTCCCCAGCACTAGCATTCCACAAGCAATCCCATTCTACGAGTGCAGTTACAGCACAAAGGATCTATAGCATAGTCTAGACTTGATTTCTTGAAATTTAGCATTAGAATGAAGCCCATACTTTACCAAATGAATAATATCACGAATGAGAATTCGAGCAGGGGTGGAAGTATGTGAGAAAATCCTGGCATTTCTTTCTATCTAGATTCTATAGACCACAGTAGCAAACCCAAAATGGAGAAGACTAGAGTGAAATTTTATACAGGAGCGGCTAGAGATAAAGTCAGTAATAGAAGTCCAACTCCTACTAAACCCTCTCCAATCACACTGCCTAAGGACATCTATCAGAATCTAAAAAGAAAAGGAGCATTCAAAGTATAAACGGTTAAAGGTTTCCCTATCATTCGAGCAAAGCACACACATAGGGTTGATATCAAGGCTAAATTGAGTTAATCTGTCAAGGGTTCGAAGCCCCTTATGAAAAGCAAGCCAGAGAATAAAAGATTATCGGGGGAGGGGGCACAATCTTGTGCCAAACCAAGCTATGCCAAGACACGGTAGGCCCAGTTAGCCGAATAGAATTCCAGATAGTAGGAGCCTTTACATCCTTTGTACCATCCCAGAAAAGACCATCACAGTTTGCAGAGTTACAAGGTCTAGAGTAGTTAAAAGAATTCTAAAAAGCAATGACATCCTGGTGGTTCGAAGCAGGTAAGACCCACCTAGAGTTATGTATAATGCTATTCACACAAGCATAAGGACCAAGCCCAGAGTTGACAATCAGAGACGAGTGAACATAATTTGTCAAAGGAGAGTGACCAATCCATGGGTCAAACCATAGGCTTGTATTAGCTCCATTTCCTATGTCATAAGATATGTGCCTACGGGCAATATCCCTGCATTGTAATACTTTCCTCCAAATCCAAGAGCAGTTAGGAGGGATAGGAATAACCCAAAAGGATTTAGACTTGAGCAGTGTAATATGAACCCATTTGGCCCAAAGAGATGGAGACATGGGATTAATGACATGCCAAAGATGCATCAAGATAGGCGATTTATTCCATTTCGCAAGGTTTTTTATTGCTAGACCTCCCTCTACAAATGGAAGACAAATCTTTGTCCAAGCAACGTTAGAGCCATATTTGTCCATGGATGGACCCTTCCATAAGAATCTAGACATGGAAGACTGAAGATCTTTCAAAACTGCTGCAGGAAGGATGAAGTGAGCCGACTAATAGGCTTGAGAGGCATGGACAACTGACTTGATAAGTTGCATACGGTCAGCGTACGAAAGAAACTTATTGGTCCAGAAGCTAATTTTGGCTTTGACCCTTTCAAGGAGGGGGCGACAGTCCGCAAGGCTATGTTTTGAGGTGATCAAGGGGACCCCCAAGAATTTTGCAGACATCCCTGACTGAAAAAGGAAGAATAGTATCCTTCGGGTTAGATTGTTTCTTAAGACCCTTAGTAACCACTTTCCAACCATCAGTAGGGAGGGGGTCAGAAGAAGAGCCTTGGACAGGGGAAGCAAGGGCTTTCTGTCCAACCTGTATCTTTGGGACCCATTTGAAGTTGGCACTAAGGCAGCGAGCAAGGGAGTGGCCAAAAGACTTGCAATAAGTGTAGAAGATAGGTCGATTTTGGTATTCCACTTTTACCCGAATAACTTTTTTAGTTTGGGTTTCCTCAGCAATAACGTCCACTTCCAGACAGCTAGGGAATGAAGATGAAGAAGAAAGCTCTACACATAGTTTGGCAAATGTCATCGGCTCGAATTTACCAGTAACATTATCAACGAAGAGTGGCTTATGAATGCCACTAGCTAGGTAACTAAGCCCTGTAGGAGAAAGGTAGGACATTGGGACGTTATGAAATTTAACCCAAATTGGAGCTTTAGTACAGGCTTCAAACTTGAAATCCATGCCTTCCTTCCAAAGTATGAGGCATATATGTTTGTTCGAGATGTACCAAGGGCCAAGAGCAAGGACATTTTCTCTTTCCAGAGAGTTTGAAAACTTAAAGATAAAAAACCCTTTATCATGCAAGAAAACCTTCTGCAGTCCATGTTTGTCCCAATGCTTATGAACAGTTTCTTCAACAAGTTTAAAGGGGAGTCTAGGGTTGATAAAGCTCCCCACGAGGCAGGTATTCCAAAGAGTATTTCCTTTTAGGAGAATCTCAGCCGGAGGTCTAATGTGAATTACTCCATTCTCCGAGGCCGGAGGAACGGGGGGGGGGGGGGGGGGGTTGGAATATTCAAGCGAAGAGCAGTGTTTTGGGTCACTATTGGTTACCACATCACTCCAAGATTGTTTAGATGGATTAACAGCTTCAGGAGGGTTATCATCACATTTTTCCTCCACATAGGCAGCAAGAGAGTGGGACGCATCTGTAGTAGATTGCATACCCGACACAGGTGCGAGCATTGTAGGAAGTTCACCAGAGGGTCTCAGGGAGCTAAGATCTAGCATGTTGTGGTCGTTAACACTCCAAACAGATTTTCCTTTGTTAGAGAAATCATTGACATTCTGAAGCGAAAAACCTTAGGCTTTTATGAAATCCATTAAGGTAAGGCACTTCATACGTTCATCAGCTGCATCAAGGCGACCCTATTGCGATAGTTGTTGCGCTGCTTTGAAGATCTCGGACATAGAGGGGCCAAGCATAGGACCAACATTTTCCGCGGCAATGCTGTTAGCTTCTGAGTCAGAGGACTCAACCGAGGCAAGATTGGTCATAATAGGCATGAGGTCAGATTCTTCCATAGCTGTGTTAACAGTAGTAGGGGAGTTGGGGTTTGATACACTGAAATCGGCGAAAAGGTCATGGGAGAGGCTACTCTCAGAGTTACCAGCCAAGAGGTGAGAGAAATCAACCATGACGAGGCAACAAGAGGGCGGAGGGAGGGGGAAGAGGAGCTCTATTTGGAAGATTTCCTTCATAACAGACCCATGGGTAAGCCCTAAACAAGCTTCCACTTCACTATTAGCGTCTGATTCATTCGACACTAAAGCAACTTCGGTAGGAATAAGAGTCAATTCGGCCATATCGGCCTCAACCAGTTCCGGAGAAATAGGCCTAGAAGCCTTAACATCAACAAAAGGATCTGGAGAGGGGCTGCTGACAGAATTACCCACCGAAAGATGCGAGTAGCTGACCATTTAGAGAAGGCAAAGACGAGATCGAGAGAACCAGGGACCAGAAAAAGGCAGCTGATTGCTATCCTCTTATTGCAAAGATTAAAGCCAGAATCTCTTCATAGACTAATAATCTAGTTCCATTTTGCAGATGATCCCTAATGAAGTGATACCTAATTTTTATATGCTTAGTCCTAGAATGCATGACAAGATTATGAGTTATTTCTATGGCACTTGTGTTATTACAGTGAATAGGTATTGATTTGTATTCAAACCCATAATCTGCTAGCTGATTTTTCATCCATAGGATCTAAGCACTGGCTGACTTCAAAGAAGAATGTATTAAACTTCTACAGGTTGAAGTAGAATCTTGAATTTTGCTTCTTGCTAAACCAGGACACAAGTCTGTTTCCTAGCAATTGACAGGTACCACTAGTACTCTTTCTATCTATTTTGCAGCCTACAAAATCAACATCTGTGTATCCTATTAGTTCAAATGAGGACTCATTGGGATACCAAAGTCCCAAGTGAGGTGTACCCTTGAGATACCTGAAAATCCTCTTTACAGCAGTTAAATGTGATTCTTTAGGATTAGCCTGAAATCTAGCACAAATTCATGTTGCAAATATTATATCTGGTCTACTGGCATATAGATATAGAAGAGAGCCTATCATACCTCTGTATTGAGTTATATCAATACTTTTACCTTTTTCATCTTTGTCAAGCTTGGTTGCAGGAGAAATTGGGGTTTTCATGGGAGAGGCTGATTCCATGCCATACTTCTTAAGTAAATCTTTAATGTACTTGGCTTGGTTTATGAAGATTCCTTCATCAATCTGCTTTACTTGCAGTCCTAGGAATAAATTTAGCTCACCCATCATGCTCATTTCAAACTTGCTCTGAATGAGCTTGGAGAATCTCTTACATAGCTTTTCATCAGTAGAACCAAAAATAATATCATCAACATACATTTGAACCAATAGGACTTTGTCTTTATTCTTTCTAAGAAATAATGTGGTATCTACTCTTCCTTTAGTGAACCCATTTTCAATAAAAAAAAGTTAGTTAGTGTTTCATACCATGCTCTAGGTGCTTGTTTAAGACCATATAAGGTTTTGTCTAATCTATAAACATAATTGTAAAGAGTTGGATTGATGAAACCTGGAGGTTGCTCTACATAGACTTCTTCTTGAAGTTTTCCATTCAGGAATGCACTTTTGACATCCATTTGGAAGACCATGAATTTCATGTGAAGCAAAGGAAAGGAATATTATGATGGCTTCTAGTCTGCTAACAGGTGCAAATGTCTCATCATAGTCAATGCCTTCTTCTTGAGAGTAACCCTTGGCCACTAGTCTTGCCTTATTCCTGGTTATTACTCCATCTTCATCCATCTTGTTTCTGAAGACCCACTTGGTTCCAATGATAGGATGACTTTTTGGTTTTGGAACCAATCTCCATACTTTGCTTCTTTCAAACTGATTAAGTTCTTCCTACATGGCTTCTATCCAGCTGGAGTCTTCCATAGTATCCTCTATCTTCTTAGGTTCCATTTGTGGAAGCTTAGATTAAAACACTCATTTTGGGAGGCAGCTCTTATTTTGACTCTTGCACTCGGATCTCTAATAATTAAATCTTGAGTGTGATCTCTTACCCATCTGTTTCCTGTTGGGACGTCTGTCCTGATTCCTTCTTGTCTTAGGTCTTCAAGATCTATTTCTTCTTCTTGGTGTGGAGGTTCATTGTCTTGTATATGCCTCTCTACGATCTCATTTCCTTGCTCAACGATTTCACTATCTGGCACTATGATCGTAATGTTGAGCTCGACGACCTTGTTTGTAGTGTCTGAACTGTCGGTCGTAGTGTCTTGAAGCACTATTTTGTCTAAGTCTGTCTCATCAAAGATGATGTGAATCGAGACTTCAACACTCAGTGTCTTTTTATTGAACACTCTGTAGGCCTTACTGTCTGTGGCATATGCAAGAAAGATTCCTTCGTTTGACTTGGGTTGAAACTTTATCAAGTACTGCTTTCCATTGTTGAGAATGTAGCATGCACAGCCAAATACATGGAACTAACTGACACTTGGCTTTCTTCCTTTCCACAGTTCATAGGGAGCCTTCTTAATCGTAGAGTGTTTGAGTGATCTGTTCTGAGTGTAGCATGCAGTGTTGATAGCTTCTGCACAGAAGTATTCAGGCAGATGGGCTGCTGCTAGTAGAGTTCTTCCAGCCTCTATCAATGTCTTGTTCTTTCTCTCAGCTACTCCATTTTGTTGAGGAGTTCATGGAGCTGAGAAGTTATGACTGATGCCATTTTCTGTGCAGAACTGGTCCATTTTTGAGAAGTCGAATTCTCTGCCATGATCACTCCTTATAGCCTTGATTTTCTCTCCTTTCTCGTTCATCACCAGCCTGAACATCTTGATCAGTTGGGAGCTTGTTTCATCCTTTGATGTTAGAAAGAACACCCATGTGAATCTGGTGTAGTCGTCGACTATGACCAGTGAGTATCTCTTCCCTCCGAGGCTCGTCGTTGGAATTGGCCTAAATAGATCCATGTGGAGCAGTTACAGGGGCTTGTCAATGGAGTTGGAAGTTTTTCTTTTGAATGAGCTTTTGGTCTGCTTTCCAAGTTGACATGCATTCCAAGGCCTTTCTTTAACGAAGCTGAACTTGGGTAAGCCTGCTACTAGATCTTTTGACGCTAGTTTGGACATGTTCTTGAAGTTGAGATGAGACAGTCTTCTATGCAAGAGCCAAATTATTTCTTCAGATGCTTTAGCTAGGAAGCATATTGTCTCGTCTGAGCTCAGTTGTCCAAGATTTACTGTGTAGACATTTCCTTCTCTTGTCCCGGTTAGCTTTACAATAGATGTCTTCAAATCTTTGACTTGACATTGATTGTTGAGGAATGTTACTTGATGACCCTTGTTGTAGAGTTGGCTAATGCTCAGAATATTGTGTTATAGTCCTTCCACATATGCCACTCTACTAAAGGACACTGCACTATTCCCAGCTGAGCCATATCCTCTTGTCTTGCCAAAGCCGTTATCTCCAAAGATGACTGAGGGACCTTCCTTCTCTACATAGTTAGACAACAGGACTTTGTTCCCAGTCATGTGCCTTGAGCATCCACTGTCCAGATACCAGGTTGTGATCGTGGAGCTCTTTTCCTGTGGAAACATTAAACCTTCATTTTGGTACCTATACTTGCATGGGTCCTACTTTGTTAGTACCCTTGGGGACCCAAATCTGCTTGATTTTGGGTCTCACATGCATATAATTATAATAGCATTTTGTAGCCTTGTGACCAACTTTATAGCATACAAACCATCTAATATGATGCATGCTTGTGTGTGTGTGTGAATTCTTCATCCATTTGGACTTTTATGGATCTTTAGTTATCCTTTTGTTAAGCTCATTTTCCTTCTTCCATATGTCCTTGTGTTTCATGATTTGTGAGGAGTGTACCTTACCTCTACTGTACCTTCCCAGTTGGATCGTAGAGTTGGTCTTACTCTACTCTACGATCCTTCGAGGTTGGTGAGTAATGGATGGGTTACTCTTCTCTTTTCTAAAATCCAGGCCAGCATGAGATCCCTTACTCATTGGAATGTGGATTGGATCAGTAGAGCAAGGTTTGACTGGCTCATCCTTCTGTTAGGATTTCACAAATATAATTCCTCTACTAAAACTTGAAGCATTACTGATGCTAGTTTCCTTTACCTTTTCCACACATGGCTTTGAGGTAGATTCCCCAAAGCCTAAACTTGTTCTGTCAGAGATACTTCTCTGGCTAGAAATCAGGGAGTCCATGGATGAAGAGGATTTATTCCGTGTAGAGATTGTCTTTTCTAGTTCCTCAATTTTAGAGGTTATACTTGACTCTCTTTGTTCATTGAGCTCATTGGTTTGTTTTAATTGCTTATCCTCAGCTTCAAACTTGGAGAGAGAGTCATTACATAGAAGGGTTGTTCCTAGTTCTTCTTGAACTTTCTCTTTCTCCTTTTGAAGAAGTGAATAGTCCTTAGATAAAACTCTAAACCATTTCATGTATTGATGCAGATCAGATGTTATGCCATGTAGTGCAGTTCTTAAGTCATCAATGTCTACATCAGAAGAGTTGAAGTCAAATACCTCATCTATACTTACTTTATGTACTTTGGAGTTCTGTTTGTCTTTTGCATTCTTGGCCATAAGGCAAAGATTTGCCATTTGGGGATCTTCATCATCTCCAGATTCAGGAGTTGAGTCATTGTCTGAGTCACTCCATGATCCTCTAGCTACAAGGCCTTTGTCTTTCTTCTGAGGCCTTTTGTTGCCTTTATACTCATTCTTTGGATGTGATTTCTTCTTTAGTTCTTCTTTGAGAGGTTTGTTGCAGTTGGCAATGAAATGGCCAGACTTCTTGGAATTGTAGCATAGATCATTAATCTGCTCCTGGTTGCTGTAGTTGCTGATTTTCTTTGGCTTGCTAGTTTTTTTTTTTTGCTAAGTTTGTTTGTATATAAAAAGAGGACCAAAAAACAATGGCTAAGTGGCATACCCCAGAATATAGTAACATCATCTAAGTTGCATAGATTATGATACGATACAAGGAAGAGAACCCAACATAGAAAGTTAAACTAACAACCAATAACAGTAATGATTACAGTTTGTGGCCTTAATGAAATTTGCTAGATGAGAGTAGCCGACCCACCACCACTCCTGAAGGCCAAAACCTGGTCGCGATCACCACCTCATGCAACTGCCACCACTTCGCCCAAAGCCACCTCGCTCGAATCCATAGCCACCTCGCCTGAAGCCCACCGCATACGACCTCACCCGAAGCCACCTCACTCGAATGACCTCGCCCGAAGCCATAACATGGGCTCGCCCAGCTCGGCCCCCACATGATTGCCCACCTCATACTCGCCCGAAGCCTCAACATGGGCTCGCCCAAGACATACCGGCACCACCAAAAGCTCGGCCCCCACATGCTTTCCCGCCTCATGCTCGCCCAAAGCCTCAACATGGGCTCGCCCAAGACATACCAACCTACCTCGCCCAAGACATACCAGTACCTCCAAAAGCACCCCAAAGGCATTTATAGTAGCCAGTTACAATAGTATTAACAGTTTGTGGCCTTGATGAAAGATTTACAAGTTGAGAGCCTTGATTTGATGAGCAGAATAACATCCTTTGCAAGATTCCTTTGAGGGATGATGGTACCCTTGTGGATTTTTTCATTTTGGGCCTCCCAAACTTTGTAAAAGCAAGTAGCAATAGTCAGACTGAGGATGTTCTCGAAGAGTTTGGATCCTTGGAAGGAGGTGTGGAAAGCTATCAGAGCATCCCAAGAATATGGAATGGTGACCTAATTTCCCAGATCAACAACACTTTTAAGAATAGTCGAGGGGTACTCACATTCAAAAAAAAAGTGGGAAAAGGATTCTAACTGAAGGTTGCAAAGGGGACACTGCCATGTCTGGCCTGTGTAGTGCATTGTTCGATCATTTGTAGAAAGCTTCCTTAAGAGACAAAGCCAAAGAATAAATGGAATAACGAGGCACATGAAGCTTATTCCAGAGGATAGAACTCCAAGGAACTGTATGAGACCGAGCACGTAAGGAGTCCCAAATCTGTTTGGCCTTAACCGTATTAACATCACAAGTATCCCATTGGATCAAGTCCATTCGAGTAGTATGAAGTGGATTGGGAGTAACTTATTGCCGAAAGAAGATAACCTCGTGGTGATTGCTAGAAGGAAGAGCCCAAGTACTACCCAAAATGATAGAGCTAACCATTGCAATAGATGGAATATTAGAGTTAGAGAGAAGAGAATTTGATGGGTGCAGAGCAGTCCCATTAACCAATGGATCGTACCATAAATTAGTAAGGTGGTCATCCCCTATAGTGTATCTCAGATGTTGAAGGGCAAGGGGACACAACTTGAGGATTTGTCTCCAAATCCATGAGCAATCTGGGCTTGCATGAACCTATCAGATGGACTTATTCTTTAAAGAGGTAGCTTTGACCCAGTTAGCCCAAAGTGATTTGGAATTATGATTGAGAAGATGGATAAGGTGCATCATTACAAGTGATATATTCCAGTCAAGGATGCTCTTGAGTCCTAAGCCCCCTTCTTGAGTGGGTAACGTAATAGAGGTCCAAGCCACTTTGGCACCAAATTTATGCAGTGAAGATCCTTTCCACAAGAATCGACTAAGGATGGATTGAATGTGTCTGAGAACAGCCTTAGGGAGCATAAAGTTTGTGCACCAGTAGACTTAAAATGAGAAGAGGATAAACTTGATCAGCTGTAGCCTGCCTGAGTATGCCAGAACTTTGGAAGTCCAAGAAGAGGCTTTGTTGGTGATACGTTGGATAAGAAAGACACAATTTGTATAGGAAAGTTTTCGTGAAAGTAAAGGAACCCCTAAGAACTTAGAAGGTAATGAACCAAGTTGGAATCCTAAAAGGGAAATGATGTCATTTGAAGAGGAGGGATCAATATTTGAGAGGGAGCAATGGCTTTTGTGGGTATTTGGGATGAGACCTGAGTAGAGGGAGAATGAGAGGATACATGAATTCATAATAGAAATAGAAGGAAGGCTTGCATGGCAGAAAATGAGAATGTCGTCTGCAAAGAGACGATGAGTAATTTTGCAAGCCTTAGCCTTCCAATGGTATTTGAAATCTGAATCTAAAGTGCTTTTGTTAAGTTTGAGTGACGAAGAGGAAAGGGGAGAGAGGATCCCCCTGGCGAAGTACTCTGTTGCTACTAAAATACCCTGCTAGAGTTCCATTCAGCTTGATGGAGAACATGGGAGAAGTGACACACATTTTAATCCAATCCGTTAAGGCCTGAGGAAAGTGGAAAGCTGCGAGGGAATTAAATAGAAATTCCCAACGGACTGTGTCAAAAGCTTTCCTTAGATTGATCTTTAGGGCATACCTCGAAGGCCCAGAAAGCTTAGTGTACCCTTTGAAGAATTCTTGAGCAATAAGGATGTTATCACTAATACTCCTTCCGTTTACAAAGGCAGATTGGGCTTTATCAATAATTAGAGGCAATACAATTTTGAGTCTATTAGACAGGAGTTTAGCAATGCATTTGTAGATGGTGTTGCAGCAAGAGATAGGACAAAAGTCAGTCATAGAGGAGGGATTAGAGCATTTAGAAATCAAGGCAAGTGATGTGGAATTAATCCCTTTCGTGAGCCTGCTTGTAGAGAAGAAAAACTGGACAACCTTTGTAAAGTCAGTCCCAACTACATCCCAACAACTAATGAAGAAGTTAACATTAAATTCGTTCGGCCCTGAACTCTTATTACGCTTCATAGAATTAAGAACCATGAATATCTCAGAATTGGAGAAGGGAGCACAGAGATTATTGGCTTGTGCAACGTTAATAAGCCTGGTAGGCGTGACTCCATAAGTGCTGAAACCATCGTACTGTGAATCTGAGGTATTAAAAAGATTTTGGAAGTACCCTATGGCAACCGATTTAGTTTGAGCTTGTTCAGTAACCACGTTACCTTCATCATTTAAGATAGAGAAGATTTTGTTTGAGTTCCACCTACTCTTCATAATATTAGCAAAGTAGCTAGTGTTACGGTCACCCAGAGCCAGCCAATTGGCTCTTGACTTTTGTTGAATGATGATCTCCTCTCTATCAATGGCTTACCAAAGCTGCTGAGAACATTCTTTCTCCTTTGTCAAAAGAGCCAAATCCAAAGGATGGGCATGGAGAAGAGACTGCACGGCGTGAAGGTCTTCTCGAGTAAGCTTCACTAAAGAAGTTAGATTGCCAGCTGAGATATTGAGGCAGATTAAATATCGTTTGGAACGTTTGAGTTTTTCAGCAAATACATAGAAAGGATTCCAAAGAATTGGAGAGTCCCAAGCTAAACCCATAGCCTCATGAAATCCCTCAAGAAGAGCCATATTATTGAAGTATTGGAAATTTCTTTTTGGCTTTGAGAACCGAATATCAGTGTTGAGAAGAATGAAGGGATGATTAGAGAGCCCCCGATAAGCATACATAACATGAGAAATATCAAATTGAGAGAGCCAGGCCAAATTCCCCATAACTCGATCCAATTTTTTAGGGACTGGACAAGAAGGTTGGTTGTTCCACCAAGTAAACAATGCACCAGTACCACGAATATCTGCCACTTCAATGGAATTAGTGTAGTCTTTGAACTCAGTTTTAGCAATATCCCATAAATCATTTGGTTGGTTTGTTTCAGTAAGATCCTTGATTAAATTAAAGTCCCCCAACAAGCACGAGCTATTAAAGGGTGAGAAACTAATCAAATCATTCCAAAGATCCCTTCTTTCAATATAAGAATTAAGCCCATAAACAAAAGAGACCAAAAAAGTAGTACTAAGAAAATCTAAGGATTGCACCTTACATTGGATTACTTGGGAAGAAACAGAAAGGATATCCAGTTTCCAAAGAACAAAATTCCAACCCACCCAAATCCTACCATTAGAATGGTAATCATAGTTGAATGTCCATTTCCAGTTATGACATAGCCTCCTGGAGATTCTAGAAGCATTAGCAGTCTTTACCCTTGTTTCAATCAAACATATAATAGATATATTATAATTTGTAATAATTTGCTTAACATATGCCTTCTTAGGCTTTTTATTTAACCCTCTAATGTTTTAGGATTCTAACATAATTAAACTGAGGGGGGGGGGGGGGGTAGCGAGACCAGCTTTGCCCTTTTCTTTCCTCTTTTTGGCAGCTTTTGGATTTTCCATTCCTGAAATTTGTTTGTTCTTAAGATCTTTCCCTTCGTTTTTATCTATCTCCTTGAGTTTATTTACAAGTAGAGGATTCATAGTTACAGGAGAGTCATTTTTCGAGTCAATTAAGTGGTTTGCTTGAGCCATCAGTGCAAAAGTATTGGAGGTGGTCATACCTCTACTGGAATTAGGAGTAACAGAACCAGCTTTTGCTCCCCTACCAACAGTAACCCATTCATCCTGATGAGACCCAACCGTAGCTTGCAAAGAAAACCCAGACCTTGGATCTCCAGTAGAACCAGTTCCAATAGTCGTTTTCTTATTAATTGTCACCTTTTCCTGATCACCCACCAATTACTTGCATGTTATTAGTTGTACCAGCCCTTGTATCTTTAGGAATCCACTTGTAGCTGGCGTTGGGACACTTGAGAGGATAGTGTCCAAACACAAGGCATTTGGGGCATGAGGGAGGTTCGCTCTGGTATTCAATATCAACATATTCAAAAGAGTACTCCGAAGAGTGATCTAGCTTAGTTGTAACTCGAATAGAAGGTGGGAATGAGAAAGAAGCCTTGATTTCAATGCAAACTCGAGCAAAGTTCAAGAACTCATTCTTAGTAGTCAACTCATCCATGAAAAGAGGTTTACCAATGGCATTAACAATGTAACTAATACCTTCATCAGACCAATAGGAAAGAAGAATATTGCTAAGTTTTACCCAAATTGGAAATGAAAGGCATTCTGTTTTGGAAAACACAACCCCTTCTTTCCATTTATGTAGGACCATGACTTTAGAAGTGAAGTGCCATGGACTGGACCTTGTAACATTGTCACGGTCTGGCGAAGTTAAATTTAAAGATATAGTAGCCTTTGCTGTGTAGAAAAACTTGAGAAAGCCTAAGATGACTCCAAAGTCTCCTTGACGCATGAACCTTCTAAGTCTTTTCACCAGCATAGCAAAGTCCTCATCATCATCTTTATCATAGTCAGAGTCAATTTCAGTGTTGACTTTGGAGTTTCTTTCCCTTGCTTTGAGAGCAACACCCTTATCCTTCTTTTTTCCTTCTGATAGAGTTTCTGCTCGTTGAGTCAGCTCCGGTTCGTATATAAGAAGGTTGCCATATAACTGTTGAACAGTCGTCTCATAGAGATTCTTTGACTCTCTAATAGCAGTGGTTTTGGCATCCCACCTGCTTGGTAAGTATCTCATGAACTTTATGATTAGATCTTTATTTGGATAGATCTTTCTATAGGCTCGTAGAGAGTTGAGCATAACGTTGAATCTCTCGTAGGTGGCAGTGATTTTTCTCCTTGAACGTGTGCAAACATTTCATATTGCTGTGTTAGGAGAGATTGTTTGTTTTCTCTGACTTCTTTCGTTCCTTCATGCATGATGAGCAGCGCTTCCCAAACCTCCTTTGCTGTTTTGCTGTGGACCACATTTTTGAGCAGACCACCCTCTAGGGATTGAAACAAAATGTTCTTGGCCTTCTTGTCGAGTTGAATAACTCTCTTCTTGTTGTCTGTCCATTCTCCTTTGACCTTGATCGTATTACATTTGGGGGAAATGCATAGTTGGTGCAAGCTTTGTTGGAACGTATGGCCCATTCTGAACAGTTTCAAATAGATCTTCATCTATTGAATCCATGTATGCTTGCATCCGAACTTTCTAGTTGGCGAATTTATCTTTGTTGCACATAGGTGGCTTGCTGCCTCCTCCAGTCTTTGATTCGCTTGGTAGGTGTGCCATTGGATCTACTCAAGCTTTGTAGGCTATACAATAGAACCTGCTCTGATACCAATTGTAAGTTCCTGGAGGCACAATAGTTATCTAGAAGGGGGGGGGGGGTTGAATAGATATTTAAAATTCTTTTCGTTTTAACTTGTTAGTTGATAATGATTAAAACATGGCGTAATTAATATTTGTTTTAATCTCCCTTAAGATATAGTGAATTAATGAGAGTGGGGCAATTATAGCAGTTATGGCAGTTATAGCAGTTATAGCAAGAATATATTAAACACATCAGTTTTAAGTGGTTCAGAGCACTTAAAGCTCCAAGTCCACTCTTCTACTCCTCGAGTAGGAAATCCACTAAGGATGTCTTTTACACTTTTTGAATCTCACAGATTCCTTCTAGACCAACAGTCTAGGTACTTCTTAGTTCACTCTTGAATTTTTCAAGTCCAGCTGATCACTTGATTCTTCTCAGTTCACTTAGAACTCTTCAAGTCCTTCTGAATTGGAACTCTTACTTCAGTTGATTGGTAGTTGTTTAGTTCTTGGTTGGTGCTACTCAGTTGCCGTTAATCACTTGTTCGAAAGAACTGAGTAGCTGAGCAAGCTTTCTCTTTTTCACAGATCGTAGAGTTGAGCGTTGAGTGTTCTTGTGCGTTTTGTTCAATGCTTGCTTGCTTTTCTCATTAGCATATCTTTTGTATATATGTGATCATTGAAATCTATCTGTTGAAGCCATTCGTTGAAGCATTAAATGCGTTTGATATTTCTAAACTTTGATGGAGACTTTTCTGCACACCTTCTGAATTGCATTCTGGCCCACTGACACAGCAGACTACTTTCTCACCTAACACCTAAAAAGGTGTTTTCCTCTGTCCTATGGTCCTTTCCTTAGCTTCTTGAATACATTTCTTTTGTTGTATACTAAGGATATCTTTTGTGCCGTTGGGACTGGTGAGGGCTTCAACGTTTAAAACCTATTTCACATTTGTTGGAATTTGTCTCCAAACAAAAAGGTAGGGCTCGATGCTTCTGACAAAAGGCAGATGATACTCTACGATTCAGGTCGTGGTGTCTTGCCACCTTGGAGCTTTATCTGATGCTATCAAATGAGAGCACTACGATTTCTCTTAAACACTTGAACACTACGATCTTCATTTGCTTGCCTTGCAAGCTCTACGTCTACGAGAGCACACTACGATCTCTGAGTTGGCTTGGCAAACGTTGGGACCACTCTACGATTTTCGAAGAGGCCCTTCAAGGCAGGCACACTACGATCCTTGATGCTCTTCGTTTCTGCCTTGTCTTCTGCAATCTTGATCAGCTTGACACACTACGATCTCTTCGAAGCTTATCTATTACATCTCAAGATCAATCTAACAAATTTGATTTATGCATCTATTCATTCGTTTATTGAATGATAAACATTAAAAGCTTAGATCAACCTAATAAATTTGATCTATCACTAAGTCCTTGTACATATATTCCTTGAAGGACTTTACATATAATCATGAGCATTTACTTTAAACATCAAATCAAAATATGCACTCTCCCAACAACCGTGAATAAATTTACAAGCTGCTTACAGCTGAAAATGTCCATCACGGGAACCGAATCTAGATCCAGTAGACTGAATCTGTGATCACATGATTTCTAGGCTCACATGTTGCCGCAATTGATAATAAAGCAGTAAGCAGGTATGTATATAAAAGCTATAAATATATATATACAGACATGATCAGCCACCACAAAGCACCTCCATGGGGGATCAGAAATGTAAATAAAGCTGTAAAAGTAATCATCCGCCACGGAGTAAACTCCAAGCGAGACGAAAAGTAAAGAAAGCTGTAAAGATGGTCAACGCTCCAGACAGAGTTCGACACACAGTTTATATATATAAGTATATATATATACGAAAGCAAATAAACGCTCCAGACCAAAGTCTAGTCTCAATCGAGGCATAACTGGATAATGTTAGTCCATATATATATATATATATATATATATATATATATATGTACAAACTGAAATGAAGCCACGGACCGAAGTCCGGCCAAACACATGCAACACGACTCTCAACGTGAAGAATGGTGTGTGCAAAGATGAAGAGAAAGGGTGTGTGAGAAGGCTTATAGTGGGCTGCCAAAGAAGACTTTTGTATCTTTAAAGGGATGAACACTCGGCTCCCGTCGGTACAAAAGTAACTATATGTGAGCTCAAAAGTGTTTAAAATGAGAAAGCACTCAGTGTAGGGTGAGTACAGAGCAAATTTGACAGGGCTTCCTCGCCTGTTTCTCTTATAAAATGGCCACCCCAAGCCCTCTATTTATAGAGGGGGGAGCCGCAGGTGTACTTGCGCCTAGGCCGCAAATGTACTTGCTGCTGACCAAGTTTCCCCGGGCTTCGCGGGTCCTACTGTCTCGAAGTACGTGCATGCATGGACTGTAATGTCCGCTCGAACGTTCAGAATTGCAATACGGGCATCCGACTGAGGTATGTAAGACCTTTTTCAGACCGCCATTGTCGAGAGTTATGAAATGACATAGGATTAGAGGTTGTACGAAGTCAGGAAGATGGGACCATGCCCTCCGGTCTTCAAGCTTCAAATTCTATCTATTACCCTGCATAATAGTCACTCGGGATTGGACCTCCTTAGTTTCTGTGGGACATTGCTGTGTAGAAATGTATGTATGAAATGTTGAGACGGGGCGATGTGGCGTCAAGGTGGCAAGATGACGACTTTGCCCTCATGGGGTTATCGCCGTTCAGGTGTCAGCGAGATGTTGCTGTGGTTATCTCGAGATTGACCGCCGCAAGTGTTGAAGGTCCTCAGTGTCATCTTTGAGGTGTGCCTATCTTCTCGGTGTTATCTCCAGGTCTTGTACTGAGTGCCGAGGTTAAAACTGATTACATAACTTTGAAACAAGCATTTCCGGGGTTATCTCTGGAACTGTATTCCTTGGGGTTATCTCCAAGGTTGGTAGCTACTGCTCCCAGTGTTGGGACTGAGACTGAATATCTCGGGGTTATCTCTGAGATAGATCGGTCTTCTCCGATGAAATTTCCGGTATTGGAACTGCATGCCTCGAGGTTATCTCCGAGGTTGGACCTGATACTCCCGGTGTGTGTTCCGGGGTTGAGGCTGAACTTCCGGTAGTATCCGGATTGGATGTGAACTGTCTTCCAGGGTTATCTCTGAAAGACGAATGCCCTCCTACAATGTCAGTGACAGGTGTGCAAAAAATTTTGAGTGTCTACAGATGCCCCTTTTTATCATATTCATGCAAGGCAATGCATGGATAGGATAAAGAATCCTAGACACTTGAAATGTAACAAGATAAACATGATGCAAAGTGCAGCAACATGATGCAAATGTATGATGCATGTGTGTTGGGTTGTTGTCCAACATGTTGGGGGTGATTGTCGGCTCCCTATTGCTTCTACCGAGGATTGGCAATGATGACCAGATTGGATGTGTGATCCGAATCTTTTAGGATGTTGACGTTGGGGTTTTTTTTTTGCTAAATTTGTTTGTGTATTTAATGCAAAAATTTAGATATTACAATGAAGATCAGATCATAGTCCTCTTCTCCCGAGAAGACTACAACACTTAGAAAAAGCTAGGAAACCAAAGACCCAACCTAATAATAATTTTCCTCATAACCCGAGGTTAGGTCAGTAGTCATCAAAACTAGAAGTCTGCATGGGTAATTAGCTAAAAAGTTTCCCAGATGAGTGTAAATTTACCAGGACAACAAATTTAAATTTGAAGTCAGCAAAGGATTATCGTGGGAACCAGTTACTAATCCATCACCACCTTTCAGCACACTTCCCAAAAATAGAACCCACGTGACAATGGATGAAACACATCCCATCTTCGGCATAGACAGGCGACAAGGAAGGATCACCAGCAGCCCACCATGGTTCAAACAGACAGAACATAGCACTCCCAATCAGACCACCGAAGAATTCCGGGAAGTAAACAACACAGGGGAGCCCAAACCAGCGATCACTGTCATGTTAATTCTGGCCATACCCAAACACAATCAAACCCCGGCCAAGAACAGGCACACACATCACTATAAAATCAGGCAAGGGGACGAATAGTCCATTGCACACAAATGTAAGGGAAGATAACATCAAATCAATCAAACAAAATGATTGAAAAACAAAATCGGTGATGGACATAACAGTACCATCAATAACATCCAATTTGAAAAAAAATAAATAGAGCAATGACGAATAAATCTATATCAAAAAACACAAACAATCACCGGTTCAAAAATCCACCGGAACTAAAATCAGTTCAAGATTTGAGAAATGGAATGATGAATAGGGAGAACATAACAGATCTGAACACATCCTCTTACTAACCATCAACCTCATGAAATCATCAAGATCTAAAACCCAACCAGCCCGAACAAAGCCACCACTTCAGATCATAACTTCTAGGACCAAGATTCATCTTAATCAAACCCCCTACTAATCATAACAGAGAAACCCCACAATCAAAAAGCCCACGGACTTGGCTTATCATAGATTGAAAAACGAATTTCGGGAAGGTGCTTCATTTCAGCAGCCGGAGGAGCATGGATAACACCCATCATGATAAAGAGGAGAGGAAGGAGAAGAGATGGTGGGCCGAAGATGAGGAAAGGGAGGGAGGGGAACATGTGAGCCGGATGAAGAAGATGCGGATATGGAGGGAAAAAGATCAGCACCCCCACAAGCCAAACCCACAGCCTCCGACCATCAAGATGAAGGCATTCCAAATCAGCCCAAAGCTCCTTCCAGATCAGATCCAAACGCTCCAAAAAGTGAGAAAGGGTGGGCCGCAAGAAATAGGGGGAGAGATAGGTGCAAGCAAGAGTGGTCAGAAGAATGAAAGACATGGTGGGGAAAGAGGGGGGTTTCCTAAAGAGAAGAAGGAACCTCTCTCTCTACCCTACTTGGAACCCTCGAAATTCTGAAAGGAATGACGTTGGGGTTATCACCAAAGTCCTTAATCCTTGATTTAAACTTTATTCCAAAGATATGCCTCTCGTGTACAAGAGATCTGTGGGGATAAAGCTTTGTCTGTTTGAGGATGTGTATAACATATTTAATATCAATCCTCCTTGATGATGCCAATCTTCCCTGGTTTGTATCGCCAGGACATATCAATGTTCTATTGGATTTACTGCTAACAGTATGTGTTGTCAGGGCTGCCTGACCTTCGCTGACATGTGCATCACCGGATAAAAACCCCTGTTGGGCAGTCAAGGCTGCTCGACCTTCACTGACGTGTTAACCAACAAATAAAATCATCAGATGGGTTTCGACGCTTCGTTGGATTTACTTGCCAACGGTTACAAGGATGTCAAGGCTGCTTGACCTTCGTTGATATGTGTGTCACCGAAACATTACATTGTAATCCCTGCCGGGGTTCTCTTCTTGAGAATGTGTGATGCCCCCACCGAGGAACTGTACTTTGCCATATGCAAACGCGTGATGCCCTCGCCGGGGTTCTCGTTTTTGAGATTGCGTGATGCCCCCGCAAGAGGACGCGCTGTATCCCCCGCCGGGGATCTCGTGATCGAGAATTAGGGTGACGACCCGAAATTAGCAGCATGGGACCTTCGCAAGGTATTGTCGAGTGTGATTTGTAACAACTGAGATCATTTGTATAGTGTTCCCTATGCTCGGGTGAATACCAATGAGTGATGTGCAGACCCACGGCTTGGTCTGAGAAAACCAGGATGACAAGTTATTCCTCTCAATCGCGTAGCATTTTAATTCCTGATTTGGCTTCTTCAGCTTATGGGAACTCCGTTGCAACTCGAACTGGACCGAGACGTAGGGGTGGGACCCACGAAAGGGTGTCGCGAGTACACTGCGGCAGCTGGTAGTACACCACCGCAGTATAGTGGACTCATGGCCACCAGTATTTAATGCCAAAGAAAGTTGCTTTCATAAGTTATTTTCATAGCGCGCCGCAAAGGAAATCCAAGAGCTCTTCTTTAGATCTGCTGAGTTTGGGCGATTTTCTACAAATTCTGTCACCATACAAGTGTTCTACACTATCCTGGTAACGTATGCATGTCTTCATTTCCAGTTTTTACCTTTGGAAAATGACTTATGACATAAAATGCATCTAAACACATAGTAGTGAATATGCATGCTCAAATGATTTGATAAAAAATATTCAACAAAGTAAAGGTTAGTATTAGACCAATAAAGACGAAATATTAGAAGAATATCACCAAGTATAGGGTAGTCCGTGTATATTGGTTATTCCAGCAGAATAATAAAGAATGGAATAACAAAAGTTCTCTTCATGAATACAAAGAAATAATTCCCCTTACCGTAAAAGAAACTGAATATAAGAGTAGGGAAGGAGCAGAATACTTATCTATAGCTTCTCTATAATTTCTCTCTTTAGAGTTTCAATGAATTCGTAAGAAATAATGAAGGAATGAGCTTCTATTTATAGAAAAATGGACTGCATAGTAACTAACTCATGAACGGTTGAGATTGATTTACTTTAATCTGACGGTCCATATTTAAAGCAAAATCTTTTAAATAAAATATAATATATTCTATTTATAATCTAATAAAACGAATAACTTTATAAAAGATTTTACTATGCAAACACTATGCATAATTAAATATAATATATTTTAATTATTATCTAATAAAATGATAACTTTATAAAAGTATTCTATTTTATATAAAAGGTTTTACTATTAGCCTAATAAAATGAATAACTTTATAAAAGTATTCTATTTTATATAAAAAGCTTTTTTGTTTTAATACATTAATAATACCAATAAAACAAAACCGAGTGACTTATCACATAAGCATCAATAATCAATACTGTAGTGTACTCTTCGTGTAACTATAACGTACATCGTACTTTTAACACAGGGTGTTTAAGCAGCTTAACTGTAAAACTTCCTACCGTTATTTTCATAAAGTATTTTTGTCGTTTTATTAATCCGACAATAATTTCGCCATGGGGTCCACCAATGATTGTGCCGTTATATTTAATATTCCCTGTTAAAATGAATATTTCCGACCAATTGAATATTATATAACAACTTCATGTACTTTTGCAAAATTTATAAATATTACCCACAACTATAACATTATATCAATTTCACTCCATAATATTCAAAATAATATTTATAAAAATTTCATCTTTATTCAAAAAGTTGGGGTCTTACATGAACTAAAAGTAATTTACTAAAGTAAAAGTAAAACGTAAGAAATATTTTATATTTACATTTACTAAGGTAAAAGTAAAAGCATTTTACTTAAAGTAAAAGCTGTTTTACTGGGGGACAGCAATGATGTTGTTGTTGACTGCTTTCTGCTTTTGCTGAAAGCTGGTGATGGCTGGGGCCATCTCTTTTGATTGATTGACTGGTCCGTCTCCTATTGGTGCCGGAGGGCGCTGTTGATCATCTTCTCAGATGGATCACCATCCCCATACTATTCGTCCCAAAATTTTTATCTAGGAAAATACCCTTCAACACCCAAAAAATTGGTTTATAAAGAATGAGAAAAAAAAAATCACCGAACAAGTGGTCACAATCTTCAAAATTTCTTAAATTTTGTAAAAACTTTTTGTTTAAAAACAAATCAGACTGAGTCTGATACAAGGGATCACTCGATTGTCTTTGAACTATTAGTGAACTCGATCTAAACAGGAGACTTCTTTGTTAATTGTTTAAACAAAAACTCTTTCTTTTGTCATTCTACTTAAACTCGAACTGTTCTTGCCTTAAGTAAACATATACCATGAGATCTAAGGATTCCCTTAGCCTAAACTACTCCCACACTGGAGACTTACAACGGCATAACGGGACTTATGGCGATCTTAGGTGGTTTACAGCAAGTTAGGCGCTTTAAAGTAGATCAAAAGAAATAAAAGTTTGAAGAAACATTTAAAAACAAGATCTAACTATTTTTAATCGAAACCACCAACAGAACCAAGAACCAACCGTGTGGCTCTGATACCATTTAACAGCGGATTTGCCATAGAAGGAACTCTGAATCTTTTAAGTCTGGTTTGCTAACTGAGTTTACGTTCCTTTTATAGAATAAAGAAAGAACTATTACAAGTCCATGGTAGCTAATAGCAATATTACTAAATTCAATAACATGTCCCAACCAGACATCGTTGAATTAATAGCTAGTGGATTTACTGGTATTCTTTGATCTTTGTGGGAGAAACAATTCACAGAAGATATTAGGTTATCAATAATACATGTTATCCAAATGGATGATGACGGTAATCCCATCTTTGATGAAGATATTGGTATTGGTCCGCCTGATGGAGTTAATACTTTAATATTTACTATTATTAAATACTTTGTTGGAACCCCTAGTAACATTACCGAAAGAATACATGATCAATTAAGTAATTTCACTTGTCCCACTCTAAGTGATTTTAGATGGTACAAAGATGTGTTTACTTCTAAAGTCATGATGCGTACTGATAGTAATAAACCATTTTGGAAAGAAAAGTTCGTAAATGGTTTACCGTCATTATTTGCTCATAAAGTTTGAGAAGAATTAATTAAAAATCTAGGATACATTGATTATGATAATCTTACCTATGGTGATATTATAAGTTTTATTCAAAAGATTGGTTTAAAAATGTGTATTGATTTTAAACTAGCCAAACAAGCCGGTAAAGATAAAAATAAAGCCAAATATGAGTTAGGAACTTTTTGCGAACAATATGGTTTACCCCCTATTGCTCCTTCTAGGAGAAAACGCATGCATACACATATTAAGTCTCGAAAGAATCATAAATGTCATAAAAGAAAACATAGTAAAAACAAAAACAAAAATCAAGACAATTACTATACTAAACCAAAGACATCTAATAAAAAATCAACTAAAAACCCCTAGAATTTTGATAAAATTAAAATTATTTGCCACAATTGTGGGCAAAAAGGGCACTATAAAAGTGAATGTAAAATAAAATAGAAGTTATCTCAACTAAACATTTCAAGTGAAGATACTGAACAACTATTAGAATTAATGAGAATTGAAAACAACGTCAGTAACGATGAAGGTTCTGACCTTCCTTATTCTTCTAATAACAGTACTTGCAGCGGTGAGTCAAATAGTGTTAATGAGGTTTCTATATGTACTGAGAATTGCAATGAAACTTGTTGTGTTAAGAGATTAAACGTAATTACCAAAGAAGAAGAAGAAAGATCTTTGTTAATTGATTTAATTAGTAAAATTACTGACCCTGATTTAAAAGTTCAGTACACAAAACACTTAAAAGATTTGTTAACCAAAGATAAGGGAATTAAAGACAAGATTCTTAAAGCCAAATAAAAGCCTATATTTAGTCCTAATAAGACTCTTGAAAGATTTAAATCTCCGGTTAAAGAAGTTACCCTTTCAGAATTGAATCAAGAAATTAACAAACTCACAAGAGAAATCTCTAACTTAAAATTAGATGTTTCTAACTTAAGAAAAGAGATTAATGATAAAAAAAATCCGATCTTCAGGTGCATGATTCCTCTACTAGTGACAAAAATCATGATGAACCAGAGTCATCAGGTACTAAGAAGAAACTGATCTTTTTATTCAAGGTCTCTCCCTTAAACGAATTAAAGATATCACCATTCAAAAATGGTATATCTCTATTAACTTAGTTATTGATCAATACAACTCCCTGCCTTAGTTTATACTGGTGCAGATCTGAATTATATTCAAGAAGGTCTTATCCCTACCAAGTATTATAAGAAAACTAGCGAAAAATTAAATTCTGCTAACGGTAGTCAAATGGAGATAAAATATAAATTACCTAAAGTTTATATTTGTCAAGAAAATATGTGTTTTAAAACTTCATTTGTTTTAATTCGCAATCTTATAGATAAGATCATCTTAGGGTTACCATTTTTATATTTATTATATCCATTCACCACCAGTAATAAAGGATTAAGTTATGAGCATCTAGGTAGAAAGATAACATTTAAATTCCTTATTAAACCTAAAGAAAGAGATTTGAGATTTATCCAAGATGAATCTATTTCTAGTTCTTTAAATCTATTAAATTACAAAATTACCCATTTAAACTTCTTAAAGGAAGAAATTAATTATAAGCATGTCGATGAATAGCTTAAGAGTAAAAGAATTCAAGAAAACATTGTTGATTTAAGAAGTTACTTAAATGATAATCTATGTTCTGATTCTCCTAATGCCTTCTGGCATCGGAAGAAACATGTAGTTAAGCTCCCTTATGCTAAGGAATTTAAAGAACATTTAATCCCTACTAAAGCTAGACCCATACAAATGAGTCATGAACAAATGAATTATGCAAGAAAGAATTAGTTATCTTCTTAATAAAGGATTAATTAGACATAGTAAATCCCCTTGGTCCTACCCTGCCTTTTATGTTAATAATAAAGCAGAAAATGAGAGAGGTGTTCCTCGTCTAGTTATTAATTACAAACCATTAAACAAAGTTCTTGAATGGATTAGGTATCCGTTGCCCAATAAAGAAGATCTCCTTAGTAGATTAAGTGTTGCCACCATCTTCAGTAAGTTTGACCTAAAATCAGGATTTTGGCAAGTTGTCATCCACCTAGACGATAGGTACAAAACAGCTTGTACTACCCAATTCGGTCATTATGAATGGAACGTTCAGTCATTTGGTTTGAAAAATGCCCCCAGTGAATTTCAAAATATCCTCAATGACATCCTAAACCCCTTCAGTCATTTCATTATTGTTTATATCGATGATATTCTCATTTTTTCCAAATCCATTGAAGAACATATTAAACATTTGAATTCATTTTTCAAGGCAGTTAAGACCTATGGTCTTGTTCTTTCTCCTTCCAAATGCACTCTGTTTCAGAACAAAGTTCGGTTTCTTGGTCTTAATATTTATCATGCACTTACTCGGCCTATTGATAGAGATATTCAATTTGCCGACAAATTCCCAGATAAAATTACAGACAAGACCCAACTGCATAGATTTTTAGGCTCGCTCAATTACATTGGCAAGTTCTATGAAAATCTCAGGAAGATTTGCAAGCCTCTTTTCCAGCGTTTGCAAACTAATCCTCCCCCTTGGACTGACGTTCATACTTCTGTCATCCAGCAAGTTAAAAAATATGTTAAGGTTTTGCCTTGCCTTTGGAATCTCTAATGATTCAGCTTTTAAAATTGTTGAAACAAATGCCTCGAACATTGGATTCGGAGGTATTCTCAAGCAAAAGTTAACTCCTACATCTTCTAAACAGATTGTCCGATTTCATTCCGGTGCATGGAATCCTACACAGTTAAATTACAGTACTATAAAAAAGGAAATTCTTTCATTAGTTTTATGTATTAATAAATTTCAAAGTGACTTGCTGAATCAAAAGTTCCTGGTTAGAATAGATTGCAAATCTGCAAAATTTATTTTAGAAAAAGATGTTGAAAACATTGCCTCTAAGCAGTCTTTTGCTAGATGGCAAGCTCTATTAAGCATTTTTGATTTTGAGATTGAATACATCAAAGGAAGTAATAACTCTATTCCATATTTTCTTACTCGCGAATTTATTAACACAGGTACCCTTTTGCCACTATGAGTGTCTGAGGCTCTTCTTCTCGTGGTCAAGGTCGCCCTTTGGACCCAAAACTCAAACAAACTCTGGTTCCTCATCCAGTCAACCCAGTTCCTCAACCTAACCCAGTTAATAAATTTCAGGTCCTTGGCACCATTCCCAAGCGATTTTCATCAGTTTTAGCCAGTAACCCTAAACCAGTTGATCCATTTTGCAATCAAATGAGAGCAACCTCTCAAAACCCCAGTAACCCTGCTTCAGTGTACATTCTTAAATGGGAACAACATTTGTTCCATATTGAATTACTTATGATGCTAAAAGATGACCCCATTAAGCTTGCTGCCCAGTATTTCCCTCCTGGATGGCATTTTATCCCTTGGGCTCCTTATAAATCCCCTGCGTAGTATAAGGATATCCTTCTTGAAAATGAGTTAATATTCATCAAACCCATTTATGCTAGGGAAGACGAATCTAGAGTTCTTTATCATTCTCTCTATATTAAACAAATTATTAATTTCTCCGAATGGGGAAATCACCCTTCTGATCTGAGGAGGCTGTCTAATCAGGATAACTCATATTGTTATTTTAATTATATTGAAGCCTGGAACAAAATCTCCATTTATCAGAATGAAACATATAGTCATTCATGGTTCTTGCAATTCGACCACAAATTCAAAAGTCAAATCCTCTTCTGGTTTACTCTTTGGTGGTCTAGGTTTGGGTCTTCTTTTGACCTTCTTCCTGATCCTCTTAAAACCCAGCTTAGTCATTTCAGCAACCATAATAAGTATCACCCAAAGGGTAAAGGTATTTCGGGTTTCCTCCAATTTATTAGTAAATATAAGATCCTTCGATTCTTAAATGGAAATATACCGTCCTTTCTCCATATAAAGTTACGACATTTATGTCCCCGGCATTTAAAAACCCAACAACTCAGACCACAGTTTCCCCAATTACTTATGTTTCTCACCAATTCTTCATCAAGTGGTGGGATAAATTTGGTGTTGATAGGATTGTAGGGCAAGTTCAAAAAGAATTTCCCTCTGTTCCTATTTCAGCTCTTCCAGTCAGCTCGATCCCCGCCAAAGGATCTTCCCGTAAATCATCAAAACCAGCAAAATCTAATTCAGAAGTGTCCCTAGCACCTATTGATTTTACCAATGTCAATAAATGTTCAGCTGCAAAATTAAAGATTCTTCCTGATGCTATTCATAAGAGAATTGACAAGTTACATTAAGAAATTGAAGCCTTAGAGAATTGCTCTTCTTCCTCCAAGAATGCTAGTTCCAGTAAATATGTAGATGATGAAGATGACATGGATCCTTACGGAACTATTAATCTTCAGGATGCTCAGGACCCATTCTCCTGATGTCTCAGTCACTTGCACCTGCTCCTGTAGCCTTAGTCAAAAAAAATTCCTACCTTTTCACTAAAGGCAACCGATAGTCACATGCACCTGCCCCTGCAGCCACTTAGTCAAAAAGACGTGTCAACTTTTCCACCGAAAGCAGTCTTTACCACATGGTTCGGTCTAAAGTTGCCAAAAGTGTCCATGAATAGTAAAAAAGTCATCACTATTTTACTGTTCATCAGTAGTAAATATTGTCTGTAATAATTCACTTTTTGTAATAGTAACTTTGTAATAGTTCTTTCCTTATTCTATAAAAGGAACTTGAACTCAGTTAGCAAACCAGACTTAAAAAGACTCAGAGTTCATTCTCTGACAAATCTTTGGACTCTCTCCCTTCTCTCTTCATCTCCTTCTCTAATGTTCTAAGTTAATTGTAAGTCATATTTATTTTCTGTACTTGTAAGTATTTCATTCAGTTATCAGTAAAACTATATTATTTTAGTAATTAATTTGTGTTGTTTACATGCTTCATTCTGTTCTTCTCATATTCTCCACTTCCGCCCCAAATGGTATCAGAGCCAAGTTGTATTGTTGTTTCTAATTGCTGAGTAAAGATCTTTTTAATCAGCTACTCTTTCCTTCTTTCGAAACATTCCTCTTTTTCATTGTTCTGAAGTCACCTAAATTACTTGTAGTCCACCTAGTTCGTCTTAAATCTTTTGTAAGTCTCTTGGGTGAGCAATGTCAGGTTTTAGAACATAGGCATATCTACTAAGGGTAAGAGGGTATGCATCAATGAACTATGAGTAAGAATTTATTTTGAAACTAGTAAAGATGGGTAGATTATTTAGATCCAGCTCTTCAGTTAGTATCCGGTCAGCTTTGCCCCCTGTTCCAGACATAGTCAACCAAGAAGACGGACCAGTCAATCAATCAAAAGAGATGGCCCCAGCCATCATCATATATATATATATATATATATATATATATATATATATATGTAAGACCCCAACTTATTATAAATAAAATTGAATTTCCTCTATTTATTATTGTGAATAATAAGGTGATAATTTGATATAATACTTTGGTTATAGGTGAAATGTGCAAATTTTGCAAAATAAGCAAGTGGTTATAAAATATTTATTTTGTCGGGGAATATTCGTTTGATCGTGGAATATTCTTTCTATCGGGGAATATTCATACGACGGCCCAGCCATTTGTGGGCCCCATAACGGAATAACTGTCGAATAAAGAAAACAACAAAGTTTGAGTTTTATAAATAACGGCATAATTGTTACCATTAACACTGTTGGAATACCTGGTGGTTAAAATACGAATACGCTGGTGGTCAGACAAGAAGACGCCAGGTATTGCATAAGATCTTGTAGAATTATTGATTCTTACGTAAGAAGACACTACTCAATAATTTTTACAGTAATTACTGTTCAATATTTTATTTTATTGATTCAATAATTGCTACGTTGATAGTTTATATTATTGTTGTTCAATAATTGTCACTGCACAGTATCTCCATTATCAGATCAATAATTCATATTATTTGAATAATATTATTAGATAGCATTATTGGCAATGTCTAAGGAAGTTATGTCTAGGAAAGGGGTTTGGTCACCTAATTGCGCGCCAATAAGGAGAAATCCTTATCGGAAAGCCCCCTCTTTCCTGGGAACGACCTGGTTGTCATAATTATGATTCTATAATATTATTTGTGAATAATTAGTTATTAATTTATATGATAAGAAAATATTTATTTGATGTGGATATAAATGATGGATATATTTATTGTGGTTATAAATAAAGGAATTAATGTTGAGGTGTTTTATCAGTATTTTGTCGGAATGGAGGTATTAAAAATCATCCGTTTGTGGATTTCATATATTTTATGTTTGGAATTTGGAAAAACTTAAAGCTACGAAGTTGTAGAGAATTCGATTTCGTGTGGAATGGACATAAGATTCTTATTTTTCTGATAAACGGGCTATTTTCTATGAATTACTGAAGTTACAGAAAATAAAATAATTTTAATTAAAATTGGGTGGGACCCACTTTTGTTTTAAACATGTGGGCTGCCAAAAACTTTCAGATTTGGCATGCTTGATGGCCGGTCTTGGTAGGTGGCGTGGAAGGAAGAAATATATATTATATTTTATTATTTGTCTCCTTTTGCGTTCTAGCATTTTCCTATAAATAGGCGCTTAGGTTAGAATTGAAAATCACACCATGAAACAAGTTCTCTTTCTCTCTATATTGTCGAGCGTATTTTTGTGAGTATTTAGATAATTTAAGAGTTCCTGTTCGGTACAAGCTTCCTTCGACTTTATATCCGATATTCCGATCAGAAGTACCGTTATTTTGAGGTAAGGGATGTTATTTTCTTCTTAAATGATGTTATTCTTTCAATATCATTATACCGAAATATTGGTATAGATTTTATTGTGGAATTTCTAACTTTTTGTGTCGGGGTTACTATTCACGTATACGGCACTATTCACGAATACGACACTATTCACCGAAAAATGAAATTTTCTTCTTTTTGTCCAAGATGTCTATTATGGTTACTATCTTTGATTGTATCCATGTTTTGATCTTTATTTTTGAATTTTGCTTCAAAATTGGTTAATAAGAAGTATTATTGAACTTGGATAAACTGTAATACGAATCCCTAATATTTGTTCTTTTATCTCACTGGATTCATTTTCTTTATGATATTTTTCATCATCATCAGTCCTAAATGATGATATAACAGAATATCTTTGGCCTGTAGTGCAAAGATGAATGATTACGTAATGAATATCTTTGGCTCGTAGTGCAAAGATGAACAGGTGTTGAGATGAACATGACCAACTGGTGATACAAATGAATATCTTTGGCCTGTAGTGCAAAAATGAATATTTGATTCAAGATGTATATTGATTGATGTTACAGGGATAAAATATTGATGATGGACTTTTAAATCTTAGAAGATAGTAGAATTCTTTCTCTACTTGACTCTTCTAATGGATTGTTGTTTCCGCTGCAGTTGTTGATCTAAAACTTGTTGTCTATTATATTTTATCCGATTTTTTTCCTGTTGAAGACTAATGATAAATTATTGTATATTATCTTAGTCATAATATTCTTTACTGGGCTAGTTGAGCTCACCTTTTTCCTTTTTGTTCCATTTTTTTTCTCAGGAGGTGAGAACATAGCAGAAATTAGCCGGGGTATGAAGTGATGGTTCATAATAGTTGTATTAGTAGTCCTCACTATTTTATAAAATAGTGTATCAATAATTATAATGATGACTCCTTTTGAGTTTGTATACTCTCTATTGACAACAGTTGTATTCAAACTCACAGTATATGTGTTGTCGTATTTTACACGACAATTGTATTACTGAAGTTGTATTTGTTTCTGTACCATGTATTTGGCGACTCAGAATGGGTGATGTATACCTATTTTGGGGGCGTCACAATATATATATATATATATATATATATATATATATATAATATATATATGTACTAATTGAAATGAAACCACGGACCGAAGTCTGGGCAAACACACGCAACACAACTCTCAACGTGAAGAATGGTGTGTGTAAAGATGAAGAGAAAGGCTTTAAAGTGTGTGAGAATGCTTACAGTGGGCTGCCAAAGAAGACTTTTATATCTTTAAAGGGATGAACACTCGTTTCCCGCCGGTACAAAAGTAGTTATATGTGAGCTCACAAGTGTTTAAAATGAGAAAGCACTCAGTGTAGGGTGTAGTACAGAGCAAATTTGACAGGGCTTCCTCGCCTTTTTCTCTTACAAAATGCCCACCCCAAGCCCTCTATTATAGAGGGGGGGAGCCGCATGTGTACCTGCGGCTAGGCCGCAGAGATGTACATGCGGCTGGCCGGGTTACCCCAGGCTTTGCGGGTCCCACCGTCTCGAAGTACGTGCACGCATGCACTATAATGTCCGCTCGAACTTTCAGAATTGCAATCCGGGCATCAGACTGAGGTATGTAAGACCTATTTCGAACCGCCATTGTCGAGAGTTATGCAATGACATGGGATTAGGGGTTGTACGAAGTCAGGAAGATGGGACCATGGCTTCCGGTCTTCAAGCTTTAAATTCTATCTGTTACCCTGCATAATAGTCACTTGGGATTGAACCTCCTTAGTTCTTGTGGGACATTGCTGTGTAGAAATGTATGTATGAAATGTTGAGACGGCGCGATGTGGAGTCAAGGTAGCAAGATGACGATTTTGCCCCCTCACCGGGGTTATCGTCGATTTTGGCTGATTAAGCAGACGTTTCTCAGGGTTATCTTTGAGATTGGACTGCTGCAAGTATTTATGGTCCTCAGTGTCATCTCATAGGTGTGCCTGTCTTCCCGGTGTTATCTCCGGGTCTTGTACTGAGTGCCGAGGTTAAAACTGATTACATGACTTTGAAACAAGCATTTCCGGGGTTATCTCCGGAACTGCATTCCTTGGGGTTATCTGCAAGGTTGGTAGCTCCTGCTCCCAGTGTTGGGACTGAGACTGAATATCACGGGGTTATCTCTGAGATGGATCGGTCTTCTCTAGTGGAATTTCCGGTATTGGAACTGCATGCCTCGGGGTTATCTCCGAGGTTGGACCTGATACTCCCGGTGTGTGTTCCAGGGTTGAGGCTGAACTTTCGGTAGTATTTAGATTGGATGTGAGCTATCTTCCAGGGTTATCTCTGAAAGACGAATCTTCCCTCCTACAATGTCAGTGGCAGGTGTGCAAAAAAATTAGAGTGTCTACAGATGCCCCTCTTTATCATATTCATGCAAGGCAATGCATGGATATGATAAAGAGTCCTAGACACTTGAAATGCAGCAAGATAAATATGATGCAAAGTGCAAGAACATGATGCAAATGTATGATGCATGTGTGTTGGGTTGTTGTCCAACATGTTGGGGATGATTTCCGGCTCCCTATTGCTTTTACCGAGGATTGTCAATGATGAGCAGATTGGATGTGTGATTCGAATCTTTTAGGATGTTGACGTTGGGGTTATCACCAAAGTCCCTAATCCTTGATACAGACTTTATTTTGAAGATGTGCCTCTCGTGTACAAGAGATCTATGGGGATATAGCTTTATCTGTTTGAGGATGTGTATAACATATTCAATCAGCAATCCTCCTTGATGATGCTGATCTTCCCTGGTTTGTATCGCCAGGACATATCAATGTTTTATTGGATTTACTGCTAATAGTATGTGTTGTCGTCAGGTCGAAATTTCGACCTTCACCGATTTATGTCGTCACCGGATAAAAAACCCACATTGGGCATCTTTGTCAAGGTCGCTTCACCTTCGCTAACGTGTGAACCAACGGATAAAATCATTTGATGGGTTCCGACGCTTTGTTGGATTTACTTGCCAATGGTTACAAAGATGTCAAGGTTGCTTGACCTTCGCTGATATGTGTGTCAACGGAACATTGCATTGTAATCCCTGTCGGGGTTCTCTTCTTGAGAATGCGTGATGCCCTCGCCGGGGACCTATACTTCGCCATATGCAAATGCGTGATTCCCCCGCTAGGGTTCTCGTTTTTGAGAATGCGTGATGCCCCCACCGGGGAACGCGCTGTAACCCCCGCCAAGGATCTTGTGATCGAGAATTAGGGTGACGACCCAAAATTGGCGGCATGGGACCTACGCAAGGTATTGCCGAGTGTGATTTGTAACAACTAAGATCATTTACATAGTGTTCCCTATGCTCGGGTGAATACCAATAAGTGATGTGCAGACCCACAGATTGGTCTGAGAAATCCAAGATGACAAGCTATTCCGTTCAATCACGTATCATTTTTATTCCTGATTTGGCTTCTTCAGCTTATGAGAACTCTGTTGCAACTCAAACTGGACCGAGATGGAGGGGTGGGACCCACGTAGGGGTGTCGCAGGTACACCTGCAACAGCCACATGTGGACCTGCGGCCAGCCGTGGCTACTTAATGCCAGCAGGTTGCTTTCATAAGTCATTTTCATAGCGCGTCGCAAAGGAAATCCGAGAGCTCTTCTTCAGATCTACAGAGTTCGGGCGATTTTCTGCAAATTCTATCACCGTACAAGTGTTCTACACTGTCCTGGTAATGTATGCATGTCTTCTTTTCCAGTTTTTATCCGTTGGAAAATGACTTATGACATAAAATGCATCTAAACACATAGTAGTGAATATGCATGCTCAAATGATTTGATAAAAAATATTCAACATAGTAAAGGTTAGTATTAGACCATACTGAACATAATGATGTGAAAAAATTTGGCCTTTGAAACAGTTAAATTCACACCTTTTTCTGCTATTTCTTATCCTATTTGAGGACAAATGAGCAAAAGGTAAAAATGCAAAGAAATCCTGGTATTTTTTTATTTTTATTTTTATTGTTAACCGGGAGTATCCCAACCGCGGTCGGTCTGTGGCCACCATTACCATTACCATTTCTGGCTTAACATGTGAGACCCCAAATTTTATGAATAAAGATTTAAATTTCTCGAAATATTTTTTTAAATATTATGGTGTGGATTTGATATAATGTTATAATTGTATGTAATATTTATAAATTTTGCAAAATATGCAAGTTGTTATAAAATATTTGTTTGGTCGGGGAATATTCTTTTTGTCGGGGAATATCCGTACGACGACACAATCATTGGTGGACCCCACAACGGAAGTATTTTCGTAGTTAGAAAACGGCAGAATTATCTTTTTATAAAAATAACGGCGAAAGTGTTACCGTTAAAACTGTTGAACTACTCGATAGTAAAAGTACGATGAATACGTGGTTGCACAAAAAGAGTAGCACGATATTGATTATTGATGCTTACGTAAGAAGTCACTCAGTTATACTCAATTATTGCTACAGTAATTGATGCATTATATCTCTCATATTATTGATTCAATTATTGTCACAATATCATCTGTATAATAAGTTATATTATTAAATCAATAATTGAGATGACAAAGTTATTCATATTATTATTTGCAATATTGACAATGTCTAGAAGTTCTGTCAAGGAGAGGTTAGATAATCTAATTGCGCGCCAATAGGGAGAAATCCTTATCGGAAAGCCCCCTCTTTCCTGGGAACAACCTGGTTGTTAAATATTGTAAATTATAATATTAATGATGAATAAGTTCGTGTTGATTAAAGATGAAATTGATAGTTCCATTGTGTTGGAATTATTAGTGTTAGGGAAAATCGACATTTATTTCGATATTAATTGATGTCTGGAAGGTATCTGGTAATTAACCGGATAAATGAGCAATTAATTTCTATTGATTCACATGATTATAACTATGTGTTCACAAGTGTGTACTATTGATTCACACTCATTTACTATTAGGGGAGTTAGTGCAAGATTGATAATACTTGCATGACTAAGTTAAAAAAGAAGGTATAGATAAATGTTCTATACTGTAATTATTTTTTTCACATGTTTAGAACTATTGAGTCACATGATTTACTATTAATTCACATGATTTATTATTAGGGGAGGTGGTGCAAGTTTGATAATACTTGGAGGACTAACTTAAAAATTAAGAAAAAGAGGAAGGTATTATATTGTAATATTTCGAGCCCCAAAACGTGCAATTATTGAAACTATATTTTCCTATAAATAAAAGCTCATTCTTCCTTCATTTCTCACCAATTCACAAAAGCTTTAGAGCAATTATTATAGAGAGAAATTATAGAGAGAAAGAAGAAGAGAAGTCTGCTACCTCACTATTCCAGTATACGTTTGTTCTAAGGTAAGGGGTATTATTCTTTCGTATTCATGAAGAGAGTTATTTTCTTTCAATACTCGTAAGAGTTGTTATTCCATTCTTTATTATTATGTTGGAATAACATGTCTATGCGATGTACCGCATACATGGTGAAATTCTTCTGTTATTCCATTCTTTATTATTCTGTTGGAATAACCTGTTTGTGTGGTCTATCGCATGCCTGGTGAATTCTGTTGTTATTCAATTCTTTATTATTCTGTTGGAACATCCTGTCTTTGCGAATTACGCAGGACCTGGTTCCATTCTTTATTATTCTGTTGGAACATCCTGTCTGTGCGAATTACGCATGACCTGGTTCCATTCTTTATTATTCTGTTGGAACATCATATTTGTGTGGATTACGCACGACCTTGTTCCATTCTTTATTATTCTGTTGGAATAACCTGTCTGTGTGGATTACGCACGCCTGGTGAATTCTTCTGTTATTCCATTCTTTATTGTTCTGTTCAAATAATATGTCTACATTGATTACTGCATGGCGCCAAAAATCCATTTGCGGTTTCGTATATTCTATTATATTCAGTTGATTAATGTTTTGGCTTCTATACTCTATGAAATTAGTGGAATATCCTTGATATTTGCGCTTCATCCAGTATTTTTTTCATGCAAATATTCTTCTGAGCATTTTTGAATTTTACTCCACAAAGCAGTATCATGTTGACAATTTGGACGTTATTTATTTCTAGATAAATTAAATTATAAATCTTTACAAATTTATCCTTGAACTTGTTTAATTGAACTCTTATATCATTGTCATCATCCTCATGTTTATAATATGTTGAAAGTCTTTTGTGGCCTGTAGTACATAGATGGACTTGGTATGATTATGACCAAGGATTATTCGGTATAATCATGACCATAATGTTACAAATGATGTAGTAAAAGTCCTCATCGGGTCGTAGTGCATTGATGGATGATTGTTGGCATGATCATGACCATTGATGAATACGAATATCCTTCGCTCGTAGTGCATGGATAATTTGTGGTCGTGATACTAATGAATATCCTTGGCCGTAAAGCGTGGATGATGTGGTTTATTTATTAAGCTGAGTCTCAGCGATAAAAGTGATGAAAACCCTTTTAAATCATAGAAGATAGTAGATTTTATTCTCTACTTGACTCTTCTAATGGATTGCTTGTTCCACTGCAGTTAAATTTGATGTTTATTATATTTTATCAGTTTAACACTGTTGAAGGCTAATGATAATTTATTATGTATTATCTTAGTCATAATATTTTTTACTGGGCTAGTTGAGCTCACCCTTTCTTTCACTATTCTCTTCAGGAAATGAGAACGTAGCCGGGACTAGTCGGGGAACGGAGTGACGATCCAGATGATAGCATTAGTATTCCTCATTATTCTGTTAAATAGTGTGACAATAAATGTAATGAGGACTCCATTGAGTGTGGATATTGTCTAGATGACAATATTCTTATTAAAACTCTTAGATTATGTTTTTGTCGTATTTTACACATTAATTGTATAATTAAGTTGTATTTGAATTTTGTACCATGTATTTGGCGACTCAAGATGGGTGATGTATACCTATTTTGGGGGCGTCACAGTTGGTATAAAAGCTTAGGGATATGATCCCTGGCTGAGATGTGAGACAAGAACTAGTAGGGGAGAGACGAGGAATTCCTTCGCTAGTATGACCTACCTAAGTTTATTTGGTATTTAATTGGTCGGTCAGAGTATAGGGATAATATGTAATATGTCAATTAACCCTTGTTTTGTGATATATGATATTTGTGTATAATCAAGTCCAGTTGGGACGGTGGCACCAAAGGCGGATACGGACAAAACAAAGTCGGTGGTTTCAGGGAGAGCGTTTTTCGTGACTTCTCAAAAAGCGAGTAACCCGAACGAAGTTTGCATGAGTTAGTTAATTATAAGTTCTTGCGAAGTCTATACCTTGTTAGATACCGGTTCTACCCATCCTTTTATCTCTCACGCATGCGCTCAACGTTTAAATTTGTCTCCGGAGAAATTAGACTTTGACTTATTGGTTGAAACTCCGTTAGGAGAAACCATTATTACATGTGCTATCCAAGTCTTGGATGAGAGTCACAGTTTTGAATGATATTTCTATTGTTAATAAATTTCCTGACGTATTCCTGAAGACTTCCTAGCCTACCCCTATAGCGTGAAATTGAATTTTTTATTGACCCTAGTACAAAACCCATTTCTTATACCCTCAAATATTTTCTTCACCCAAAATGAACGTATTATGCGCTAAAAGACGTTGGCTTTCGAAAGCATTTAAAATTACGATTATACCATTCAATATCATCGTGGAAGAGCGAACGTGGTAGGCGACGTGTTGAGTAGAAGATCGTGATGCGTTCTGAAGTGCGATGTTGTTAACACAAAAACCCATTTCGTATAACTTACAAATGATGAAGATAGAGTTAAAGACTTTAAGGAACCACGTGGTGATATCAAATATACGAGTAGAATCGACTTTAATAGATAAAGTTAAAGCCGCAAGCTACACAGAGCTGATGAATGTGAAGAAGAAGGTTCAAGAGGGCGTTATTCTAGAAGAAAGAATCGACGAAGAGAGTAAATCTCAACCCTCAATTTTATTGGCCCATTTGAAATCCTTGATCGAGTAGGAACTGTAGCCTATAGACTCGTTTTACCGCCAAGTATGTCGCGTGTTCATAACGTTTTTTTCACGTATCGATGTTACGTAAATATGTGGATGACCCGAACCACGTTATTAAATTAGAACTAGACGAGATAGCAGAAGGTTTAACGTATGAGGAGATACGTGTTAAAGTCTTGGATAACAAGGATCGTATTCAACACTCAAAGGTTATACCTCAAGTGTTAGAATCTGAAATGAAGTCAAGGTATCCTCATCTCTCTAAGATACCGATGCGACGACGTAAATTTCGAGGGTGAAATTTCATATGGAGGGGAGATTGTGAGATTTCAAATTTTATGAATAAAGATTTAAATTTCTCAAAATATTATTTTAAATACTATGGTGTGGATTTGATATAATGTTATAGTTGTGTGTAATATTTATAAATTTTGCAAAATATGCAAGTTGTTATAAAATATTCGTTTGGTCGGGGAATATTCTTTTTTCGGGGAATATCCGTATGCGACGGCACAATCATTGGTGGACCCCACAACGAAAGTATTGTCGTAGTTAGAAAATGATAGAATTATCTTTTTATAAAAAAAACGGCGAAAGTGTTACCGTTAAAACTGTTGAACTACACGGTAGTAAAAGTACAGTAATACGCGTGGTTGCATAGTAGCACACGGTATTGATTATTGATGCTTACGTAAGAAGTCACTCAGTTATACTCAATTATTGCTACAGTAATTGCTGCATCATATCTCTCATATTATTGATTCAATTATTGTCACAATGTCATCTGTATAATATGTTATATTATTCAATCAATAATTGGGACGACAAAGTTATTCATATTATTATTTGCAATATTGACAATGTCTAGAAGTTCTGTCAAGGAGAGGTGAGATAATCTAATTGCGCGCCAATATGGAGAAATCCTTATCGGAAATCCCCCTCTTTCCTGGGATCAACCTGGTTGTTAAATATTGTGAATTATAATATTAATGATGAATAAGTTCGTGTTGATTAAAGATGAAATTGATAGTTTCATTGTGTTGGAATTATTAGTGTTACCGAAAATCAACATTTATTTCGATAATAATTGATGTCTGGAAGTTATCAGGTAATTAACCGGATAAATGAGCAATTAATTGCTATTGATTCACATGATTATAATTATGTGTTCACATGTGTGCACTATTGATTCACATTCATTTACTATTAGGGGAGTTGGTGCAAGATTTATAATACTTGCATGACTAAGTTAAAAATTAAGGTATAGATGAAGGTACTATACTGTAATTATTTTTTTCACATGTTTGGAACTATTGAGTCACATGATTTACTATTAGGGGAGGTGGTGCAAGTTTGATAATACTTGCAGGACTAAATTAAAAATGAAGAGGAGGAAGGTTATATACTGTAATATTTCGAGCCCCAAAACGTGCAATTATCGAAACTATATTTTCCTATAAATAGAAGCTCATTCTTCCTTCATTTTTCACCAATTCACAAAAGCTTTAGAACAATTATTATTGAGAGAAATTATAGAGAGAAAGAAGAAGAGAAATCTGCTACCTCACTATTCCAGTATCCAATTTTTCTAAGGTAAGGGGTATTATTCTTTCGTATTCATGAAGAGAGTTATTTTCTTTCAATACTCGTAAGGGTTGTTATTCCATTCTTTATTATTATGTTGGAATAACCTGTCTATACGATGTACATCATACATGGTGAAATTCTTCTGTTATTCCATTCGTTATTATTCTGTTGGAATAACCTGCTTGTGCGGTCTATCGCATTCTCGGAGAATTCGTTGTTATTCCATTCTTTATTATTCGTTAAAACATCTTATGCATGCGAATTACGCATGATTCTGGTTCCATTCTTTATTATCTCATTTGGAACATCATGTATGCATGCGGATTACGCATGACCTTGTTCCATTCTTCTTTATTATTCTGTTGGAATAACTTGTCTGTGTGGATTACGCACGCCTGGTGAATTCTTCTGTTATTCCATTCTTTATTGTTCTGATGGAATAATATGACTACGTTGATTACTGCATGGCGGCAAAAATCCATTTGCGGTTTCGTATATTCTATTATATTCAGTTGATTAATGTTTTGGCTTCTATACTCTATGAAATTAGTGGAATATCCTTGATATTTACGCTTCATCTAGTATTTTTTTCATGGAAATATTCTTCTGAGCATTCTTGAATTTTACTCCACAAAGCAGTATCATGTTGACAATTTGGACGTTATTGATTTCTAGATAAATTAAATTATAAATCTTTACAAATTTATCCTTGAACTTGTTTAATTGAACTCTTATATCATTGTCATCATCCTCATGTTTATAATATGTTGAAAGTTATTTGTGGCCTGTAGTACTTAGATGGACTTGGTATGATTATGACCAAGGATTATTCGGTATAATCATGACCATAATGTTACAAATGACGTAGTAAAAGTCCTCATTGGCTGTAGTGCATTGATGGACAGTTGTTGGCATGATCATGACCATTGATGAATACACGAATATCCTTGGCTCGTAGTGCATGGATAATTTGTGGTCGTGATACTAATGAATATCCTTGTCAGAAGTGGTGGATGATGTGGTTTATTTATTGTCGAGTCTCAAATGATAAAAGTGATGAAAACCCTTTTAAATCATAGAAGATAGTAGATTTTATTCTCTACTTGACTCTTCTAATGGATTGCTTGTTTACCGCAGCTTAAACTTGATGTTTATTATATTTTATCGGTTTAACAATCGTTGAAGGCTAATGATAATTTATTCTCGTATTATCTTAGTCATAATATTTCTTCTTGGGCTAGTTGAGCTCACCCTTTCTTTTCACTATTCTCTTGTGAAATGAAAAACGTAGGCGGGACTAGTCGAGAGCGGAGTGACGATCCGGATGATAGCATTAGTAGTCCTCACTATTCTATTAAATAGTGTGACAATAAATGTAATGAGGACTCCATTGAGTGTGGATATTGTCTAGATGACAATATTCTTATTAAAACTCTTAGATTATGTTTTGTCGTATTTTACACGCATCGTTGTATAATTAAGTTGTATTTGAATTTTGTACCATGTATTTGGCGACTCAAGATGGGTGATGTATACCTATTTTGGGGGCGTCACAGTTGGTATAAAAGCTTTGGGATATGATCCCTGGCTGAGATGTTAGACAAGAACTAGGAGGGGAGAGACGGGGAATTCCTTCGCTAGTATGACCTACCTAAGTTTATTTGGTATTTAATTGGTCGGTCAGAGTATAAGGATAATATGTAATATGTCAATTAACCCTTGTTTTGTGATATGTGATATTTGTGTATAATCAAGTCCAGTTGGGACAGTGGCACCAAAGGCGGATATGGACAAAACAAAGTCGATGGTTTCAAGGAGAGCATTTTTCGTGACTTCTCAAAAAGCGAGTAACCCGAATGAAGTTAACACGGGTTAGTTAATTATAAATTCTTGCGAAGTCTATACCTTGTTAGATACCGGTTCTACCCATTCTTTTATCTCTCATGCTTGCGCTCAACGTTTAAATTTGTCTCCGGAGAAATTAGACTTTGACTTATCTGTTGAAACTCCGTTAGGAGAAACCTTCATTACATGTGCTATCCAAATCTTGGATGAGAGTCACGGTTTTAAATGATATTTCTATTGTTAATAAATTTCCTGACGTATTCCTGAAGACTTCCTAGCATACCCCTATAGCGTGAAATTGAATTTTTTATTGACCCTAGTACAAAACCCATTTCTTATACCCTCAAATATTTTCTTCACCCAAAATGAACGTATTATGCGCCAAAGATGTTGGCTCGAGCTGTTTAAAATTACGATTATACCATTCAATATCATCGTGGAAGAGCGAACGTGGTAGCTGATGTGTTGAGTAGAAGATCGTATGCGTTTACGAGTACGATGTTGTTAACACAAAAACCCATTTCGTATAACTTACAAATGATGAAGATAGAGTTAAAGACTTTAAGGAACCACGTGGTGATATCAAATATACGAGTAGAATCGACTTTAATAGATAAAGTTAAAGCCGCAAGCTACACAGAGCTGATGAATGTGAAGAAGAAGGTTCAAGAGGGCGTTATTCTAGAAGAAAGAATCGACGAAGAGAGGAAATCTCAACCCTCAATTTTATTGGCCCATTTGAAATCCTTGATCGAGTAGGAACTGTAGCCTATAGACTCGTTTTACCGCCAAGTATGTCGCGTGTTCATAACGTTTTTTTCACGTATCGATGTTACGTAAATATGTGGATGACCCGAACCACGTTATTAAATTAGAACTAGACGAGATAGCAGAAGGTTTAACGTATGAGGAGATACGTGTTAAAATCTTGGATAAGAAGGATTGTATTCAACACTCAAAGGTTATACCTCAAGTGTTAGAATCTGAAATGAAGTCAAGGTATCCTCATCTCTTCGGCATACCAGGTACGTACGTAAATTTCGAGGGCGAAATTTCATATGGAGGGGAGATTGTGAGACCCCAAATTTTATGAATAAAGATTTAAATTTCTCAAAATATTATTTTAAATATTATGGTGTAGATTTGATAAAATGTTATAGTTGTGTGTAATATTTATAAATTTTGCAAAATATGCAAGTTGTTATAAAATATTCGTTTGGTCGGGGAATATTCTTTTTTTAGGGAATATCAAGACGACGCAAGCACAATCATTGGTGGACCCCTATTAACGAAAGTATTATTAAGTAGTTAGAAAGCGACAAAATTATCTTTTATAAAAAAAGCGGCGAAAGTGTTACCAATTAAAACCTGTTGAACTATACGGTAGTAAAAGTACAGTAATACGCATGGTTGCATAGTAGCACACGGTATTGATTATTGATGCTTACGTAAGAAGTCACTCAGTTATACTCAATTATTGTTACAGTAATTGCTGCATCATATCTCTCATATTATTGATTCAATTATTGTCACATTATCATCTGTATACTATGTTATATTATTAAATTAATAATTGAGACGACAAAGTTATTCATATTATTATTTGCAATATTGACAATGTCTAGAAGTTCTGTCAAGGAGAGGTGAGATAATCTAATTGCGCGCCAATATGGAGAAATCCTTATCGGAAAGCCCCCTCTTTCCTGGGATCAACCTAGTTGTTAAATATTGTGAATTATAATATTAATGATGAATAAGTTTGTGTTGATTAAAGATGAAATTGATAGTTTCATTGTGTTGGAATTGTTAGTGTTACCGAAAATCAACATTTATTTCGATAATAATTGATGTCTGGAAGTTATCGGGTACTTAACCGGATAAATAAGCAATTAATTGCTATTGATTCACATGATTATAATTATGTGTTCACATGTGTGCACTATTGATTCACATTCATTTACTATTAGGGGAGTTGGTGCAAGATTTATAATTCTTGCATGACTAAGTTAAATATTGAGGTATAGATGAAGGTACTATACTGTAATTATTTTTTTCACATGTTTAGAACTATTGAGTCACATGATTTACTATTTATTCACATGATTTACTATTAGGGGAGGTGGTGCAAGTTTGATAATACTTGCAGGACTAAATTAAAAATGAAGAAGAGGAAGGTTATATACTGTAATATTTCGAGCCCCAAAACGTGCAATTATCGAAACTATATTTTCCTATAAATAGAAGCTCATTCTTCCTTCATTTTTCACAAATTCACAAAAGCTTTAGAACAATTATTATTGAGAGAAATTATAGAGAGAAAGAAGAAGAGAAGTCTGCTACCTCACTATTCCGGTATCCAATTTTTCTAAGGTAAGGGGTATTATTCTTTCGTATTCATGAAGAGAGTTATTTTCTTTCAATACTCGTAAGGGTTGTTATTCCATTCTTTATTATTATGTTGGAATAACCTGTCTATGCGATGTACATCATACATGGTGAAATTCTTCTGTTATTCCATTCGTTATTATTCTGTTGGAATAACATGTTTGTGCAGTCTATCGCATGCCTGGTGAATTATGTTGTTATTCCATTCTTTATTATTCTGTTGGAACATCCTGTCTGTGCGAATTACGCATGACCTGGTTCCATTCTTTATTATTCTGTTGGAACATCATGTCTGTGCGGATTACGCACGACCTTGTTCCATTCTTTATTATTTTGTTGGAATAACCTGTCTGTGTGGATTACGCACGCCTGGTGAATTCTTCTGCTATTCCATTCTTTATTGTTCTGTTGGAATAATATGTCTATGTTGATTACTGCATGGCGGCAAAAATCCATTTGCGGTTTCGTATATTCTATTATATTCAGTTGATTAATGTTTTGGCTTCTATACTCTATGAAATTAGTGGAATATCCTTGATATTTACGCTTCATCCAGTATTTTTTTCATGGAAATATTCTTCTGAGCATTCTTGAATTTTACTCCACAAAGCAGTATCATGTTGACAATTTGGACGTTATTGATTTCTAGATAAATTAAATTATAAATCTTTACAAATTTATCCTTGAACTTGTTTAATTGAACTCTTATATCATTGTCATCATCCTCAGGTTTATAATATGTTAAAAGTCATTTGTGGCCTGTAGTGCATAGATGGACTTGGTATGATTATGACCAGGGATTATTCGGTATAATCATGACCGTAATGTTACAAATGATGTGGTAAAAGTCCTCATTGGCCGTAGTGTATTGATGGACAGTTGTTGGCATGATTATGACCTATTGATGAATACACGAATATCCTTGGCTCGTAGTGCATGGATAATTTGTGGTCGTGATACTAATGAATATCATTGGCCGTAGTGCAGGGATGATGTGGTTTATTTATTAAACTGAGTCTCAACGATAAAAATGATGAAAAACCTTTTAAATCATAGAAGATAGTAGATTTTATTCTCTACTTGACTCTTCTAATGGATTTTGTTCACTTGATTAAACTTGATGTTTATTATATTTTATCGGTTTAACAACGTTGAAGGCTAATGATAATTTATTCTGTATTATCTTAGTCATAATATTTCCTACTGGGCTAGTTGAGCTCATCCTTTCTTTCACCGTTTCTTCTTGAAATGAGAATGTAGGCGGGACTAGTCGGGGAACGAGTGACGGTCCGAGATGATAGCATTAGTAGTCCTCAGTATTCTGTTAAATAGTGTGACAATAAATGTAATGAGGACTTCATTGAGTGTGGATATTGTCTAGATGACAATATTCTTTTTAAAACTCTTAGATTATGTTTTGTTGTATTTTACACGACTGTTGTATAATTAAGTTGTATTTGAATTTTGTACCATGTATTTGGCGACTCAAGATGGGTGATGTATACCTATTTTGGATGCGTCACATAACAAATGTTGCTAGTGGGGGTCGAACTGAAGACGTCCGGGTTTACGGCTCGCCCCCAATCAATCCTTAACTACTGCGCCAAATGTTGATGGTTAATCCGGGTAATTAAACTACCCTTATGGTTTGATGACTTTGAATTTTAATGCATATAATATGTATATGACTGTGGGAAGGTGTGCTACTGAATGGCCACCTAGTCATGCCTTTGTGCATGTGGATAGTCCTATTTACAAAGGGGACTATGGCAAAATTTTCCAAAATATAGGCATTGAATAGTCATGCATTTTTAACTCTACTGTAGATGTATGTTAAAGTAATGCATGCATGCATGTAGTAAAAAATGCATTTTAAAAAGAAAGCTCCAGGTTAGAAATTACCACACCCTTTCTGAGGTGATTTGGAGACTTTTGTCCAGATATTATGGATCCGGATCAGCCGAGTAGTTCCCACAGGACCACTTCTGGTGTACGGAGGAAGGCTTCTGAAGTGCCTCGACCCCGTTCTGTTAGACAATCTCGTCAGTTAGTGGAGGCAGTGATACGTCCTGTCTAGGTTGATGTACCAAACATCGAGGATGAGGAGGATGATATTCCAGTTGTGGACCCAGCTCCTGCTGCACATGCTCCCTGTAGGGACCTCCCGAGTATTCAGGTGGCAAACCCAGAACTCCTGGGTGATTTGAGTCGACATCCCTCGATGTATTTGCATGCCAATGAGGTATAACATTAGATCTTAATCTTCCTTCTTTCCTATTGATGAGGAGTAAAGGATTTTGATGTTGATCTGTATTTCATGTAGGTTCCCGGCTTTACACAGCCTCGAGGGAATTGGTTCAGCATTCACTCCATGTATCAGGCTCTGTATCCTGACTATAGAGCCATTGTGCATGACTGGGGATTTGAGGCGTTCTTTTCCATCCTTCCTCGTCGTTGTCCCTGGGGTTACCTCAGGACATTGTCTGAGCGCTGGTTTCACCATACTCAGTCACTCCATTTAGTGGACTATGAGATGATGATTACGCCGATGGATTGGCGGTTTATCATAGGTATGGAGTTTGGAGGGGCACCAGTGCCTTGCATGGCAGATATCACCCCTACTACAGTCAGATCCTTGCTAGGAGTTCCGGTGGAGGCGCTCAAGGGTAGGACTGTCCGTACGAGTCCTTTGAGCGTAGATGCTATGAGTGGGCTATTGAGCGAACCCATGCCAGATGACGTCAGAGTCAAGGATCACATTCTTTGGCGAATGTTCCTGATGATCATTAGGGGCTGCTTCATAGCAGATAACTCTTCTACGGTGTCGTTCTCTTTGATCAGCGCCACGCGACATGTGGACCGTATAGGAGATTATGACTGGGGTTCCTACACCTTCGCTTATTTCCTCAGGGCATGCGTATGCGTTCGCAGGGCTTGAACGAGGCTTGGTTAGGATTCTACCCATTTCTGTTGGTGAGTATTTCTCTTGTAGTTTCCCATATGTAGGTTAAGAGTGTTTACTGACCGCAGATGTCTGCCTTTGTGTTGGAAGTTTTGGGCCTATGAGAGGCTTCCATGTTTGCGTCATTTGAGTGTGTTAGGTTTAGATACCTATCCACGAGGACGGTGATGGCATCATTCCATATTGGCGAATGTCCCTATAGATGAGGGTTTTACTCATTGCCGCCTACAACTGAAGTTGTTGACAGCTGACATGATCACATGGATTCCCTATTCTGGGGAGCACTTGGCCATGGGATTTGAGGATGGGTACCCGACCGGTGTCGAGAACGTGATTTCGTCCCGTAGGGTTCCTCTCTTTACTGATGGAGGATGGGAGCTCTATTTAGCAGAGCGTGCTATCAGGAGCAGTACAGGAGAGATCCGTATGCCAATCTTGCCTCCTGCCAGGCGTTATTGATCTGTGTCATAGTCACCCGTCATTGATATCCCATTGTTAGGGGTAGACGGTTTTACACTGTCAGAGGGTCCTTGTACCCAGGAGATATTCCAGCGTTGGTGGTCCCCTCGTACTATTGGAGCTCAAACCCGCGCCACTCAGTTTATGGGGGATATGGTTCTAGGATCCGTGATGATGACGAATTGGCTATCATGCGTCCGAGATCCGACTCATTTGACACAGATTGACAGTTTGACCCAGCGACTGGACCGGGCACATTTCTTTATTCGGCATTTGGGTAGAGATCCGGTAGAGGCAGATTCGTTGGATCCTCCCAGCTCAGATGCTGGCCCCTCGGATGGCCCGTTTGGCTTTACCGGTGCAGATCCTCCTTTGTATAGGCCTGACATCCCTGTTGATAGAGATCTAGTGACTCAGGAGGAGTTACATCAGGTGGATAGGATTGATGATATAGATATTGACACCATTGTCTTCTTCTGATGTGTATTCTCGTTATCTCTTTTGATAGGCCTTTGTTAGATATTGGGTGGTTGTGCCCCATTCTCGCTATATCTTTTGATAGGCCTCTGTTAGTAGTAGTGCGTATGTGCCCCATTTCCCTGTATTTTTAACTGTACAGAGATGATGTATATAGATGATGATATACTTAAGAATGTATGTACTATTTTCCGTTCCCTATATCATATTGCCATCTATTATCTGTAATGCATATATCATGTTATGCATATGTATGTTTATCTAGAGATATTTCAGCATTAACCCCTGGATGGTCTTATGATACGGCCTACACAGATGTAGTCTTCGACAGTCAGCCGCATAGATCACACCCTACCAGACTTGGTAGTCTCCCGTCTAAGGTCGTGGTATGATAGTATGTCACCTCCAGATAGGGTGACCGTAGATCTGCTACTACAACATTCCATGACCCTTTTGATGTTTCAAGTTCCCATAGGATTTGTGGAGGGTATGCTGGTGTGTTGGATACCAGAGAGACAGGTCTTCTGGTTTAGTACCCAGGAGTTGACTCCTACAATGGAGGAGTATGAGCTGTTGACGGCTTTGCCCTTGGAAAGACCTTGCGCTCATATGGCTGTCGGAGATATGCGCCGGCAGTTCATGACCTTCACCGGGTTACGACGTAGAATAGTAGAGGATGAGATTACATCTGGTCATGTACTATCCCAGCGTTTCCTGATAGACAAGTTTGGCTCATTGGACAGCTATACGCGTCATTCTGGAGATTTCACCATACCAGAGGATCAGTGGCATTTACCCAGATTGGATGCATTCTTGATGTGTATAGTGGCATTTGTGTACATGCCACGATACATGGATGAGCTAGATATCGGTGTTATTATGGCAGTGAGAGCTCTCAGGGAGGGTCGTACCATCATTTCGATGATTGTGGCGGAGACGCTGAGGTCGGCCACGTTTTGCAGCACTTACCTTGTGGGGTATTCACGGGCAGTTCGGTCATGCTGTAAGTGTGGTTTATATCACACTTGGGACCGATTGGGACCTTCCACTGACACGGGTATTGCTTCACCCATGATATAGCTATGTCTTACTCCTTTCAGCCACCGGAGTGTACTACAGACGCTATGTGACGCCCCCAAAATAGGTATACATCACCCATCTTGGGTCGCCAAATACATGATACTGAACACAAATAGAAACTTAGTTATACAACATAAGCTGCGAGTTTTTACACGAATATTGTCTTCTAGACAATATCCAAACACAAATTCAATCCTCATTACATTTATTATCACACTAAATAATGAGGATTACTAAAACAGCCATCTCGGACCATCACTCCGTTCCTCGACTAGTCCCTGCTATGTTCTCATTTCCTGAACAGAATAATGAAAGCAAAAGGGTGAGCTACACTAGCCCAGTAAGAAATATTATGACTAAGATAATGCAGAATAAGTTATCGTTAGCCTTCAATAATGTTAAACTGATAGAATATAATAAACAACAAGTTTAACTGCAGCGGAACAAGTAATCTATTAGAAGAGTTAAGTAGAGCATGATATCTACTATCTTCTATGATTTAAAAAGGTTTTCATCAACTTTATCGCTGAGACTCAACTTAATAAATAATCCACATCATCCCTGCACTACGGCCAAGGATATTCATTAGTATCACGACCACAAATTATTCATGCACTACGGACCAAGGATATTCGTGTATTCATCAATGGTCATGATTATTCTGAATAATCCCTGGTCATAATCATACCAAGTCCATTTATGCACTACAGGCCATAGATGACTTTCAACATATTATAAACATGAGGATGATGACAATGATATAAAAATTCAATAAAACAAGTTCAAGGATAAATTTTTTAAAGATTTATAATTTAATTTATCCAGAAATCAATAACGTCCAAATTGTTAACATGATACTGCTTTGTGGAGTAAAATTCAAGAATAATATTCATGTATCAAAAATATTTTGGACAGAAAAGAAATCAATTTTTTGGGTGAATATTAATCGGATGAATAGTACCCCGTGAATAGTACTTTGTGAATAGTAACCCGACATGAAAAGTACCCCAAAAACCCGAGTGAATAATATTTTGAGTGAATAATAACTGGGTGAATAGTAACTCGTGAATAGTACTCTGGCATGAAAAGTGCCCCGAATACCCGAGTGAATAATATTTTAGTGAATAATAACCGAGTGAATAGTAACCCATGAATAGTACCCCGGTAAAAATATTAATATTTAATAAGAAAGTTCAGATCAATATTCCAATGAAACGATTTTGGATGAAGCGCAAAACTACAGAATATTCCACTAATTTCAAGGATTATAGAAGCAATACTTACCATAGTAAGTTTAGATTTAAGAATATGAAAAGAAATTACATACGAAATTGTAAATGGATTTTCACCGTCATACACGAGACGTAATCCGCGTGAGCAGAGTTATTAGAGCATATTAAAGGATGAATACGAGAAGTATTATTCCTTATGAATACGAAAGAAATAATACCCCTTATGAATACAACAAATAATAACCCTTACCAAACAAAAATAACATCCCTTACCTTAGTAGAAAGCTGGATACTGTAATAGTGAAGTAGCAGAATACTCTTCTTCTTGCTCTCTATAGTTTCTCTCTTTATAGTGTCTCTTGTGAATCTCAGTGAATTAGTGAGAATTAAAGAATAATTAAGCTTCTATTTATAGGAGAATGGACTAAATAGTAACTTATTCACGAACGGTCCAGATTGATTTACTATTAGAACGAACGGTCCATATTGATTACTATTAAAATCACAGCCGGTGGTCCAGATTGATTTACTTTTAAAACCACCACCGACGGTCCAGATTGATTACTTTTAAAACCACCATCAACGGTCCAGATTGATTTACTATTAAAACCACCACCGACGGTCTAGATTGATTTACTATTAAAACCACAATCAATGGTCCAGATTGATTTACTATTAAAACCACCATCAATGGTCCATATTGATTTACTATTAAAACCACCACCAATGGTCCAGATTGATTTAACTTATTACACTTTGGTACCCCTAAAGTTTTCCAAGTTTGCATTATTCCCCTCTAACTTTTGTAATTCACTTATCTTCAATAAACACATTCTTAATACTTCAACAATTATTCATCACTAATATTATAACTCACAATATTTAACAACCAGATCATTCCCAGGAAAGAGAGGACTTTGCGATAAGGATTTCTCCCTATTGGCGCGCAATTAGGTGACCAAACCTCTCCTCGACAGAACTTTCTAAACATTGTCAATATTGAAAATAATAGTATGAATAACTTTGTTGTTTCAATTATTGATTTAATAATATAAAATATTATGCAGATGATACTGTGACAATAATTGAATCAAATAACGTGAGATACTATGCAACAATTACTTTAGCAATAATTGAGTAAACTGAGTGGCTTCTTACGTAAGCATCAATAATCAATACCGTGTGCTACTATGCAACCACGCGTATTACTGTACTTTTACCATCGGGTAGTTCAACAGTTTAACGGTAAAACTTTCGCCGCTATTTTTATAAAAAGATATTTATGTCGTTTTCTAACAACGACAATTATTTCGTTGTGGAGTCCACCAATGATTGTGTCGTCGTATGAATATTCCCTGTTAAAATGAATATTCCCCAACCAATCAAATATTCCCCGACACAACGAATATTTATATCAACTTGCTTACTTTGCAAAATTTCAAATATCACCCTTAACTTTAACATGTTATCAATTTAACCATTTAATAAATAGAATAACAATTATAAGAAAATTGAATACTTTCATTTCATAAAATTTGGGGTCTTACAATCTCCCCTCATTATGAAATTTCATTCTCGAAATTTACATACGTACTTGGTATGCCGAAGAGATGAGGATACCTCGTCAGATTCTAACTCTTGAGGTATATAACCTTTGAGCGTAAAATATGATCTTTCTTAAGATTTTAACAGATACCTCTTCATATGTTAAATCTTCCGCTATCTCTTTCGGTTCTAATTCAATAATGTGGTTTGGGTCTTCCACATATTTACGTAACATAGATATGTGCAAAACATTATGAACACGAGACATACTTGGCGGTAAGGCGAGTCTATAAGTCACAGTTCCTACTCGATCGAGGATTTCAAATGGGCCAATAAAATTAAGGATTGAGATTTCATCTCTTCGTCGATTCTTGCTTCTAGAATAACGCCTTCTTGAACCTTCTTCTTCACATTCATCAGCTCTGAGTCTGTAGCTTGAGCGTCTTAAACTTTATCGATTAAAGTCGATTCTAATCGTATATTCACTATCTTCACGTAGGTTCTTGGAGTCTTTAACTTTATCTACATCTTTTGTAATTCGTACGAAATGGGTCTTTGTGTTAACAATATCGCACTCGTAAACGCAAAAGATCTTCTACTCAACGCGTCAGCTACCACGTTCGCTTTTCTAAGATGGTATTGAATGGTATAATGGTAATCCTTCAACAACTCAAGTCAACGTCTTTGGCGCATGATACGTTCGTTTTGGATGAAGAATTATTTAAGGGTTTTGTACCGGGTTTAAGGTCGATATAAAATTTTATTTCACGCTCTGGGGGTAGGCCAGGAAGTTCTTCAGGGAATACGTCAGGAAATTTATTAACAATGGAAATATCATTCAAATCTGATGTATTTTTGTTTAAATACGTGACATGGCTAAGAAAACTTGATATCCATTTTTCAATAAACGAATAGCTTTATGGCTTGAGATGACAGTGATTGACTTTGATGGTTTGGTTGCTTGAATTTGCATAATAGGTTGGTTAGGAATATGAAAGCTAACAACTTTACGAAAACAATCGATTTTAGCATCATGAGTAGTCAACCAATTAATTCCTAAAATCACATCGAATGCAAGTATTTTCAAAGAGATAAGATTGACAAGTAACGTGCGGTTGGCGATTTGAATCAAATAAGACTTATAAACAAGGGATGTAATAAAGGTTTCCCCCAACGGAGTTTCCACAGATAAATCAAAGTCTAATTTCTCTAAAGTTAAATTTAAACGTTGAGCGCAAGTAGGAGAATTAAAAGAGTGGGTAGAACAGGTATCTAATAAGGTATAGACTTCGCAAGAATTTTTAATTAACTAACCCATGCCAACTTCGTTCGGGTTACTCGCTTTTTGAGAAGTCACGAAAAATGCTCTTCCTGAAACTGCCGACTTTGTTTTGTCTGTATCCGTCTTTGGTGCCACCGTCCCAGCTGGACTTGATTTCGTTACAGGATAAAATTGAGCTATGTGACCGTCTTTTCCATAACTAAAACATACCTTGGAAGGCTGTGGACAGTTTGAACTTATATGTTCCTCATCTCCTCATCTGTAGCATCTAACTGGCGGTCGTTCTCCTCCCCTAGAATTTGTTGCGGGTGCTGGTGCTGACGTCTTCCCGTCATCGTTAAATATTCTCTTCTTAAAATTTCCACTTGAATCATTTCTTCTATTATCTTGGCCATGGTTACCACCAAAGTGGTTACCATTTCTGGCATGTTGATTCCCTCCACGTTTGTTGTCACCGCTTCGATGACTGCTACCATTGGTATTATCACTTTGTCGGCTGCTATCTCTTATTTGGATTGACTCATTATCATGTTCCAATAACTGAGCTCTATTTACAACATCTGAATACAAACACGATTTATGAGAAATTAAGTATTGACGTATCTCGGGTTTCAAACCTCTTAGAAACATCCGCATCATTCTCTCTTCATTATCAACCAAGTGGGGCGCAAATCGGGACAACTCAGCAAACTTAGCTTCGTACTGTGACACTTTCATATTGTTTTGCACCAACTTGATAAACTCCACCTCCTTCATATGACGAATACTTTCAGGAAAGTACTTCTCGTTGAACAGCTCTTGGAACTTCTCCCAAGACATTTTTAGTGCGGCAGGTTGAGTACGCTTTATAGATTCCCACCAATAATCTTCATCTCCTCGTACTATGAAGGTGGCGAAGGGAACCTTTTGCTCCTCGGAGCATCCCAAGACATCAAATATCTTAGTGATCTGCTTTATCCACGTCTCCGCCTTAAGTGGTTTTGGCTCTCCAATAAACTCTGGTGGTCCCAGCTCCTTGAACTGCTTAGCGGTGACCGTCCGAGAGTTGCTAGTGTTTCCACCTGCATTTTGGACATGAGCCGCTCTCGCCTGATGTTACATTAATTGCATAAAGCCTCTGAATATCCCATCGTTCATCATTTGATCAGTGTTGTTGTTTACCTGAGGATTGTTATCTTCCTATTGCACATTATCCTGGGTATTAATCGTTGGTGACTAAACGGTCTCATGTGCTTCATTGCTGACCTCAACATTTTCGGATGCCATTTTCAAACACTATCACAAAACAAGGGTTAATTGACATACCACATATTATCCCTATACTCTGACCGACCAATTAAATACCAAATAATCCTAGGTAGGTCATACTAGCGAAGGAATTTCCTGTCTCTCACCTCCTAGTTCTTGTCTCACATTTCAGCCAGGGATCATATCCCTAAGCTTTGATACCAACTGTGACGCCCCCAAAATAGGTATACATCACCCATCTTGGGTCGCCAAATATATGATATTGAATAAAAATACAAACTTAGTTATACAACATTAGCTGAAAGTTTTTACACGAATATTGTCTTCTAGACAATATCCAAACTCAAATTTAATCCTCATTACATTTATTATCACACTAAATAGTGAGGATTACTAAAACAGCCATCTCGGACCATCACTCCGTTCTCCGACTAGTCCCTGATATGTTCTCATTTCCTGAACAAAATAATGAAAACAAAAGGGTGAGCTCCACTAGCCCAGTAAGAAATATTATGACTAAGATAATGCAGAATAAGTTATCGTTAGCCATCAACAATGTTAAACTGATAGAATATAATAGAAAACAGGTTTAACTGCAGTGGAACAAGCAAACCATTAGAAGAGTCAAGTAGAGCATGATATCTACTATCTTTTACGATTTAAAAAGGTTTTTATCAACTTTATCGCTGAGACTCAGCTTAATAAATAATCCACATCATCCCTGCACTATGGCCAAGGATATTCATTAGTATCACGACCACAAATTATCCATGCACTACGGGCCAAGGATATTCGTGTATTCATCAATGGTCATGATTGTACCGAATAATCCCTGGTCATAATCATACCAAGTCCATTTATGCACTACATGCCATAGATGACTTTCAACATATTATAAACATTAGGATGATGACAATGATATAAGAATTCAATAAAACAAGTTCAAGGATAAATTTTTTAAAGATTTATAATTTAATTTATCCAGAAATCAATAACGTCCAAATTGTCAACATGATACTGCTTTGTGGAGTAAAATTCAAGAATAATATTCATGTATCAAAAATATTTTGGACAGAAAAGAAATAAATTTTTCGGATGAATAGTAATCGGATGAATAATACCCTGTGAATAGTACTTCGTGAATAGTAACCCGACATGAAAAGTATCCCAAATACTCGAGTGAATAATATTTGAGTGAATAGTAACAGGGTGAATAGTAACTCATGAATAGTACCCCGCATGAAAAGTGCCCCGAATACCCGAGTGAATAATATTTTAGTGAATAGTAATCGGGTGAATAGTAACCCATTAATAGTACCCCGGTAAAAATATTGATATTTAATAAGAAAGTTCAGATCAATATTCCAATGAAACGATACTGGATGAAGAGCAAAACTCCAGAATATTCAACTAATTTCAAGGATTATAGAAGCAATACTTACCATAGTAAGTTTAGATTTATGAATTTGAAAAGAAATAACATACGAAACTACAAATGGATTTTCACCCGTCATACGGTACATAATCCGCGTAGACAAGTTATTCCGACATATTAAAGGATGAATATGAAAAGTAGTATTCTTTATGAATATGAAAGAAATAATACCCCTTACGAATACAACAAATAATATCCCTTACCAAACAAAAATAACATCCCTTACCTTAGTAGAAAGCTGGATACTGCAATAGTGAAGTAGAATAACTGTTGTTGGATATTTAAATTCATAGAAGCTCATAATGACAGTACAGATAATTCATGTTTATTGTCAAATTATGTTGAGAAATGTCTTAGCCAATTATTCTGGACTAGACGAACATTTGTTAAAACTTGATAGGTTCGAGAAGAGAATTCAATTATTATTGACAGATCGATGCCAATTATTTCGGTTAGATCAAGAAGTAACTAGAATTTGAAATCACAGTATTTTGTTGTTAAATTAAAATCTTAATTCTGAGATTGAGAAGAACAAATTTTTATATAAAAGGAACATTTTAGGTCGTATATTCGACCATTGCACACTGTTAAGTATTATGCATAATATAGGGTACAAGGAGTTGGCCGGGTCTAAGTACTTGCAGAGGGGTTTGATTTAATCTTTATGGTTATCTGATACTTCTGCGTATGTATCATAGTAAATCTTTGATAGATACCCGAGAAAAGAAGTTCTAGATCTAGTGTGATCATTCAGCATAAATCTGGAAAACATTCCTCTTTGGAATTGCGTAGAATTGATTCTTGATTATTCATTAGAATATCGCAGAAATTTTGAAAGCGTTGTACTCTTTCATTATTAGATTATTGTGTTGCCTAGAATACGAGAAGACTTGTTATTGATTAATGATTTGTTCAGCTATTTCAAAGTTCACCGAACTTTGGTTTCATTCTATCAAAATAGATAATCTGTTCTTATTGATTCATATACATTTATTGTATGTCTTAACTTGCGGGGCAAACTTGTTGCTCACCCTTGCTAAATAAAATATTTCAGCTGGGAAAGAAGAGGCCAGCGGGTCAAAGAAGAACAAAGGCAAAGGATAATTGCTGGATTAGTTTTTATAAACCTTATGAATATGTTGTATTTGTAAACCCTTTTTGTATATCTAAAGGGTATGATTGTAAAGTTAAGGTTAGTGGACCTGGGACTTATGTATTAACAACATATGTTAATGACTTATGTATTCCTATTTATATATGAATGGGTAGTTAAATAGTAATATATTGTGGATCGTGAACACCAAACTCGGGGGTCAGGTAACCCGAATTTGGGGGTGTCACAGGTTGGTATCAAAGCTATAGTGACCAAGGTGTCACAAGTTGGTAGAAGAGCTGTAGGTTATAAACCTTAAGTGGGGTGGGGGAAAACCCTAGGATTATAACCATAAGTGAAATAGAGAATACTCATTTAGAGTTCTAAGTGAGGGATTGCCGAAGTGCATTAATAGTGAGATAAGGGGACATAATTGTGAGAATTTTGTACTGGTGAAGTACTAATCAAGTTGTTTAAACTGATTGTAGGATGTCTGGAGAAGATAAGATGAGTACGGAGATTCCAAAGAAATTTGTCGCTTTTGATTGCCGATGTGAGCTAAGGTGCCAAAGACTGAGTGAATCAATGAAAGAAGTGGGAGAAGATGAACCCATGGTCAATCTAGGGAGCGATCATGATGATTATCCTGAGATGTATCTGAGTGGCGATGAGGAGGTAGAGTCTGAGAAAGCTAAGGTAGAGTTAAAGAATAAAACTAAAGTTAAAGAACAAGATCAACTATCGGCAAGAAGTTCAAGAACTCTGGAGTAAAGTATTTCTCTTAGAGGAGTTGTGGAAGACAGAGCGGGCGTTACGCGAAATGACTGAAGAATGGAATGAGCTCAAGGCACATGTGGAAAGGATGAAGACTGAAGGTGGTGGATCGTCTGAAGGAACCAGTAAGAAGAACAAGAAGAAGAAGAGAAAGAGGGAAAAAGACAATAAAAACTCTTAAAATTCAAACCCTAAGAAGAAGCAATCCTGTATCAAGTGTGGAAATACTCACGCTGGAGAATGCATGATGTGGAAGAATGTCTGTTTCAACTGTAAAACAAACAATGAATGCATGATATGAATAATGCAATCATATCATGATGTGAAAGAATGAATAATAAATAAATGATATGAATGTTTGTTTCATATCATTCATATGCATGATGTGGAAGAATGAATGATGTGGAGAATGTATTGATGTGGAGAATGCATGATGTGGAAGGACATATTTCTTCGCATTGTCCTAAGCCAAATATGAGGAAGTGTTTCTCATGTGGAAGAACGGGTCATGGATTCAACAAGTGTCCCATCAAGAAGAAGACTGGTTAAGGGAGTGGTCGGTAGACAACTTAGATATATGTGATAATATCTTTTGGTAGAAGTTTATGATATTAAGTTTTGTAATATCAAGAATGATGTTTAAGCATATGTAAATATAAATATGTTTGTATGAATGAAAGCTTTATTTTCTATAGGAATATAAGATTAAGATTAATTTGTGTGCTCTTAAAACTCATACTTATGGTAAGTTAATGACTCATAATTATATGAAATGTTTTGAACCCCTCAGCGAATGGACGCCAAAGGTTTGACTAGGATAAGTTCATACACTCATATAATTGTGGCAAGTTCCTGAACTCATAAGTGTGGTAAGTTTGACGAACTGGGAATAACTATGTGTAAATGGGGAATTGCAACTTTTTGTGTAAAGTTGTGTCGTTAATCCTGATATGATTTAAAAAGGGATAATAAATGTGTTAAGTACTATATGTACTATATGCTATTTGAATAAATATGCAATTATATTAGAATTATGTGTTGAATTCTTATTGTGTTAAGAATTTGTGTAAAGAAAGAGAATTAATATAAGATTTTTATTTAAATCAGATCATGCCGCCTAGACGACAGAATCGAAATCAAAGAGAAGAGCAATTAGTGAATAATGAAGGAATTCAAGCTGACCCAATGCAAAACTTTGCGGATATGTTAGCCCAAGCTATGGAGAATAGAGCTCCAGCTGTAAGAGGAAGAGTGAGGAATCAGCCAGCCGATAGATTGTCTAATTTTAAAGACTTTATAGCGGTATGACCACCTGCATTTAAAGGGACCACAGATCTGATTGAAGCCCAAACTTGGGTGAAGGAGATGGAGAAAGCATTCATTATTGCGCGTGTGGCTGAAGAGCAAAATACGGCTTTTGCAACTTATCTGATGAAGGGAGAAGCCAAATACTGGTGGGAGACTAATCCGGCTAGAGCTGGTACAGCGATGGTGTTGTCGACCAGATTCAAGGAGTTGTTCTTTGAGAACTACTTCTCGTCGAGCATGCAATCCAGGATGGAAGTTAAATTTCTAGAATTAAAGCAGGAGAACATGTCGGTATCAGAATACGCTGCCAAATTCAACTAGGTTGCTAGATTTGCACCTCATCGTGTGGTGGAGGTAGAAATGGGAGAAGATTAGAGAAGCAATTTGGGCGGGAATATTCAATAAGGTAGCAGTATTACAGATCAATACTTTCGCGGCTTTGATGGAGAAGGCGTTAATTGCTGAAAGAGGGAGCGAAGCTGCATCTCGATTTCATCAAGAGAAGAAGAAGAAGACAAATGATGGTGGAAGCAGTAGTGGTAGTAATCTGAATAAGAGGAAATGGAGTGAGAATACCCAGTCGGGTAATAAAATAGAAGATAATAGGAAATGAAGGGAGCCATATTCGAATTGTGGGAAGAACCATGCAGGAGTTTGCCTGAAGAAGAAGGGAGTCTGTTACAATTGCGGACAAGAGGGGCACATGTCGCCCAATTGTCCTAATCCGAAGAAGATACAAGGTTGCTTTGCGTGCGGATCGACTGATCATCTGGTTCGAAACTGTCCAAAGAGAAAAACGAAGAAAGAAAGTGGCAACAAGGGACCTAGTAGTGGAACCTTGGCGATTGAGGACACCTTTCAACCAGAAGACCATCGGCCGCATGCATTCAACATGACATGATGGCAGATCGATGATGGTACTCTTCGAGAGGTCATGACAGTAACGATGTTGCTTAATACTTAAATTACGCGAGTAATATTGAGTTAGATAATTACTGTGAATTGTTTTCTTTTATAGATTCAAGTCACATGTTAGAATTTGAAACACAAATGAATATTGTGTTGATAAAAATGAATTGATGATACATTTTTAAAAGATTGTAGAGAATAAGAAAGCGGTGATTCCGAGGACGGAATCCTTTTAAGGAGGGGTGAATGTGATAACCCGAGATTTTGAATATTCAAAATTTTAGGAATAAATAGTTTTTTTAACTAATATTAATATTGATTATAAATTTTGGGATAAGTATCTGTGATACAAGTCTCGAGAAGGTCAATTTGTGTATTGCCTAACAAATTTAGAGTAGAGTTGTGCTTAACCGCTATAGAAACCCTAATTTCTGGAAAGGGATTCGATAAAAAATAAAATTAATAAAATTATATTAATGAGTATGTGTTTGTACCGAAGAGATTTATTGATCAATGATTGATCGGATAAGGTTTAAACTTATAAACCCTAATAAGAGATTAGAAACCCTAATCTCAGGATTAGAAACACTAACATAACATTAGAAACCCTAATTGTACGTTGGGAAATCCTAATTTCGTATTCGGGAATCCTAAATCCTAAATTAGGAAACCCTAATCCTAATTGGAAAGTCTAAGGTGTTTATTAAACTTAAATATGATTATAAAACCCTAATTATATTTTAGTTATTTAAATTTTTATTTTACAAACCCTAATTATAATTTAGAAATTTTATTTTTCTAATTAAAACCTTAATTAGAAATTTTTGGAAACTAAATATTTAAAACCTAAGGGTTAGAACCTTAGGGTTAAACCCTAATAGTGTGACAAATTCCATGTATGCCATTAAAAATATATAGAAAATGACCAAAATGCCCTTTTAGTTTATTTTAATATGTAACTAGCAATATTTGCTAGCAACTTTCGTTGGTAACCAAATATCTTGACTTTGTGACTTAGAAATCCAACAAAAATCATCCAGAGCATCAGATCTAACAACATCAAGCAATATATATTAGATTGGAGAGAGAGAATGTCATTAAAAATGTGTCATTTGCTCTCAAGCTCTCCATAACTCATTCTCTCTCTGAACCTCTGATTTCCTCAAGTAAATCACTCACATAAACAGCCCATTAATCACCCAAGATCATTTAGAAAGATCAAGATCAAAGATTTGATATGAGAGGTATACACCCTGGACTTATATTTTGATCACGTATGCCAAGTTAGAGTTTGTGATTTTGTGTTTTTATAAGTGTTATATGATGTTTTATAATGATCTATGGTGATATACCATAGATCCATAGCATAAAAGTGTTGTAAAAGTAAAAATTTTCAAAACTGCCCAAGAACAGAAATTGTGGTCTGACAAGCTAATGCCAGGCGCCACAGATTCTGGTCTGTTTAAGGTTTTTATTGTTTTAAGTTTTGTATTTGTAGCCTGGTATGTTGTCTTTAATCTTCAAGTGGTATCACAGTCAGTTGATGTCTAGATTTGAAGTTATTCTTGGTCAAAACCCGTTGATCGGGCATGACCAGTCCATTTCTAGGCAACCCAGAATTGCATGAACACTATCTGACAACGTTTTGTTGGCTTGAGATCTGACAGTTGTTTTGTGTTTTGATAATGTTATGGTAACCATGTTGTAGCCTGTAATGTTAGCTATATATTCGTGCCTCTAGATCTCTTAAAAGATCAAGTGATCGAACATAGTGAGTGGTCAAACCCGGCCCCACGGTCACGGATTGATTTTTCTGGAAAACCCAGACGCAGTTAGAACAACCGTTCTGACATAGTTTGACTGGATTGTATCTGGAGATTTAGATGTGGTTTAACTGATATGTTATGATTTAAATGTACCTTGCCACTAGTACTACAGATTTGGACCATAATATAACTAATTATAAGACCAGAACATAGAATTAATTTAGCCCAAAGGTGGACCCTCGAAGCTGCTGGGTTTCTGGATTGCCCAGAATACCCAGAACTTGGTCTGACAGTACCTTTGTGAGCTTAGATCTTCGTGATATGTGATTAATTGACTCGGGTGTTGAATCTAACTTGTAGTACTACATATTTACTACAAATTAGATGCAAAAGAAAGCCCATAAATACACTAGATTAAAAGATATGAACGGTCAAACGTTGACCCTTGTTTGGACGACTGTTAGTGTTCTTGAGGCTCAAGAACACCTAAGGCGATAGAAAGCGTCGCTATAGGCTATAGCGACGAATAAATTAATTTCTAATTTCTAAAAATTCCGAAAAATACTTAAAAATAGAAATAAATTATAAAAATTACCAAAAATAGTTTTAAAAATTATTTTAAATTATGAAAAATACTTTCTGACTATTTGGAATATTTTTCATTAATAATTATAATTACTTGAATATTAATGCTATTTGATTTATTTAATTAGTGTATTAAATAAATTATAGAAAAATGATTTTAATTATATAAAAATCATTTTAAATAAGAATAAAGTATTTAAAAATATTTTGAGTTATAAAATGTAACGTTTAATAGTTTTAGAAAATTTTTGTTAATAATTTAATATTAATGATATTAGATTTATTTAATTATTAAAATAAATAAATAAGTTAAAATGATTTTATTGATTTAAAATCATTTTAAATAAGAATAAAGTGTTAGAAAATATTTGGAATTATAAAATATAAATTTCAATATTTTAAAGAATTCTCATTAACAAATTAATATTAAAGATACTAGATTTATTTAATTATTATATTAAATAAATGAATTAAAAATGATTTGATTGATTTAAAAATAATTTAAAATGAGAAAAATGATTTAAAAATATTTGAAGTTATAATTAATGACTTTTAATATTTTGATAAAAAATTCATTAATATTTAGATATTAATGGTGATGATTTAAAATGATTTTAATTATTTTAAAAATCATTTAAGTGGAATATTGTTGATTTAAAAATATTTTAAGTTATTAATAATAACTTTAATATTTTGACAAGTATGTTATTAAAATTTTTATATTATTAAATATTGATAATGATAAGATTATTTGATAATTAAATCATTTAAAAATGATTTAAGTGTTTGAAAAATTATTATAAATTATAATAATTGCCTATAAATTATGAAAAGCTTCCGAAAAATATTATTAACGATATTTGACTTATCTAAAATAATATTGAAGCTTAGAGACCAAGTTTAATTGACAATCAACGTGTTAATTGTCGGATAGGGTGACCAGAACACCGAGATGATACCGAAGTCCAACCAGACCGAACTAGTTAGACTTGTTAAGTGTTTTTATAGGTTATAAACACTAATGTGGCTTTGTGGTAATGTGCCTATGAGAAGTTTGACTGTAAATTACAGTATTGTGTGTTGTGAATTATTGTGCTAATTATAAGACCGATATTATTGGTTATAGGTCTTACGAAAGCAGATAAGTATATTGTGTAGCAGTAATCAACGCGGAAGGCAAGTTTCCTAACTCAACCTTGAGTTATATTTATTCAATTATTATAGTGGTTAATTATTGCTAATTATACCACGTCCAGGGATTTATTGTTGATTATTCGCAGATAGTGCATATTTAATAATTCAAATTGAATCACTGATTCTAAAAATATATTCGTAGAATAACTGTTGTTGGATATTTAAATTCGTAGAAGCTCATAATGACAGTACAGATAATTCCTATTTATTGTCAAATTATGTTGAGAAATGTCTTAGCCAATTATTCTGGACTAGACGAATATTTGTTAAAACTTGATAGGTTTGAGAAGAGAATTCAATTATTATTGACAGATTGATGCCAACTATTTCGGCTAGATCACGAAGTAACTAGAATTTGAAATCACAATATTTCGTTGTTAAATCAAAATCTTGATTCTGAGACTGAGAAGAACAACCTTTTATATAAAGGAAACATTTTAGGTCATATATTCGACCATTGCGCACTGTTAAGTATCATGCATAATATAGGGTACAAGGATTTGGCCGGCTCTAAGTACTTGCAAAGGGGTATGATTTAATCTTTATGGTTATTTGATACTCTTGCGTATGTATCAAAGTAAATCTTTGATAGATACCCGAGAAAAGAAGTTCTAGATCTAGTGTGATCACTCAGCATAAATCTGGAAAACATTCCACTTTGTAATTGCGTAGAATTGATTCTTGATTATTCATTAAAATATCGTAGAAATTTTGAAAGCGTTGTACGCTTTCATTATCAGATTATTGTGTTGCCTGGAATACGAGAAGACTTGTTATTGATTAATGATTTGTTCAGCTATTTCAAAGTTCACCGAACTTTGGTTTCATTCTATCAAAATAGATAGTCTGTTCTTATTGATTCATATACATTTATTGTATATCTTAACTTGTGGGGTAAACTTGTTGCTCACCCTTGCTAAATAAAATATTTCAGCTAGGAACGAAGAGGCCAGCGGGTCAAAGAAGAACAAAGGCAAAGGCAAAATGCTGGATTAGTTTTTATAAACCTTATGAATATATTGTATTTATAAACCCTTTTTGTATATCTAAAGGGTATGATTGTAAAGTTAAGATTAGTGGACCTGGGACTTATGTATTAACAACATATATTAATGACTTATGTATTCCTGTTTATATATGAATGGGTAGTTAAATAGTATTATATTGTGGATCGTGAGCACCAAAGTCGGGGGTCAGGTAACCCGGATTTGGTGGTGTCACAATTAAAATCACCACCAATGGTCCAGATTGATTTAACTTATTACACTTTGGTACCCCTATAGTTTTCCAAGTTTGCATTATTCCCCTCTAACTTTTGTAATTCACTTATCTTCAATAAACACATTCTTAATACTTCAACAATTATTCATCACTAATATTATAACTTATAATATTTAACAACCAAATCATTCCCAAGAAAGAGGGGGCTTTTCGATAAGGATTTCTCCCTATTGGCGCACAATTAGGTGACCAAACCTCTCCTCGACAGAACTTTCTAGACATTGTCAATATTGCAAATAATAGTATGAATAACTTTGTTGTTTCAATTATTGATTTAATAATATAAAATATTATGCAGATGATACTGTGACAATAATTGAATCAAATAACGTGAGATACTATATAACAATTACTGTAGCAATAATTGAGTAAACTGAGTGGCTTCTTACGTAAGCATGAATAATCAATACCGTGTGCTACTATGCAACTAATGCCAGACATCGTATTCTTTACTTTTTACCAAGGGTAGTTCAAGCGGTTTAACTAAGTAAAACTTTCACCGTTATTTTTATATAAAGATATTTCTGTCGTTTTCTAACAACGACAATTATTCCGTTGTTGGGTCCACTAATGATTGTGTTGTCGTACAAATATTCCCTGTTAAAACAAATATTCCCCAACCAATCGAATATTCCCCGACACAACGAATATTTATATCAACTTGCTTACTTTGTAAAATTTTAAATATCACCCCTAACTTTATCCTTTTATCAATTTAACCATTTAATAAATAGAATAACAATTATAAGAAAATTGAATACTTTCATTTCATAAAATTCGGGGTCATACACGCTATGTCTTGGTCGCTGTTCTTGGCTGATATTAGAGATTTGTTTGGCATTCTACCATGCATAGGGCTTAGCTCATCCTACAACTTCATTACTCATGCTCCGGGCATGGACTATCTCCCTCTGGATGGTTTGAGGGGCATGACTACCTATCACCCGCTAACTGTGATGTCGCAGGTTGACTAGTTCTAGGACTTCCATCCTTTTGAGGGGGCGCTAGGTCAGCATTTAGCTTCTCGCCATTTATCAGCAGAGGACCGATCCCGGGTGTATGCATGTTGGGATCAGCGTGAGATAGCTGCTTTCTCCATTAGCCATCCGGGCTGTTCATCAGAGTATTCTACGTGGATGGAGACATAGACTTCATCGGCTATGGCAGTATCCATAGTATCGAATAGTGATTCAGACGATGGAGAGCCCATTGACGACATTGATTCTCACATCGAGGAGGAGCCATTTATTGGGTTACCAGCATATCCTTTAGATTCTCCCAGTACTAACACTGTTGTGATCCAGCATTTGGTACAGTACTTTGAGTAGAGTCTGCATTTGATGACCTTCGAGAGAGATCAGGCCAGAGCCTCGATGTTGTCTGCTATTAATGGGAGAGACGTAGCTCTATTAGAGAGAGACGAGGCATTAGCTCGTAGAGATGCCACTGTTGTTGAGAGGGATGAGGCCAGATCAGCCAGAGATGCCGTGACAGTTGAGAGGGATAGTGTCATATCTGCCCGGGACGTAGCCATTACAGATAGTACCACAGTGAGGTCCTTTACCATTGGCATGATTGCAGAGATGAGCACGTACATTGATGAGCATAGAGTCACCATGCAGATGGCTATAGATCTGTTAGCTCGTGTGGATACCTTTGTATAGGAGACCACATCGTTACCTCCTTCTGCTGAGAGGGATGCCATATTTTTTTTTTGCTAAATTTTGTTTGTATAAAAGGAACCAAAGAACAATGACAAAGGGGGAAGCCCCAGCTTATAGCAACGTCATTTATGGAAATTCCCAAAGATGAGGAAACCATACAAGGAAGATTAAACAATTGCAAAGGAACATACCCCAGAAACTAAAGAACCTCATGGGTCAACCCCCAAAGGAACAACTAGAGACCAACAACCAAGCCAATCCGAAGTACAGAGTACTTAAAATAAATGAGCATATAAAAAAGAAGCAAGCAGTAAGCCTAAACAACCTAACAAATGAAAAAAGAGCACCTAGAATGATCAATGACGGAAGCCAATAAAACCAAAAGAAATGAAAACTGCCCAACTTAGCGAAGCCGAGCAGCAGTTGCTGGCATGTGGTGAGTAACAACTGCTGAACAGATAGGATCAGCCCTACCTCGCCAAAACTGAATGCCTCACCTCGCCAAGTTGTTACGAATAGCCCAAACTGAACAGATAGGATCAACACCTCCTCACCCAAGTTGTATAGAATCATCACGCCCCAAACCATTTCGCCTTAACCAAGTACCTCCTCCTCGTAGAAGAACGCCCACCGGTCTTAGAAGAACAAGATCTCCTCCTCCTCGTCCAGCCAACTCGCCCAACCAACAACCAAGCTATGCCGAAGAGCATCAAGTGCCGAAGAGCAGTCCCAAGCTATGCCGAAGAGCAGTCCAACCACCTCGCCTAAACCACCTTGCCCAACCAGCACCTCCTCCTAGCCAAACTGTGCTAAAGAGCATCCACAGGTTCAAGAAGCATTTTAGTGTGCAAAGAGCAACCTCAAGTCATTCAAGAGAAGCCCCCAGCACCTCATCGCCCAAGTTTTCCCGAACACCCAGCTCACCCACGCCTAAACCAGCTTGCCCAACAACCTCTCCCTACCACCTCGCCCAACCATACCATGGACCGAAGCCAAAGGCATTTACAATAGCTAAAACATAAGCATGAAATAAGGACCTAAACTTTGAACTTTAAACTTTGAACTAAGCTGACTACAATAGCCAGTTATAATAGTATTGACAGGTGGTTGCCTTAAGAAAGGATTTGCAAGTAGATAGTCTTGATTTGATGATATGAATGACATCTTTCGCGAGGTTTACTAGGGGAATGAGGGAAGTCCCGTGAATCTTTTTGTTGCGAGCCTCCCAAACTTTATAGAAACAAGTAGCCACTGTTAAACTTAGGATGTTCATGGACAGTTGCGAGCCTTGGTAGGTAATCAGGAAAGAAATAATATCATCCCAAGAGAAGGGAAAAGTGGCCCAATTTCCTACATTCACGGCACATTGGAGAATGATTGAAGAGTAAGCACATTCAAAGAATAAGTGGTTAAAAGATTCTAACTATTGATTGCAAAGAGGACAGTTCCATGTTCTGCTAGTGTACTGCTTGGTCCGGTCGTTAGTGGAGAGTTTTCGAAGGAGCCCAAGCCAGAGGATGAAAGAATAGCGAGGAACATGAAGCTTGTTCCAAAGTATAGAGCTCCAAGGAACCTTAGGAAATCTTGCCCGGATGGATTCCCAAATCTGTTTAGCCTTGATAGTTGTAATATCACAAGTGCCACATAGAATTTGGTCAGGCCCTGGAGAGGGGAGGGGAAGGAGACGGACTTGATGCCGAAGGAGGATGACTTCATGGTGGTTGCTAACTGGGAGTGTCCAAGAATTGCTAGGGAGGAGATAGCTAACCGTGGCATTAGGTGGAAGATCAGAATTGGAGAGGCTAGTATGAGAATGATTAATCGCTACCCCATTCAACCAAGGATCATACCAAAGGCTAGTGAGTTGGCCATCCCCCACAATATACTTGAGATGTTAAAGAGCGAGAGGATAAAATTTGAGGAATTGCTTCCATATCCAAGAGCAATCGGGGGGTGATTTAACCAGCCATATGGTCTTAGTTTTTAAGAATGTAGCTTTCATCCAATTTTCCCAAAGAGATTAGGAATGATAACTGATTAGGTGGAGGAAATGTTGCAACAACAAAGATTTATTCCAATCCAACAGATTTTTTAGTCCTAACCTTCCCTCATCCTTGGGTAATGTGATATTTGCCCATGCTACTTTTGCACCAAACTTACTCAAAGTTGGGTGCTTTTGATGAGTAGGTTATTAACCTACTATTTATGTTCATTTAGCTTGATATATTGTTAGTTTTTGGTAATTTCATGTTACTTTTGATGGGTTGTTTGCTTGTTGTAGGATAATCCATGGACCTATCAAAATGTTACAATTGGAAGGAGATTTCGAGCAATTCTGGAGTTTCTGACTACATAGCGCGGACCACACTATGATGCATAGTAATGTAAGCATGTATGACTTTGGGCGTAAAATCTCTTTGGGGCGATAAGCGCGGTAGCTATAGGAGTGTGTTGTCTAGCATGGAGGGTCTTACAAGGCGTCGGTTGTTTTGTTGAGCGAGAATTGATTGCGTGCTGGAAGTTGGGTTGTGTTGGGAATATTAATTCTTTATGTAATGTGATCATAATAGGAGTGTGGGATGGTTGTTAGTTTATTTTGTGGGAGTCTTTGACTATTGAGTTTTTGATTTTGCAAAGGATTAAGATTTCCACTTACTTTTTTATGGGGAGAGTTAGAGTTGGATTAGGATTGATGTATGGAGCTGAGTTGAGACTACTTTTATGCTAAATGGGAATAATGGAGAGATATCTAGACACACATCGAGAATGAGATTAAAGAACAAGAGCTTAGAGGAACGAAGAAGAAGAATAATTTCATGAAGATTTTAGATTTGAAGGGCGAGAAGGGTGGTGTATTACTATTCTCCTCTAATTTCAATATTATGTAATTGGGATGATGTTTTCTTTTATTTATTCAGTATTTAATTTATTAGATATGAACTAAATTTCTTATTAGGCTTATAATGGATCTTTAAGTGGAACAATGATTATGTAACCTCGGTTTTTAGTTTAATAAAACTATTATGCAGTTTATCTAAATTAATTTGAGCTTGAATTTATGAATTGCCTGATCAACAATTTTATGTGTATTTGTATGAATTCAAGAGATGAAATATGAATCTAGACTTAGTTAATATAGCATGTGTTCTTGATTTATGTGAATGAACAGAATCTTGATGTATGTTAGGGTAGAGATATGCTTGACATCGCATGTAATCATGAAGAGAACTTGAATTTAAACATTATTTAATTGTAATTCACATAGAGATATAGTGAGTTAATTGATTAAGGTGTTTAACTTAATTCTATATTAATTGTGGATTTGGGTTAATACGGTGTTAATGCATCGAGAGGTGGTTAATACTATGTATGTGTTCTTGATTAATAAACTGAGATAGTGAATTAAACTAGAATAAGGGAATAATAATCAGAGGGATGCTTAGAGTGAAGTTACAAGCCTAATTCTCCAATATTTGTTTGAAAATTCAGTTTTAGGGTTTGTTGATATTTAGTTGATTTTTCATAATTTCAATATTTTCGCTATAAACTGGAAATTGATTCGTTTAATAAAATTAGGATTAATAGAAGATTGGTAGTTGCGAGGTTAATTTCTTGCTAAATCTCTGAAGGAACGATACTTTACTTACTATTATATTACTTGTTGACCACGTATACTTGCGTGCTGTTCGTATATAGATTTTACCCAACACATTTTTGGCGAATTCTTTGGGGATTTTAGTATAGATTTTATTATTTTTGCAATATCGGTTTAATTAGTCGTATTTTTTAAACATATTTTTTGTTTTGTTGTTTTGTTCTTTTAGGATTTCGAGTTTTTGACATTTGGTTTATAAAATTATATTATCCAAAAATCGGACTTGCTTCTTTGAGGACTAGTACGATTGAGAGAAGTTTTTGAAGTTAAGTAAGTGGTAAGTGGATCGAAAACAAGAATGCGAATTTGGAAACTACGATAAGGAAGAAGCTAATTGGTCGAAGGCCAATGGTGTAGAAGACCAGAAAGCGTTGAGGGATTTTGTAACACCTAAGTTGACTGAGCTACAGTCAAGTATCACCAGGCCTGTAATCGCTGCGAATACTTTCAAAATCAAGCCTGGGACAATTCAAATGATGCAGAATTTAGTGTAGTTTGGGGGAATGGCAAATGACGATCCTAATGAGCATTTAATCGATTTTCTGGAAATCTGCGACACTTTCAAGTATAATGGGGTGTCGGATGAGGCAGTTAGACTTTGATTGTTCCCATTCACTCTGCGGGACAAGGTGAAGAGTTGGTTACACTCTGTACCAGCGGGTTTGATAACGATATGGGAGGACCTGGCCCAGATTCCTAGCAAAATTCTTACCGCCAGCGAAAACTGCAAAGATGAGGAATGAGATTACCATGTTTGATCGGCAACATGGGGAGTCACTGTATGAGGCATGGGAGAGATACAAAGAATTGATCAAAAAATGCCCACATCACGGATTGCCCAAGTGGTTGCAGATGAATACATTTTACAATGGACTACATGGGAATCTCAGAACGAGTATTGATGTAGCATCGGGGGGAGCGTTATGGCAAAGACTTATGAGGAGGCATACCAGTTGATAGAGATGATGGCTGCTAACAACTACCAGTGGCCCACGACAAGAATGACACAACCTACGGTCACTGGAGTGTTAGAGTTAGATGGAGTGACGGCAATAACGGCACAGATTTTAGCACTCTCTAAGAAGTTTGACGTTTGGTCAAGGGGACAGACACATCAAGTTACAGTTATTTGTGAGTTGTGCGCGGGGGAACATTTGACGGATCAATGTGCAATCAACCCAGAGTCGGTACAATTCATGAATAGCTACAACCAAATTCCTCAGAATACATATCAAAATGCATATAATCAGGGGAATAGGAATAATCTGAATTAGTCGTGGAATAATAATCAGAATCAGCAAGCTCCACGACCATCGTATCCCTCAGGGTTTCAGAATCAACAACAAACAGTTCTTCAAGAGAGGAAATCAGATCTAGAGGAATTGATATCAAACTATATAACGAGTAATGAGGTAGCTATGAAGAATCAAGCAATGGCAATGAAATCACAAGAAATGGTAATGAAATCACAAGAAATGGCCATCAAGAATTTAGAAAACCAGATGGGACAAATTGCTTTAGCATTGAACAAAGACCACAAGGGACCCTACCGAGTGACACCGAAAGAAATCCAAAGGGAAATCATAAACAGTGCCAGGCAGTCACCTTGAGGAGTGGAAAATAGTTGGATGGGAAAGATGCAAAAAATTCAGCTGTCTCGGATGATAAGAGTAATGACAACAAGGTGGTTGTAGAAAAATAGGGTGAGAATACACAATTTGAGAAAACAAAGTTAGATGACAAGCCTCCACCGTCGTTTCAGCAAAGACTTCAAAAGAAGAAATTAGAAAAGCAATTTGCAAAATTCTTGGAAGTATTTAAGAAACTGCAGATTAACATCCCGTTCGCGGAAGCGCTAGAGAAAATGCCGAGTTATGCAAAATTCATGAAAGGGATTCTGTCCATGAAGAAGAAGTTAGAAGATTTCGAGACAGTGGCACTAACAGAGGAGTGTAGCGTAGTTTTACAGCGAAAGTTGCCACCCAAGTTGAAAGATCCGGGGAGTTTCACCATTCTATGCACGATCGGGAATACGGCTTTCAATAAATGCTTATATGATTTGGGAGCGAGTGTGAACCTTATGCCATTATCAGTATACACAGAATTGGGTTTGCCAGCTCCAAAGCCTACGCACATCTCATTACAGTTAGCGGATAGGTCGGTCACGTATCCGCGAGGCATTGTGGAAGACATATTGGTCAAAGTTGATAAGTTTATATTCCCCGCAGACTTTATTATTTTGGATTTTGAGGAGGATAAGAACACCCCCGATTATCCTAAGGAGACCTTTCTTGGAAACGGGTAGGACACTCATCGACGTACAAAAAGGTGAACTAATGACGAGGGTCCAAGATCGAGAAGTTAAGTTTAACGTTTTCAAAGCCATGAAATTTCCCACGGATGAAGAAGAGTGTTTTCGGATGGAAATCACTGATCAAATAGTCAACGAAGACATGGGAAAGAGTCTGGTCAATGATCTTTTAGAGACAACATTATTGGGGGATGAAGAGTTCGATGACCCCAGAATTTGTGGACTACTTATAGATGTTAGATTCATTGCCATGAGTTAGCTGATTCAAAACACTATTTGAACTACTACACACGGAGGAGATAGCCACGAAAAAATTAGAGGAGCCACCAACTTTGGAACTCAAGCCACTCCCTAAACATCTCAGGTATGCGTATTTAGGCAATTCAAATTCTTTACCTGTGATTATTTCTGCTGCACTTAACGATTTATAGGAAGAAAAGTTGATGAGGGTGCTTAGGGAACATAAAGCAGCGATAGGGTGGACGATCGTGGATATCAAGGGAATTAGCCCTTCATTTTGCATGCACAAGATTCTGATGGTAGATGATGCAAACCCGACGGTGGAGCAACAACGACGACTTAACCTAGTAATGAAGGAAGTGGTAAAGAAGGAAATTCTGAAATTGTTGGATGTCGGAATCATCTACCCGATTTTCGACAATAAGTGGGTTAATCCGGTTCATTGTGTGCCAAAGAAACGGGGAATGACTGTGTTACAAAATGAAGATAACGAGTAAATACCAACAAGAACAGTGACAGGTTGGAGGGTGTGCATCGATTATAGGAAGTTGAATAAGGCAACCCGAAAAGATCATTTTACGCTACCCTTTATCGACCAAATATTGGACAGATTGGCGGGTCACGAATTTTACTGTCTATTGGATGGATACTCGAGTTATAACCAGATTGCCATCGCTCTTGAGGATCAAGAGAAGACTACATTTACGTGCCCTTATAACATATTCGCGTTCAGGAGAATGTCATTCGGGTTATGTGATACACCTGCGACCTTCCAACGGTGTATGATGTCCATCTTCTCCGATATGGTGGAGAAAAACGTGGAAGTCTTCATGGACGACTTTTCTGTCTATGGAGATAATTTTGATACATGCCTTTAGAATTTGGTAATGGTGTTACAGCGATGTGAAGATACGAACCTTGTACTTAACTGGGAAAAATGCCACTTCATGGTTGAAGAGGGCATAATTTTGGGCCACAAGGTATCGCCTCAAGGACTGGAAGTTGACAAGGCTAAGTTGGAAACAATCGAGAAACTGCCTCCACCGAGCTCGAAGAAAAGGAAATAGAAGTTTTCGGGACATCTTTGGGTTCTACTGAGAAGATTCATAAAGGACTTCTCTAAAATTACAAAACCGTTGTGCAGTCTTTTAGAGAAGGACTCTGTGTTTATTTTCGATGAGGAATGTAATTCGGCTTTCGAGCTATTGAAGAAAAAGTTAATGACAGCCCCCGTGATAGTCGCACCAGATTGGAATATACCTTTCGAGCTGATGTGTGATGCAAGCGACTATGCAGTTGGGGCTGTTTTGGGACAACATCGAGAAAAGGTATTTCACACCATATATTATGCAAGCAAAACGCTCACGTAGACTCAAATGAACTATACAACTATGGAAAAGGAATTTCTTGCAGTGGTGTATGCATTTGACAAGTTCTAGGCATACTTGATCGGGACTAAGGTGATAGTCTACATGGATCATCCGGCTATTCGGTATTTAATTTGGAAAAAAGATGCTAAACCACGCCTTATCCAATGGATTCTCCTTTTTCAAGAATTTGATTTGGAAATAAAAGATATGAAGGGTACGGAGAATCAAGTTGCCGACCATTTATCGAGGCTGGAAAATTCGGGTAAACAAGAAGAGGACAAGTGTGTCATCAACGAGTCATTCCCAGATGAACAATTATTTGGGTTAAATGCAAAATTCCCATGGTACGCGGACTTTGCGAACTATCTAGTGAGCAACATGCTCCCCCCGATCTTACAAGACAACAAAAGAAGAAGTTCCTTCATCACGTTAAGTGGTATATGTGGGATGAGCCATACCTATTCAAACAATGCGTAGACAAGATGATTAGAAGGTGCGTGCCTTACAGCGAGGTATATAGTATACTGCATGAGTGCCATTTGTCAGCGTACGGGGGACTCTATGGTAGTGAAAGGACAACATCAAAAGTCCTTTAAGCAGGGTTTTATTAGCCTACGTTATTTAAAGACGCCCACCAATTTGTTAAAATTGTGATAGATGTCAATGAGTGGGCAACATATAAAAAAGGAATGAGATGCCACTCCAAACTATCTTAGAAGTTAAGATTTTTGATGTATGGGACATCAATTTCATGGGGCCATTCCCTTCCTCATTTTCTAATCAGTATATTTTGCTTGCAGTGGATTATGTGTCAAAGTGGGTTGAAGCAGTAGCACTACCGACTAACAATGCCAAGGTGGTGCTCAAATTCTTGTAGAAAAACATTTTTACGAGGTTTGGCACACCGAGAGTCATTATAAGTGACAAAGGTAGTCACTTCTGCAACACATCGTTTACAACTCTCTTGGCAAAGTATGGGGTCAACCATAAGGTAGCGACGACTTATCATCCCCAAACCAATGGGCAGGCTAAGTTGTCGAATAGAGAGGTTAAGAAAATTCTGGAAAAAGTGGTGAACCCAAATCGAAAGGATTGGTCTCTCTAGTTAGATAATGCATTATGGGCATACCGGACTGCATATAAGACACTGATCGGGATGTCACTATATCAACTACTGTACGGAAAGGCTTGTCACCTGCCAGTCGAACTACATCACAAGGCCTACTGGGCCATTCAGAAACTGAACTTTGATCAAGCAGCTGTGGGTGAAAAGAGGCTACTACAACTAAACGAGCTTGATGAATTCCGACTTCAGGCATACGAGAACGCTAAACTATACAAGGAGAATGTCAAGAAATGGCACGACAAGAAAATCATGCACCAAACTTTCGAGCCGGGGCAATCAGTCCTGTTGTTCAACTCACGATTGCGGTTGTTCCCCGGAAAGCTTAAGTCAAGGTGGTCGGAACCATTCACCATCAAAATAGTGTTCCCATATGGCGCAATCAAACTCTACAGTCGAAATCCATTGGAGACATTCAAGGTCAATGGTCAACAGATAAAGCATTACTGGGGTGGAGATTCGAATTGGGATGTCGTCAACATTACCCTCGCCGATGCTCAGTGACATAAGAGGCACTTTCGGGCTTACAACGTTAAAACTAGCGCTACTTGTGAGGCAACCTATGTTCTACACTCTTTCTCTTTTAAATTTTTCTTTATAAGATAGTTTATATTCTAATCTAAGTATTTGCTTTCGTAGAATTTTTACGTCAATTCTGGATGATTCGCAGGTTGAAGAAGGAAGTCAGAACAAAGATGTCACTGACCTCATAGCGCGGACCGCGATGTCCATTTTACATGCTTAGCGCAGGGTGCGCTACAAGCCCAGTCCTTCATGCCATGCAGCGTGTAGACCGCCGCCACTTCTTTCGAATTTGCAGTTATTTGGCGCGCCATCATTCTGTGTGAGGAGCGCTACGGATCCTCCGCCTAATGACCCATCAGCGTGGACTACGCTATCCAAGAGCTATACTTAGCGTGGGGCGCACTATCATGACATCAACTCCTTGACCTCCTAGCGGAGCGCGCTTATTTACTTTCTACTGCAGTAAGTAGCGCGGCCATTTTCAGAAATTCAGTGCGCCACTTACGTTAAATGACGTGTCCTCAGCCATAACTCCCACCTTGCCTCTCCTTCGTCAAATCAAATTCATCCACTTCTCCTAAACCATTTCAACTTCCAAAACTCCATAACTCCAAAACTAATGACAACACCCCATCAATCCTTCTCCTTTTCAAATTCTATTCCCATTACACCCACTCACATTCCATCTTCCAACCCACGTTGGTTGTCCATCTCCTACATGAACCCCAACTATATATATAATCAAATTCATATCAATTGTACACACTACACTCCAAATGTACATCAAATTCATCCCTTGCACAAACTCTTTCAATTGAGGACACCATTCCAATGAGGACTACACGAACTATTTAAGGGAGGAACAACTTACTTCTTACTCAATCATATTCTCTATTCTTGATAGCAAGTAAGTAGAATAACTTGGTTATTGGGTGTGTGTTTTCACAATTTGGGTAGCAAGATAACACAACATACGTAATTCTGGGGAAAAACTCAGTGCGCTCGCCAACTATTCAACAAAAGTCCTGAACCGAACTTTAAGCCTACTCACCCCCACGAACCACCATGTCTTCCCACAAAAGACAATGCCCATCCTCCTCCACTGCTCGGCCTCAATATGATCACACAAGGTTTGTTAGTGAGAGGGCCGCTGACCGATTCAAGTCAACCATTAACAAGAAAACATTGGTGCTTGAACGTGGTTTGAAGTCGAATGCTAATTTGGATGGTGACATGGCTTTGAAAATTGTTGAGCATAATTGGTTTCAGTTAGTAGAACAACCACTTCCAGCGGTAATCAACATAGTGAAAGAGTTTTATGCCAATGCAATGGAACATGTTAATCACGTAGTCATGGTCCGGGGGAAATCGGTGGCATTTCATGCTCATGCTATCAATGAGTATTTTGGGTTAGAGGCACCACAAGATGACAGATATGAAGATGGGTTGCCCGAGTTAAACGAGTTGATTGTTAGATTATGAAAACCAGGCACTCAATGGGTAATTCAAACTGGAACAAATGAAAAGATAAGTTTTCCCCACTCTACACTCAGTCGGTATGGAAAAGCTTGGTATGCATTTATGTGTGCCCGTTTAATGCCCACTCGCCATCAGAACGATGTCACTAAGGCACGAGCTCAGCTATTGTATGGGATTGTTCATCACCATTTCCATATGGACAACTCAATTGCATTCTATAACATTGATGTGGGGGAGTGTATTCAAGAGTCCATTGACCGGGTGTTACGAGGGAGCACTACGGGAGGGTTGCTGCATGGATTCTTAATCACTGATTTGTCTTAGTAAAATTTGGAGTCAAGTGGCAACCTTCCGAACCTATCCAACACCCGATGGCCATCATTGATCATGCCACAATTGAGAGATACAAGGCATGGGATGGGGCGAGATCACATCCATGTGGAGAAGGCTATATAATGGTCCGACAACCCTCACCCCTTGTTAGAGCGGAAACGAGGCAGGAGCCACCACCTAGGGCTTCAAGGAATCAATTTCTATGGTTGGTCTAGCGTCAAGATCTAATGCATCAGTACAATGCCAATGCATTCAACACGCTTGCTGATGTGTTTTCCCGCTGCAATCCAACTGCACCTCCAGTAGTCATGCCCATTCCTCCTAATTTGCCTGCATATCCTCCATCGGACGACGACGAGTAGTGACTCGTTCTCAGGGAAGGCCTCATTCTTTTATTTGAATTATGTTGTCGTAATGAGGTCATTACTTGATTTATGTTTGGGGGATTTTTTTTCTGCGAATCATGTTAGTAAGTTTAGTTCATAAGTTCTTCTTTAATCGTTTATAATTACCATATCTAATATATATATATATATATATATAAAACAACAAAAATATTTTGCATGTAGTTTGCATGAATCCAGTTTTTAGATCGTTTTTGTGATTCTTGGCCAATGATGAATTTGAATTTATGTATACAAGTACATGACTTAGTATGAGAATCTTAATGCAGTTTCTATTATGATGTGGATCTTTTTCTGTTTGAAACTAGTATAATAAGGACAGCACAGTAAAAATAACTTGTTGAATGATTGAGTTTAAATTGATACATAATCGGACTCTAAAGGATAATGCTAGTTTGAATTAAATAATGACAAGAATAAGTAGTGATGGCTAAAGTTAGACAAGAACTTAAGTTTGGGGGAATATTTGGGGTATATAAGCTATTAAACAAAATAAAGAAAAAAAAGAAAGTATGAATAAACACCGTGGCGTGCTTGTCTAGTTTTGTGGCCTTTGTTACTTGAGTAAGTAAGCCCGAGGGGATTTACTTTACACCTAGCGCCCTAAGGTCTTAATGGTCTGGGAGTCGTTGGTCGAAAGCTAGTTAAGGTAGCATTGAATAGCCTAAGGGAATAAGACATTGCGTAGCTATGTGTATATAAACCAAAAGAAAAAAATGAATAAAACGGGACCTAAGAGCAAAAAGCCCCCGTAGACAAAAAATGAAGCATAAGTATCCCAGTTGGACCCTCGATATTAGTAAAGGTTTAATTTTAGTTAGATTTAGCTTGTTTTTTGATTTCGTGAGTTTACACTGTATGATGCCTTCGAAGAAACTTATAATGTGTATTTGATTTATATCAGTTAACATTGTTATGGAGCACACACACACTATATTAGTGATAACAGGGTAAGATGTAAGGATTGATAGTGAATTGCAGATTGATTTTTGATATGAAGTGTTGACATGTTTACTAAGTTTTCTGAGGCCGTATGAGTAAATATCTTTATTGTCTTAATTCTGGATTCGTAGTTTAGTTGTTAGTGCATTGTATTGTATTTTGCTTGAGGACAAATAATGTTCAAGTTTGGGGGAATTTGATGAGTAGGTTTTTAACCTATGATTTATGTTCGTTTAGCTTGATATATTGTTAGTTTTTGTTAATTTCATGTTACTTTTGATGGGTTGTTTGCTTGTTGTAGGATAATCCATGGACCTATCAAAATGTTACAATTGGAAGGAGATTTCCAGCAATTCTGGAGTTTCGACTACACATATGAATGATGCTATGTGATTGATATGATAGTAATAATGGCGTGGGCCGCTTTGGAACATAAAATCTCTAGGGTGATAGCAGCGAGCCGCTATTTGTTGGTGTGTGTGTTGTCTATGCAGTATGCTAGCTGCGTCGGTAGTTTTGTTGAGCAAAAATTGATTGCGTGCTGGAAGTTGGGTTGTGTTGGGAATATTAATTCTTTATGTAATGTGATCATAATAGGAGTGTGGGATGGTTGTTAGTTTATTTTGTGTGAGTCTTTGACCATTGAGCTGTTGATTACAAAGGATTCAGATTTCCACTTGATTTCTTATAAGGAGAGTTAGAGTTGGATTAGAATTGATGTTTGGAGCTGAGTTGAGACTACTTGTATGCTAAGTGGGAATAATGGAGAGATAACTAGACACACTTCGGGAACAAGATTAAAGAGCAAGAGCTTGGAGGAACGAAGAAGAAGAATAATTTTACGAAGATTTTAGATTTGAAGGGCGAGAAGGGTGGTGTATTACTATTCTCCTCTAATTTCAATATTCTGTAATTGGAATGATGTTTTCTTTTATTTATTCAGTATTTAATTTATTAGATATGAACTAAATTTCTTATCAGGCTTATAATGGATCTATAAGTGGAACAATGATTATGTAACCTCGGTTTTCAGTTTAATAAAACTATTATGCAGTTTTTCTATATTAATTTGAGCTTGAATTTATGAATTGCCTGATCAACAATTTTATGTGGATTTGTATGAATTTGAGAGATGAAATATGAATCTAGACTTAGTTAATATAGCATGCGTTCTTGATTTATGTGAATGAACAGAATCTTGATGTATGATAGGGTAGAGATATGCTTGACATCGCATGTAATCATGAAGAGAACTTGAACTTAAACCTTATTTAATTGTAATTCACATAGAGATATAGTGAATTTATTAATTAAGGTGTTTAACTTAATTTTATCTTAATTGCATATTTGTGTTAATACGTTGTTAATGCATCGAGAGGTGGTTAATACTATTTATGTGTTCTTGATTAATAAATTGAGATAGTGAATTAAACTGGAATAAAGGAATAATAATCAGAGGGATGCTTAGAGTGAATTTACAAGCCTAATTCTCCAATATTTGTTTGAAAATTCAGTTTTAGGGTTTGTTGGTATTTAGTTGATTTTTAATAATTTCAATATTTTCGCTATAAACTGGAAATTGATTCATTTAATAAAATTAGGATTAATAGAAGATTGGTAGTTGCGAGGTTAATTTCTTGCTAAGTCTCCGAGGGAACAATACTTTTTACTTATTATTATATTACTTGTTATACATGCGTGTTGTGCGTATTTCGGTCCAGGACTCTTGTTACGTTTCATGGAGTGTAGGACCTTAAAGATCTCCGAGTCTGAAATAGGAGCAATTAGTTGCAAAGCTTGGAGAGGGCTCACCAGATTCATAAGGGAGATACCAAAGGTGCCAAACCCAGTATAAGGTGTGTTCGGAGCATTAAATAAGGTTTTGAAATAGCCAAAAACAACAACCTCAACATTGTCCTTGACATGCACCATAACTCCATCATCATTGAGGATAGAAAAGATTGTATTGGAGTTCCATCTACTCCTGACCATATTTTAAAAATAGGAAGTGTTTCGGTCGCCTAAAGCCAACAAGTTAGCTCTCGATTTCTGTTGCATAAGCACTTCCTCCCTATCAGTAGCCTGGTAAAGCCTTTGGGTGAAGTATATCTCCAAGGTTAAGTTAGCCGGGTCCAAAGGATGGTCATGAAGGAGAGATTGAACCGAATGCAGTTCGTCTTTAGACAGCTGAACCAATGAAGTGAGATTTCCAGTGGTGAGGTTTAGAGAGATTAAAGTATATTTGGTGCATTTCAACTTTTCAGAGAAAACATAGAAGGGGTTCCCTTGGAGAGGGGTGATCCAAGCTGAACCCACAGCCTCCATAAAACCCTCAAGGAGAGATATGTGATTAAAGAATTGAAAATGCCTTCAGGGTTTTGAGAACTTGATGTCAGATTAAGAAGAACAAGAGAGTGATCAGAAAGGCCACGATGAGCATAAGTAGCAAGAGAGAGATCAAAGTTGGTGAACCATGCCGAATTACCCATAACTCAGTCGAGCTTTTTATGAACAGGCTGAGAGGATTGGTTCCACCAAGTAAATAATGGGCCAAAGCCCCTAATATCATCAATGCCAATAGAAGAAATGCAGTCTTTGAAATTATTTTTTCCAATGTCCCAAATATCATTTGGTTGGTTAGTCTCAGAAAGATCTTTGATAATATTGAAACTCCTATTAAGCACCAACTGTCAGTGGGAGATAAAGCACCCAGCTCATTCCATAAATCTCTTCTTTCAATATAAGAGTTCATCCCATAAACAAAGGAGATGAAGAAAGAAGTACTAAGAAAATCTAAAGATTGCACCTTAAAATGTATAACCTGGGAGGAGACAAACAGGATATCCAAGTTCCAGACATTAGGATTCCAACCTACCCAAATTCTACCATTGTTATGGAAATCGTAATTAAAAGTCCATTCCCAGTTAGGACACAGCTTCTGGGAAATTTTCTTGGCATTTGCTTGCTTAACTCTAGTTTCAGTCAATCCAATGATGGATATAGTATGATCAGCAATAATTTGCTTTACATAAGCCTGCTTAGGCTGTTTATTAAGACCACGAATATTACAGGCTGCAAGCATAAATTAAACCGATGGTGGGGGCGGGGGTGTTGCCAGTTTTTCCCTTGCCTTTTCTCTTCTTAGCTGCCTTGGGGTTTTCCATACATGAGATTTGTCTATTTTTGAGATCTTTCCCTTCTTTTTCATCTATCGCCTTGAGTTTACTCACAAGAAGGGGATTCATTGCAACAGGAGAATCTGTGTCTGAGCTAATGATCTGGTTATTTTGAGTCATTGGTGCAAAGGTGTTGGAGGTAATCCTATCATTCCTGTGAATTAGAGTAACATAGCCAGATTTTGCTACCCTGCCTACTGTTACCTAGTCATTCTTAGGGAATCCTTCGATAACTAGCTTGTTTACTGCATTCCCAATCTTAGGAACCACAGTAGAACTAGTTCCAACAATAGCTTGCAAATTGGCCTCTTTTGCATGTCCATCAGTATTAGTCTGCGTCTTATCAGCAGTACCAGACCATGGCCCTTTAAAAAGCCACTGGTAGTTTGCTTTAGGACATTTGATTGGAGAGTGCCCAAACACAAGGCATTTGGGACAGGTGGGTTGTTTACTTTGGTATTCAACATCCACAGAAGTAAACGAGTACTCAAATGCTTCACCTTGCTTTGTGGCTACTCGAATAGAAAGAGGAAAGGAAAAAGAGGCCTTGATTTTAATACAAACTCTAGCAAAGTTCAAGAAATCATTCTTAGTTGTCAAATCCTCCGTGAACAGAGGTTTACCAATTGCACTTGAAATATAACTAATACCTTCATCCAACCAATAAGAAAGAGGAATATTGCTGAGTTTGACCCAAATTGGAAAGGTGTCACATTCAGTTTTAGAAAACTCAACTCCCTCTTTCCATTTCTGAAGGACCATGATCTTTGAAGTGAAGTGCCAAGGACCAAATGCTAGAACATTATCATAATCCAAAGTGGAAGCAAATTTGAAAATGTAGTAGCCTTTGTTGTTTAGGAAAACATCAGAAAGCCCTAGATGACCCCATAGTCTCCTAGCTAAAGGCTCAACAACTTTATAGGGATGAGAGGAATGAAGAAAGTAGCCCACTAAACTGGAAGCCCAAATTTGATTACCTCTAAGTAACATGTCGTCTGGAGGTATGGCAGATAAAATCCCATCATCAGAAGAAGGCGGGTGGTATTCTGGTAGCCTTAAAGTTCTGACATTAGTTTTGCCCACCACATTAGACCAAGTTTTGGTGGCTGTTTTCTTGCCTGGAGCTGGTATTTCCCCTTCCTCGAGGGAAGAAGCAGGAACTTTTGAAAAAGTTGACCCTAAGAGACCAGTTTTGACAAGACATGAGTTGGTGGGAGACCAGGCCTGAACCACTGGTTGAGAGCCTGCACCTTCCTCGGTCACCAGAGGAACCAAAGGGGGTGAACCTCCCGGCCTAGAATCTGCACCAAGACCTGCCGAAGAGCACCAGGGCCAGAGGAACTTAAGGGGATATCTAGTTTAGGACTTAACACAGATACTTTGTTTGTACTTGGGAAATGGACCTTCTTCCCATCCGACAAGAAATGTTGAACATCATTTGAAGTAACCTCATGGGCTGATAAAAAAGACATTAAATGCATGTTTTTCTTCCTTTCAAACAAAGCTTCCTCCCTATCTTTCTGAGAAAAATGATGAGCAGTCGAGAATATTTCCCTGGCATTGTCCCCCATAGCATGACCGATATCCATAACAGGATTCAAAGCATTGGTAGCAGAATCCTCAGAGCTAATGTTGGTACCCAAATCCCCCATAATGGGGACTGACTCCCCCATTTCCTCGACATCAAGATGAGGAGGTAAAGATTCCGAAGGAGGGATGCCATGTTGGGCTTGATAGCTCGCATATACACTAATTTGTAGATGGGCTTGTATTTACCTGCACAGACTAGCTTAGCCATTTTGTTATGTACAGTTTACATTGTATATCAAACAACATTATATATATAGCAGGGAAATATATTTTTGATCACTTCTCTTTTAGATGTGTATATTTCTTGCTTGATATTTACCTATTTCTTCAGGGTTTATGATCTTGATGTATTCTGAAATCCTCCTTGATGGATGGACATTGAGTTGTCTCTGGACAGGTCAGAATAGATCATTGATCTGTGTGTATCCCTACCATCTTTGGTGTCTTGGGACTGGTTTCTGTATGAAAATATGGAGAGGAGTGTGGCTTTCTTCTTTGAGATTGACCGCACCACAGATGGTCGTCAGTACTTCTATTTGTGAGAAGCCTAGTTAATTCCATCTCTTATGGATTGGTGTTGCTCTTTCAGGCATAACCGTAGCTTAGATAGTCGCTGAATTTCCTATTTGGAAGGAGTTCAGGTAATTCCATCCCTTTGGTCTGAAGCCGAATTAAATGTGATGGCTTGAAGTTTGATCCCAGTACCAGATGACAAGTATTTGTGTTTTGGTAGGGGGTGAGACCGAACCATAAATGGCTGCCCATGTACTCCTATTGAAGAGGAGATTAGGTATGCATAGTTTGAACTTGGTGTAAGAGGTTCAACATTGTATGTGGCAGAAATGGTGTAGGAATATTTTTGTTGTTTTTGTTTTTGTTAGGAGAAGGATGTAGGAATGTTTTTGTTGTTTTTTATTTTATTGCTACCGAGCCATGTAAAATGGTTGCCTACGTACTCCTATTGAAGAGGAGATCAGGTCGACATAGTTCACCCCTCAGGACGATTTGCAGTCGAAGCGAAGTATGAATCCCATGTGCAGGCTATACTGCGGGGAGAAGAAAGTTTGATCCCATGATTGGGACAAACTTCAGGTGTGAAAAAGTTTGATCCCGTCTTGAGGACAAACTGCAAGCGTAGAAAAGTTTAATCTCGTCTTCAGGATAAACTGCAGGTGTAAAAGGTTCAATCCCTGGGGGGATAAACCGAAATTGTATGAACGTAGTGAAACCAGGCTGCTGGCTTGAAGAGTATGTTTCCCTGAGGGGTAAAGTGTGGTAAAGAATTGTATGTAATGAAGGGTTAAAGAATCAGAATGACTGGTGATCTGATGATCCAACACCAGGATGTTTGCTTGATGGTAACTTCAGACATAGTACCGTTTCACGGTGTCCGAGTTGATGAGTTGTGGAAATTCATCGCTGTCCATTTCCTGCAATCTGAGAGTGCCTCCTGTTAACACTTCCTTGACAATAAACGGGCCTTCCCAGTTAGGGGCAAATTTTCCCTTGGACTGATCTTGGTTGTCAAGGATCTTCTTTAAAACCAAGTCATATTGTTTAAACTGCCGTAGCCGGACTTTTTTGTTGTAGGATCTGGCGATCCTTTGTTGATTTAACTGACCATGGAAGATAACCGCGGTTCGCCTTTTGTCAATTAGAAACAATTGGTGATACCTGTCTTATACCCATTGCTCTTCATCCCGCTGAGCGTCTATCAACACTCTGAGGGATTCCATTTCAACTTCTATAGGGAGCACTGCTTCCATCCCATAGGTTAATGCATAGGGGTTTGCCCCAGTGGAAGTGCGCATTGATGTTCTTTAGGCTAACAGAGTAAGAGGCAATAAGTCAGGCCATTCTTTGTGGTTGGAGAACATCTTTTGCATAATTTTCTTGATGTTTTTGTTAGCCGCTTCAACAACACCATTCATCTTTGGACGGTAGATAACAGAGTTAGGATGTTTGATGTGGAATTTACTGCATAACTCCTCCATCATTTTGTTGTTGAGGTTCTTAGCATTGTCTGACACAATGACCTCTGGTTGTCCATATAGACAAATGACATTGTTTCTGATGAAAGCAATGATGACTTCTTTGGTAACCCTGGGGAAGGAGGCTTCTTCTACCCACATGGTTAAGTAGTCGATCATGGTGAATATAAAGTGATGCCCATTACTGGCTTTGCGATCGATGGGACTGATAACGTCTATTCCCCACATTGAGAAGGGCCAATGTGAACTCATATTGTGGAGCTCCCTCGGAGGGGCGCGAATGGCGTGATCATCACAGACAACTTTGAGGGTAAGCAAGTAATGTCATGTTCTGAGGATCTTCTTAACAAGCATGGGGCCGCTCATATGTGGGCCACATACTACACCACGGACCTCATCCATGAGCCTCTGAGCTTGGTCTTGGTCTAGACATCTAAGGAGACCTAATCATGCATCTCTCTTGTAGAGTGCATCTCCGCTCAGGTAAAATTTTATAGCAAGTCGATGGATCCGCCTTTTCTCAGTCGGGCTCGCCTCAGCGAGTGTAGATCCATCTCGTAGGTACTCCTTGATATGCTGATACCAAGGATGTTGGATAGGAGGTAGCTCATCTGATACTTCTCCGATATAGTTCCCATAGGCTGGTTCCTTGTGCAGGGGAAATGTGACGTTTGGCATGTGTTCCTTGTCAAGCATGTGAATCAAGGAGGCCAAAGTTGCTAACGCGTCTGCAAAATCATTCCTATTACGAGAATGTGTAAAAAGGAGATTTCTTCGAACTCCAAAGCCATTTGTAAAACTTGTCGATGGTATGGCAGCAAATGTAGCTCTTTGGTTTGATAGATTCCCGTGGACTATCTGATTACCAACTCTGAATCCCCAAATACAGTTAACTGCCTGATGCCCATTGAACGGGCATGTTTTAGCCCCATGAGAAAGCCTTCATACTCAGCTGTGTTGTTGGTGCTGACAAACTGCAATTTGACGACGACGGGATACTACTCCCCCGTACCGGATACCAGAATTGCTCCAGCTCCAGAACCATCCATATTAACAGCTCCATCGAAATACATTTTCCATGTATGGCATGTATCGTACTGATGGTGTTGCTGAACTGTCATTACCCCTTCATCTGGGAAGTAGGTTTCCAAGGGTTTGAAGTCCCCTGAAGGGTTTCAGAGCTTTCCTTCAATTCCTTCTTCAACTTTTCTATCTCTGCGGTCTTATCTTCGGTTTGACCCTTCTCGTGGACCAAATCCCATTCTACATTTTTCGGTCGTGAGTAAAGAGTCGAAATCTCCCTCTCCTTCTGCTTTAGAGTAATCTGCTGAACAATAGCTCGCTCAGTCAGATCCTTCACCTCATCCCGTAACTCCACGTTACGGTCGTATAATGTGTCGTACATCTCAGCATCAACGGAGTGCTGTGGAAACTCCTCTTCTTCCCCTTCCTCGACAAATTCCTCCTCAGGATCAATCTCAAGTTCATGCTCCTGACCAACAACGGTGATCAATGGATATGACTCCCTCTGTACCAACTGTTCCCTAACGACATGAATGTCTCGGGGTTCCTCCTCTGTAGGTACTGTAGGTACTCGGGGTTCCTCCTCCCCTGTTCGACTAGTTCCTAAAACATCTGACATCCTGACAACAAAATTTTAAGTTTTAGTTACTAATTCGTGCTAGCGAACACATAGATTAACACATAAATACATAAAGTCTTTTATTATCTTCAATGAATTACAAAAATTCATTTCCTAGAACTCTATAAGAGTTTTCCATCACTATGTTCTTTCTATAAGGCTACTACCTAAGGTTGTTCCCCCACCTAAGGTTCATAACCTCATGACTTTGATACTAACTCAGTGACACCCCCAAATCCGGTACTTCCATTTCCACAGGATTTGGTGTTCATCATCTAAACATCATCCATCTATCTACCCATAAATAAATGTAAACCATGCAATAGATAGAAATAATAATAAATCTCCCCTTATGGGGTTACATCAACTACATAATAAATAAATCCCAGGTTACTCTAACCTTAAATCATCTGTGCGGAAACATAAACAAATAAGTCTTAAGTAATATTAATTCTAATTATCATTACATAACCACATAAATAATCAGTCTTCATTACTTGCTAAGCTTGCCCTTGCCTTTACTAGTGGAAGGTTCGTCTGCTCTTTCGTTCTTAACTGCAATGTTATTATTACGCAAGAGTGAGCATGATTTCCCACAAGTATAACAATATAATAATGAAATAATAACATGCAAATAAATCAAAGACTTCTGAAATAAAAGCTCAACTTTTGAATCAAGAATGAATAACAAGAATCAAAAGATTTCTGAGGGTCATAAGACCTATGTCCTAGGTTATCAAGGGTTATACTTGAAACCTTTAACAGTTATAAGACTATGGACCCTTCTTCTCGTACTTAGGGGGATCAGCCCTTAGTACCATACTGTGCACAATATCTTAACGCTAACGCATAAGTAAATCCCTTTGCAGGGTTGTTCATCTCAGTTTGACATTCGAGTCCGCACCAAATGAAGTTTGGTTTGGATAATTCAATAAGGGTTCTGGAATTTAGAACGTTCATCAACTATGGACTAGTCGAATCAATAAGGTTCACTAGTCTAACAAGGTTCAACAATAATGATATTCAAATTGAATAATAATCTCAAGAAGTATACAATAGAACAAATATTGTATAACAAATTCATGCTTTGAAAGGATAATAAATCTTTAATATAACAATTCGAACTTGAATAATAGTAATGAGATTTTACTTAAGGTAAATAATAAACTTGAACAATGATAACAAGTAGGGGTAGAAAACTTACCTCGTGCGTAGATTACACTTTAACTAAACTCGTTCTTTGATTTAAATCCTACGTATCAATTATGTTCACAATACTAGTCAATAATAACGTACGAAACATCATAAGTTTACTCTTTGTCCAACTCGAATTCATTACTATACTTAGTCAGTTACTACACTTATTGTTAAAAATTAAGACTTCACGAACAATAAGTTAACCATGCATTCAATCAATTAATTCACACGTAATTGTGTTATGGACGTGTTAAGAATTTATTTTAACACCTCATTATATGTCTAACAAGTTTTTATGATCATCAGACTAACTTGCTATCAGATTTCTATACTTGAACACTTCAAAAAAAACATTTTCTCGGATAAATGCAGAGTGGTATTTGGCATACCACCACCTTTGTACTAAGCTGCATATGATAGCGAACGTGTAATGGTATTACCGTGGCGATCTTGGCGTGGTCTTAAGCGTTATGAAGACGGCAGTCTATCGCGGTGCATGAAATCCTGAGGCTCGAGAGTTGGCAGCGCAGCCATGAGACTCGATTTCGATTCTGCAATTCGCAAAAATTGCAGAACATGGCCAAGGAACTCCAATAAAATTATTACTACACGAATTTAATCATACCCACATGTTAGAATTCATATATAATCAATACCCAACATTTATAGAGTGATTTTAACCCATTAAAACACATAATCACATAATTAAATTATGCAAATTGTACTGTTCTTGATGTTCTTGAATGTTTTGAACATAAATCATGAAAATTAATACTACGGGTTCATTATAACACCGAATCTGTTCATTTAAAGTTTGGTCTCTTCATATTAACATGCATAATAATATACGAGTATAATTTTTACAAAACCATTTATGTTTGACACATTAAATTTACGTATAAGGGCCATATGGCCAAAACCCATACTCTGTAAGTTTTGATCAACATATACGACGTATTTTCATGAAATTGGTGACATGATTTATAAAATATATATAATCAAATAAGATATGGTAACATTTAACACATATATAAACTCATAATCATACCCTTTCCCCATTACAAAGACTTTACAAAAGCTTGAAAGCCATTTTCATAAAAACTAAATGACGTGAAATAGAAATTGGGTTTGGAGAAATTACCCATAGTATAATTTAGAAGAGATGATCACAGATGACTCTATCACAATAACTTGTTGATTACACACTCACAATTTCTCTAAATCTCACAATTTTTCTCTGACAATTCTCAAACTCTCTCCCTCTCTGTTCTTCCAGATTTAGAATAATAAGAAAAGAAAAGAATATGTAATATAATACAGAAAATAATTGACGCGTTGTGGTCAGTTACCCATTCATGGGTAACTTCCCTCAACTCCCACTAAAGCCATGTTTGGCTACCATTTAAAAGCTTATACCCAATTAATTTAATAAAACCTCTTATACTATAGTTTAAATAATGTCACACTCCTTTATAAAATAAATCAATATCTTATTTAATTTACTTTATATAAAATATATTAATTTCTCATAAATTCACATAGTCACATAATTAAATTTCTCATTGATTAATAATGTCAAATTCTTAAATCTCTAATTAATAATTAAATTAATTAAAATAACATTAGGCTCATTAAATATTTCTTTTAATACAATAAGCTCACATAATGACATACTTTGAATAACAAAAATTCTCCACATTAATTTAATAAATATAACACATATAATTAAATTAATCTCCCACAATTTCATCAATTAATTATTTAATCTAATAATTAATTCATCGAAAAATATTTATTCAATCCAATAAATATTAAAATTAATTACAAAAATCTCGTTCGTCACAACAGGACACCGCAGTCAATTAGGTTCTGAATAAGGTGGTGGAGTGCCCAGCATTCTTCAGTGTTGTGACCGCGAGAATGAGAGTGATATTGGCATACTCCATCAGAATTAAACTATCCTAAACGGGGATTGATTGGAGGCAGAAAGGAAGTGATCCTTCCTTCATTGATCGGCATCTGAAGTATCTTCTCCATAGGTTGGCCCAAGTATATAAATTCCCTTCTATTGTCAAAATCCCTACGGGTTTTGGCACTTGCTATCTTCGTCACTTTATTTTCCAGTGTTTCTTTCTCTGAAGGTGACGAGGGAGTATTTGCAACAAAAGGGAGCAGACTAGCATGCTCCTGGCTAACTAATTGGCGTCTGACTTGATGTTGATAGGTCACCAGTTTTGCCAATTGCTCAATCTTCTTACATAGAGCTTTCGTCTTTCGTTCCATTGCAAACTAGAACTTGGCATAATCCCATTTATCAACATCGTCTTTGATGGTCTGGGATGATTCACCGTTAAAATTAGGACTATGTCCACTGCTCCAATTAATCATGTTGACCACTTCTTCTTTGTGTAGAGGAAGAGGGTTGTCTTGTACGTGAGGTTAATTTGGTTTGGTGACCACGATCTCACCGTTGTCTATTAAATCTTGGATCTTGTGTTTCAAGGCCCAACAATCTTGAGTATCATAGGTGCCCTGGCATGATAAGCACATTTCTGAGCAGCATTGAAACCCCTCCCACTAGGGTTGGCTGGTGGAAGAAGACGCGTGATTTTCTTCTGAGTTGTCAGAAGAGTGAGAATGTTCTCAAGTGAGTCCCCTAAGGGTGTGAACACTCAAGGGCGTTTGACTTCCCCACCTCTTGGCAATGGAGGGTTTGAAGATTGTTCTTGAAAGGGAGTGAAATTTCTCTTCTGGATAGGCATGTTCTGATTGTCTTTTTGACCCTGTAGTATCAAGGAAACATCATCCTCTTTCTTTTTATGGATCCTCCGGGGGTTGTTTCCATAATTTCCGAATTGGATGTGCTCAGCAACATCTTTAAGGGTAGCTAGGTTTTGAATCTTTCCTGACTTCAATCCCATCTCAGCCATCTCCCCATGTTTAATCATTTCAAAAAATGGTTTACCAATGCCAGCGAAGACTCTTTCATAGAAAGGAGCTTCATGTATGTCTATGAAGGTCATGACCATTTCTGATTCCGTCATGGAAGGAATAGCTTAAGCAGCAAGGCGCCTCCACCTTTGAGCATACTCTCTGATAGACTCGTTGGACTATTTCTTGACCTTAGTAATCTAGTACCGGTCAGGAGCCATCTGAGACTGGAAGCTGTATTGAGTGAGGAAGGCGTGAGCTAGATCCTCCCAACTATGGATCTTTGAGTTGTCTAATCTTGTATACCATGAACGGGCTTCTCCAGTCAGACTCTTCTGGAACAGCTGCATCCTAAGCTTCACGTCCTCTACATAACATCCAAGTTCTCCAATGAACACCTTCAAATGTGTGTAAGGATCTCTTAACCCATCATATTTTTCAAAGTCAGGAGTTTTAAATTTTTCGGGATAATGAACCCGAGGGAATATACAAAGGTCAGCATATGAGACACTCCTGTGTGCTCCAATTCCTTTGATTGCACGAAGGGTTTCTTCCATTTGAAGGACTTTCTTCCTGATGTCATCGGTGTCTGGATCTCTTTTGAGATGGGAGATATCATGACTTTTGTTGGTAGTATCTAACTGAAGTTCAGGTTCTGTAATGGCTTTATCAGGACCTTGGGTTCTTCCTTGTGTGGAGGATTCAATATGTATGGGTATCCTTGCACCCTGAGTAGACTGGTGTAGTTCTTTAAGCAGAATAGCCAAATCCGTGATTTGTTTACTTAATCCATCAAATTCTTTACGCGAAACTGGATTAAGGTCAGTCTGGTCTGATGATGACATAATTGACTGTAGGCTCGTGGCCTTTTTGGACTTTGATCAGGTGATAGGTCTGATTGCTTCCCTGCAAAAGACTTGTGTAGTTTAGTCTTTAGGGAATGTGTGTGAATATCTACATGCTATGTATCCGTTCTAGGAATATTATCCTACAAGGCGGATGTTAGTTGTTTGTAATCAATGATAGCATGTTTTAATTTAAATATATATGTACACATGTTTCTTCATATTTCCCATTACATAGAGATGAATATGGAATGAAATTACAAGTAATTATTTTTACAAGTAATTTAAAATGAGAAAGCATGAAGAGACTTTCCTCCGTGTTTGTTTTATCAGAGGTTGACCTATCTTAGGTTACTCTCGCGGCTTTTTGGCAAGAAGGTTCCCAAATCATCGCAATTTACTTGAGCGAATTTGGGTTGTGCCTTTCCTGAGCCTCGTCGGAATTAGTCTTCCTACGGGTCCAGTAATGAAACACCGACAGGATAGCCTCCTGGTGGAGGAACCACACAACATACATTCACATACAACGTGTCTCACCGTTTATGAAAATGATGACATGTGCAAAGCACTAATATCATAAGCAGATATAGTGTAAAACATTAAGCGCAGAAAAATATATGCAATCATACACATTCATCATAAATGTAAATGGAACATCCACACACAAGCATATAACTGTTTTGAAAAGCTTTTAATAGTAGTTTAAGTCCTCTTTACTGGAAGTGTCCCCAGCAGAGTCGCCACCTGTCGGCGTCAGGATTTTTATTTGTCCCTTTTCGTTACTTGTTCTTTGGTGTTTTCATGTTAGGTGAGATTTGTTTGAAAAAACAAATGAAAAAGGTCTGACATGTATCATGTCAGCGATGGACTGTTAAGAGTCACCAATTGGTTTTTTATATGGTTGTACCAACACAACCGAGAAAAGGTTTGCACATTGACCCAATGATGTGACACTTCTAAACGGGTCGGTGAAACCAAGATTCATTAGGGTCCGGGGACTTGATTATGCGGAGGGAAGGTGTTAGGCACCACCCCCTACCCCCCCCCCCCCCACCCCCCCAATATCTGTGTTACCACAGTGACCGCCACTTTTCAAGAAACTGTTATATGAATGTGTGTGTGTGTGTGTGTGTGTGTGGGTCAATGTGTTGTTATTTGGAAGTAGTAAGAGGCCTCATTCGCACCTATATACATAGGGTTTGAATTTGTGTAAAAATTCAGTTTTAAACAAGATATGGCAGTGATGTTTTAGAAAAGAGGTTTTTCAAACCCATATGCTCAATAGTAATTGAGACCTTTTACACTCCCATTTGTATTAAGTGTTCAACTTGATTGTTTTTAATTTTCGAGATGCGAAGCATCTTCGAGAAAATAATATACAAAATAGTGCCGAACTCCTCATGGGTTGATAGCCATCTGAGGAAATCTGAACACCATGAACAAATTTACAAGCTGCTTACAGCTGAAAATGTCCATCACGGGAACCGAATCTAGATCCAGTAGACTGAATCTATGATCACATGATTCCTAGGCTCACATGATGCCACAATTGATAATAAAGCAGTAAGCAGGTATATATATAAAAGTTGTAAATATATATACAGACATGATCAGCCACCACGAAGCACCTCCATGGGGGATCAGAAATGTAAATAAAGCTGTAAAAGCAATCAACCGCCATGGAGTAAACTCCAGGCGTGACGAAAAGTAAAGAAATTTGTAATGATGGTCAACCGCCACGAAGTAAACTCCAGGCGGGACTAAATCTAAATATATATGTATATAAGTGATAAACGAACCAGATGTAAAATTCAGGCTCATCGAACAGAGTCCAATAACAGTTGATAAATATATATATATATATATATATATATATATATATATATATTAAAGTAGTAAACGCTCTAGATGTAAAATCCAGGCTTATCGAACAGAGTTCGACACATAGTTTATATATATATATATATATATATATATATATACGGTGGGGTTCAGAAACGGTCCGAACGGACAGACTAATAAACGGACTCACTCAAGCCAATTAAAAAAAAAAGTCACGCGGGTCAAAAAAATTAACCGGGTCAAATGTAGCTCGTGGGTCAAAAGACCCCCTTCTTCTCTCTTTCTGAACTCATTCGTGCAGATCTCAAAATTGGCTCTTTGCAAAGGCGCGATTCACAGAGCTGAAGTAAAACCGCTGAAGTAAAGAGAAGATGGGACGAATTTCACAGATCTGAAGCTAACGAATTTCACAGAGCTGAAGTAAAGACGAATTTCACAGGTATCACGAATTACACAGATCTTGAAGTCTAGGTTTTTTTTTCTCTCAAAAAGGATTCGCTTTGCTTAATTGGTTTTTGCTTAAAAAAATTAGAATCCCAGTCATTTTGTTATGTTTCCATACTCTTTTAGATTATTATTTTTAAGTATATGGAGGAGTCTATGTTCATATAATTTTTGTGGACAAAACTTCTAGTCCCAGTAAAATCCTTAATTAGTTATCAATGTTCTAATTGATTTTTGTTATTCAACTTTTTGTCTAATTATTGAAATATTTATTTATCTCTTGAAATAGTCAGAACCACACATCAAAGGAAACCCTGCACTGTGCAGTTGGTGGATAATTGATTAAGTTCATCAGCAAATTAAAACATCGAGGCAGTGAAATTTAACAACTATTCATTCAAATATACATTTGGAATTATTGTTGATAAATATGTCATCAAATTCGTCTACTGCTACATTCGTATGGCCTCCGTTCATATGTCGTTGTGGTACGGGCCCTTGTATAGTAAAACTTTCAATGTCGGAAAAGAATCCGGGTAGACACTATTATTCTTGCCCAAGAATGGTATGTATTTATGTATTGCAATTTTTGTATACTTGTTCCTTTTACATAAGTGAATAAATTTATTGTGTCCCAAAATATGCAGCAATGTGGTAACTTCATCGACTGGTGTGACGAATATGTTCGAGTGTTGCATAATCAAGGGAGGTTGCAGATGGACACATCCGAGCGTTTAAACGTAACAACTCATCCAACAAATTTTGACTCCAACGAATTAGCGATGATGAAGATTGAAATGCGTCAATTGCAACTAACTCAATGATTTGTCATAATTGTGATTGTAATGTATGCGGTGTTGTTGTTAATTTTATTAAATCGGTTGTAATTTTGATAATGTTCATCATCAAATGTTCTTCGCAGTGTGTTGTAAATCTGGATTATATGAAACTTTTGCATGTAATGTTGCTAAAATTCCTATGAGTTGATAGAGTGCAGGCTGCCAAATGTTCTTCGCAGTGTGTTATGTTGATCACATGCATGTGTAATTGTTGGCAGTGTGTTGTGTTGATCACATGCATGTGTAATTGTTGGGTCCAACACTAGTACATAATTTTTTCCTTTAAAATATTATGTTTAGCACATAACACACTAGTACATAATTTTTTCCTTATTTCCATAAATTAAAAATCAAGGCCTAAGAATTTATTATTGAGAGTTATGTAAAGTTCCAAGACTCCCAACCAGACACAGAATTTGCAAGAGGGTACAGAGCTATTGCGCCTATTATTTCTTTTAGAGTAGAGTCAAATTGTTGGAACTATTATCACTTGTATGGGTAGAGTCAAATTATTATTATTATTGTATGGGTAGAGTCAAATTGTTGTATTCAGAGTAGAATTATTTATTGCGCCTATTATCACTTGTATGGGTGAAGTGGGAAGGCAACCAACAATGTCAGGAACTATTAAGTGTTCAGTAAGAACAAGTGATTAATTTTCTACTTTACATGCATTTCAAACCATAAGAACCATAAGAAAACATGTACAGCATGTTGCTAAACATGTTGCTAAACCTGTGCTAAACATGTTGCTAAACCAGTAAGAACCGAATTTTGTTAATCATGATACAACCTGTGCAACATGTTGCTAAACATATACAGTGCTCTGCATGTTGCTAAACATGTTGCTAAACCGAAATCTAACAACATCTCTGCAGTCCATTCCAAAATACAGTCATACAAAGTACTTCAAAAAAACAGAATACAGTGCTCTGCAGTAACAACCTTACAAACTTAAAAAATTGTCAATGCTCTGCAGTATATTCCAAAATACAGTCATACAAAGTACTTCAAAAATACAGAATATAGTGCTCTGCAGTCCATTCCAAAATATGAGAGAGTAGAAACACAACATCAGGTTTATTCATTGCAACATAGCTAGAGGCACTGTGAAGAGCATCAATTTTAGCACCACAAAATCTCATCCTGAAATGAAAAAACTAAATGTTAGTTGAAAACTCTATAATGAAAATATCCTTTATCTAAGGATTTTTACAATCACCTAGAGATGAATAACTATCATTATCTACACTTGGGTTGGGAGTTGCGCCATCACGACAAGGTGAGTACCTGCAACAAAAAATGACATGCAAATCTTAGGGGCATCACTTGACATGGCTTCCAAAAATTGGTTGAAAAGCCAAACAAATGAGTCTATGGTCTCATTACTCAAGAATGCACATGCAAATATTATTGTTTGACCATGATTATTAACCCCCATTAATGGCGCAAAAATTAATCCATATCGATTAGTGTTGTACGTAGTATCAAATATCACTACATCACCATAAAAATTGTAAGCCCGTCTAGAGGTTGAATCAGCCCAAAAACAATGAGTAATCATGTTCTCTTCATTCGACTCAATTTTGAATAAAATGATGGATTCTTTCCTTGTTCACCGATTAAAAACTCGTGCAACATATGTCCATCATGTCCTTTCATCTCATTGCACTTATCTCATTGGAGATTATACAAATCTCTTTGCGTACAACCAATATTCCTCATTTAGCCCACTCTCTAATTCAAAGTCTACATTCCCTCTTCTTCCCGCTCTAAATTTTCTCCCATCCCATACTCTGCTTCCACGTTATCCATGAGAGATTAAAACCTATAATGATCAAATTTGGTAATTAACTTTTCAGAATATGATAAAATTGTAAAAACAAATTTCTCAGACCATATAAATAAGGAACTAAACAATGTGTAATATAAATACACCAAAATTATGCACAAAAAAAATTAGCATAGAAGATGCAAGACAGGGTTAGGCAATTAGAGGTTCCAAAAGTTTGATGAAAAATCTTAAGTAGAAACTTTTGTCCCTATTTTAATGCTATTGAATTAAAAAAGTGAAAAACAAAAATAACAGAAATTTGTCCCTATTTTAATGCTTTATAGCAAATAACTTGCTTCATAGCAGACACCCAAAATATGCCAAAACAAAAACACAGATACAAGACTATCAACCACAATCCAATAAACAACTCTAATTAAACAACTATTGAGAAAAACTCTGTTTAAAACTATCAAAGTACGATGATATCAGAAATTTTAGGAGAGAGAATCTCACTGACCTTACGATTTGCAAACCCTAGCTTCAAAGGGGCTTTGTTCTATTCTCAGTCGAAAGGGACTTCGCGAATCACCCCTTTGCTTGTGAACGTCTGTTGTTATGTATGCCCTTTGTGCTTCAGCTCCGAGAGAATCGCCCCTTTGCGAGAGCCAATTTTGAAAGGGTTTTCGACTGGCAGAGCCAATTTTGAGATCTGCACGAATGGGTTCAGAAAGAGAGAAGAAGGGGGTCTTTTGACCCGCGTGCTACATTTGAGCCGGTTAATTTTTTTGACCCGCGTGACTTTTTTTTTTTGAATTGGCTTGAGTGAGTCCGTTCATTAGTCCGTCCGTTCGGACCGTTTCTGAACCCCACCGTATATATATATATATATATACACGGAAGCAAATAAACGCTCCAGACCGAAGTCTAGGCTCAATCGAGGCATAACTCGATAATATTAGTCCATATATAAATATATATATATAAGTATATATATATGTACAAACTGAAATAAAACCACGGACCGAAGTTCGAGCAAACACATGCACACGACTCTCAACGTGAAGAATGGTGTGTACAAAAATGAAGAGAAAGACTTTAAAGTTTGAGAGAAGGCTTACAATGGGCTACCAAAGAAGATTTCTATATCTTTAAAGGGATGAACACTCGGCTCCCGCCGGTACAAAAGTAGCTATATGTGAGCTCACAAGTGTTTAAAATGAGAAAACACTCAGTGTAGTTCAGAGCAAATTTGACAAGGCTTCCTTGCCTTTTTGTCTTATAAAATGGCCACCCTAAGCCCTCTATTTATAGAGGGGGTAGGCCGCAGATGTACTTGCAGCTGCCCAGGTTACTCCAGGCTTCGCGGGTCCCGCCGTCTCGAAGTACGTGTCCCCTCAAACTTTCAGAATTGTAATCTGAGCATCCGACTGAGGTATGTAAGACCTGTTTCATACCGCCATTGTCAAGAGTTACACAATGACATAGGATTAGAGTTGTACGAAGTCAGGAAGATGGGACCATGCCCTCCAGTCTTTAAGCTTCAAATGCTATATGTTCCCTTGCGTAATAGTTACTCGGGATTGGACCTCCTTAGTTCTTGTGGGACATTGCTATGTAGAAATGTATGTATGAAATGTTGAGACGACGCGATGTGGCGTCAAGGTGGCAAGATGACGACTTTGCCCCTCACCAGGGTTATCGCCATTTTGGACTGATAAAGTAGACGTTGCTCAGGGTTATCTCTGAGATTGGACTGCTGTAAGTGTTAAAGGTCCTCAGTGTCATCTCTGAGGTGTGCCTGTCTTCGCGGTGTTATCTTTGGGTCTTGTACTGAGTGCCTCGGTGTAAGTGCCGAGGTTAAAGCGGATTACATGCCTTTGAAATAAGCATTTCCAGGGTTATCTCTAGAACTGCATTCCTTGGGGTTATCTCCAAGGTTGGTAGCTGCTGATCCCAGTGTTGGGACTGAGACTGAATATCTCAGGGTTATCTCCGATATGCATCAGTCTTCTCTGGTGGAATTTCCGGTATTGGAACTGCATGCCTCGGGGTTATCTCCGAGGTTGGACCTAATACTCCCGGTGTGTGTTACGAAGTTGAGGCTGAACTTCCGGTAGTATCCAGATTGGATGTGAGCTGTCTTCCAAGGTTATCTTTGAAAGACGAATATGCCCTCCTGCAATGTCAGTGACAGATGTGCAGAAAACTTCGAGTGTCTATAGGTAATATTGTCAGTAGCTCCTCTAGAGATGTCTTTGCTGAGTTTAGGGTTTTTGATCCTAACTCCCCTGTTGATGATTTTGCTATGGCCGAATCGGCCCCTGTCCATGTTTTGGTTCCTCATGGCTCTAGGGGCTCCAATGATGCTCACAGTGAGGAGAATGATAATCTAGGGTCGCAGTTGGGGCCTTCTATGTCAGAGATCTTCAAAGCTTCACAGCAGATCTCCCAACAAGGCCGGATTGACACTGCTGATGAGCATAAAGAGTGTAATACTCTTATGGAGTTCATAAAGGCTTAAGGCTTCACTATTCAGAATGTTAATGATTTTGCTAATAAAGGCAAATCTATTAGCCTAGTTGATGACCACGACCTGTTTGTCAAAAGTTCTCTGCGAATTTTAAATGAGCCGTTTGGCTATGTTGCGGTCTCTAGGTTACATTCTGATGTGGGTCTGGAAGAGGGGGACCTGCTTGGCCCCTCGGTTCTTCGTGCAGACTTGGGTTGTGAGGAGTTTCCAAAAGCGAGTGGGTGTGTTCCTGTACCGTCCATTTTGGCCAAGGCTTTGCTGGGCTCTTTGGGGATTCCTATCTCTGACCCTCTTCCTGGCTCGCTGGCAAAGAAAACTTGGAGTGCCATTGTGGCTCAGGGTGATCAACCGTGCTTTAAGCTGGATTACTTCCCTCATCCCCATCCCTCATCTGAAAAGGGGCTGATACGCATCAGGCCCCCTTCTGAAGTTCTTCTAGAGGGGAATTCTTTTTGGAACTCTTGCTTTGTGGGTAGCTTCCTAAATTCTCGTCTTCCATTTAAGCTTGTTGAAGAAAATGCCCACAAGCTTTGGGACAAGTATGGATTGCAAAAAGTTTGGTTTTTTTGTCTTCAAGTTCTCTAGTCCCCAGAATCGTGAGAATGTTCTGGCTTTGGACCCATGGTATATTTCAAATAAACTTCTACGCCTTAAGAAATGGAAGGAAGGTATGGACTTCCAATCTGAACCTGCACCAAAGCCCCAGTCTGGGTGAAGTTCCAAAATGTCCCTATGTCCTATCTTTCTCCGGTCGGGATAAGTTATCTAGCTAGTGGTATAGGCAAACCCTTATTTGTTGATAACTTAATAGAAAAGTTGGAGCCTATGACCTTTGCCAAGGTTTGTGTTGAAATTACCTCCGTCTCTAGCTTGTCGAACTATCTCGAAGTGGTAGTGCTGGATGAGGATAGCCTGTCTAAAATAGTGGTTACGGTTAAAGTGGAATAAACAGACCTCTTATCTGTTTTCACTGCAAATCTTTTGGGCATTCTCGTATTAGATGCCCTTCAGCAAACTTCAAATGGGTTCCTAAAGCTAAGGCCCCTGACCCTATCCCTGACCCCGTTGGTACTATTGTTTTAGGTGCTCCTATTTTGGTTCCTCCGGATCCTCCCTCCTCTGTCCCGGGGGATGTTTGGACTGTGGTGGTAAAGAGCCCAAAGCAGGTTACCCCCTTTTTCCCTGCTGCCAATCCTGTTTCTATTGTTGTCCCAAATTCCTTGTGTTTACTCTCCCCTGTGGTTAAACCTTTGGCATATGGAGCTTATGACTCTGATGCTTCTCCTTCCCCAAATCCTCTTGTAGGGAAATTAAAGCTTATTGATGAAAAGGAATGTAGGGACTTAAAGCAAAAGGCTAAGATCTCTTTCGACCATGGACCTTCCTCTAAGAAAAAGAATAAGGGGGGGGGAACCCCAAAACTTCTTCTTAACCTTTTATGGTTTATTTTTTCTCTATGAATATTAGAGGTGTAAATAGTAGGGCCAAACAGGCCAATGTTCAGGATCTTATTAGGAAATTCGGTATCTCTTTTGTTGGCCTTGTGGAAACTCGGGTCAAAGCTCCCAATTCCAGTTTTGTTGATGAGTCCATCTGTAGGAACTGGACATGGCTATTTAACTATGAATACCATGCTAATGGGAGAATTTGGATTTGTTGGGATCCAGCTTTTTGGAATGTAACTGTTGTTGCTAAATCTTACCAACATATTCATTGCCTTATTACTTCTTTGGAACTCAACATCAATTTTTTTGTTATGATCATCTATGGCCTCAATACTTCTTCTAAAAGGAAACTTCTTTAGGAAGATCTAAGAGATGTTCACTCCTCTATTGTCTCTCCTTGGTGCGTTTTGGGAGACTTCAATGACATTCTCGATATCTCTGAAATCAATGGGGGGAATGAGTTGTGAGATAGCGGTATGCAGGATTTTAAGGACTGCATTGGTGATATCTCTCTGATCGACCATAGGGTTGTGGGCCCATGCCATACCTGGTGGGACTCAAACTACTCGTCTCCTATATATTGGAAGTTGGATAGAGCTATGGTAAACTCTTTTTGGCTTCATCTGTTCCCTTCATCTCAGGCTATTTTCTTCCCAGGGGACCTTTTGGACCACTGCCCAGTTATTGTTTAGACGGGTTTGCAACTTCCTCGTACTCCAAAACCTTTTCAATTCTTTAACTTTATAATTAGATTGGATAATTTTCATAGTATTGTCAGAAATGCTTGGGACATCCACGCCCATGGTGATCCCTTGCAAGCTCTTGCGGGGAGACTTAAATATGTAAAGAGGGCTCTTATTAGTCTCAACAAGAATATAGGGAATTTATCCTCCAATGTGGGTCAGACTAGGGCCCTCCTTCATGCTACCCAGCTTGCTATTCACTATGATCCTTATAATCTGTCACTCCTGAAAAGGCAAAAATCTCTCACTGACAATCTATAGGAAGCTCTATTAAGTGAGGAAAAATTTCTAAAGCAAAAGTCTAGAATCCAATGGCTCAAGGACAGTGATTGGAACACATGTTTCTTCCATAACCAGGTTAAAGCTAGGTCGAATCAAAATAAGATCCTAGCTATTACTAATTTGGATGGACAGCTCGTTAATGGGCAGAATGAAATCCAGCAGGTTGTAGTGGGCTATTTTCACTCTGTTTTGGGGTCCACCTCTCAAGCCTGCTTCTCTGAGATTCGGAACCTGGGTGGTGATGTTAAAAATCTTGTCTATTCCGCTGATGCCTCTACTCTTGATAGAGATATTTCTTATGCTGACATTCTTTATGCTCTCAAATCTATGAAAAAGAACAAGAGTCCTGGCCCTGATGGTTTTAATGTTAACTTCTTCTTGGCCTGTTGGGACATCGTCGACCCGGATTTCACCTCTGCTATCAAATCCTTCTTCCAACAAGGTTGTTTATTAAGAGGGACAAACTCCACTGCCATTGTTCTTGTTCCTAAAATCCCAAACCCTTCCTCTACGTAAGACTATATGCACATTTCATGCTGCAACACTATCTACAAATGCATCTCCAAAATCCTTGTGAGCAGGCATAAATGCATTCTTCCTAAGACCATTTCTCCTTTTCAAGTTGCATTTGTCCCGGGTAGGAGGAATAGAGATAATATCCTTATTGCTCAGGAGCTTTTTAGGAATTATCATATAAATTTGGGTCCCTCCAGATGCGCTTTGAAAATTGACCTACAAAAAGCTTTTGACTCTATCTCTTGGGATTTCTTATGGGAGGCTCTGAAGGTCTTTAACTTCCCCCCAAAATTCATTTTCTGGATCAAGGCCTGTATTTCCTCTACTTCTTTCTTGGTGAAAATTAATGGTGGACTTTATGGTTATTTTAAAGGAGCAAAGGGTCTTCGCCAGGGAGATCTTCTATCCCCCTTCTTATTTTTTATCGCTATGGAAGTCATCTCCATTCTAATCTCCAAGGAGACGGTAAAGCCCAATTTCAAATTCCATTGGAAAACAAAAGAGTTATGGCTAAGTTATTTGTGCTTTGCGAATGATCTGTTACTTTTCTGCAATGGGGATATCCGGTTGGTAAATAATCTCAAAGGGTGTCTTACAAAGTTTTCCTCCATTTCTGGCATCCACCTTAATGCAACAAAAAGTATGTGCTACTTGGCCAATGTCTCGACGAATGATTATGTTGTTATCCTTGCCTCACAGGGCTTCCGTATGGGAACCTACCCTGCAAAGTTCCTTGGAGTTCCCTTTATAACCTCAAAGCTCAGCCTTGCGGACTGTCGGCCCTTACTCGATAAGATTACTAGCAAGATCTCCTCCTGGACAAATAGATTTTTGTCTTACACAGGGAGGCTTCAACTCCAATCCACCTTAATAGGATTGGAAGCTTCAACTCCAATCCTACTGGTCTTCTTATTTTACCCTCCCTACAGCTGCTTTAAAGGAACTAAAAGTCATCTTCAACAGGTTTTTATGGAAAGGACCTTCCCTCTCAAAATTTGGGGCTAAAGTGGCTTGGAGCAAGATTTCTCTTCCTCTCTCTGAGGGAGGCCTTGGCCTCAAGCAGTTGGATTTGTGGAATAAAGCTTCAATTCTACTTCATCTATGGAATACTATCAACCCAGCCTCTACTTCTGTTTGGGCTAAATGGGTTAGAACATTTGCTCTTAAGGGTAAGCATTTCTAGTGCTTGAACATCCCGAACGATTGCTCCTGGATTTGGAGGAAAGTCCTAAATTTAAGGACCCTTGCTTTACAGCATATTTCCTTTTCTATTGGGGATGGTGGCCTCACTAGGCTATGGTTTGACCCTTGGATCTCTGGCTATCCTCTGGCATCCTCCCCTAATTCCCCTCTCATCTCTAATTCTTATTTAGGCCCTAATGCCTTGGTTAACAGCATCATTTGTAACTCAAACTGGGTCCTTCCTATGTCTAACCATCACGCGGTTATTAAATTCCAGCATTTGTTCACTCCAGCTTTAAGATGTGACTCTTCTATAGAGGATTTCATCAGCTGGGATAATGTAAAGGCCCCTTGAGTTTCAATTTCTACCATCTGGAGCTCACTTCGTGCTGCTGGTAATATTGTGCCGTGGGATAAGCTTGTCTGGCACTCTTTCATCACTCCAAGGTATTCTTTTATCCTATGGCTTGCTTTCCAAAATGGGCTTCGTACCTTGGATAGGCTTGCACGTTTTGGCCTTGGAGTTAATCAAACATGCCCTTTATACAATACTCAAAATGAATCCTTTAATCATCTATTTTTTAACTGCCCGGGTCTACGGTTTGACCCATGTAATTTGTACTTATTCTTTTTTTTAGTTTAGTCTAAATTTAGCAAAAAAGTAAAATAAACAATCAACTGCCACGAAGTAAACTCCAAGCAGGACGTGAAATGTATATATATATATATATAAATGCTGTAAAAGGCCACGAAGTGATCTTCAGGCATGACTGAAGTTATTTCTGAGGTTGGCCTGGTGTTGAGTCTGATTGTCCTCAGGGTTATCTCTGAGGTTGGCTTGACCTCCTGGGGTTATCTCCAGGCTTTGAACTTGATCCCCGGGGTTATCTCCGTGGATGGAACTAATGTTGTGGTCCTTCAGGGTTATCTCTGGAGTGTGAAAAAGACGATTTTGTTCTCCTACATAGTTAGTAACAGGAAAACAAAAATTCGAGTGTCTACAAATATTAGATGAAGCGCAAACCTTAAGGAATTTCTAATCATTTCAGGAATTATAGAAGTAATACTTACCATAGTAAGTTTAAATTTAGGAATATGAAATGAAATAATATCACTTGCATAATATGGAGTATGAAAGAAAATGATATTTCTTACGAGTATTGAAATAAAACAATATCATTTACCTTAGTAGAAACTAGATCTGACTTGGAATATCGGATATTATCTTGATAAAATTTTGCACTAAAAGCTACACTCAAAGTATTCTTATACTCAAAAGAAATACTCACAATATTGCAGTAGGAATGCTTGAGATTTTTGGTGTGTTTAGGAAGGAGGGTTGCACCCCTTTTATAGTGCAACCTCGGAGTATAATATTCAATGCCCCATTGAATGAAGGTAAAGGGTAACGAAAAACTCCCCTAATAATCACTATTACCACCCTCCTCGGGTGGTGAATCTTGTGGTGGATATGGCATTCCTGTTCCGAACTGAGGCCACACTAACGTTGTTCCTTGCTACGCAAAAGCTTCGGCCAAGGCCCTCGTGAGTCCCGTTGCAAACGTGCCTAGATTATCGTACATGGCATCGACTTTTCGCTCCAACCTTCGGAGCTGGCGATCACCATGGGTGGCATGTGCTTGCGTGGACGGGCCTGCTTCATCTGTTTGAGGTGGCTGCTGTGACTTCTCTGGAAAAGTAGGCTGAATGATAAATCCTCGTCCGCGTGGATGCGGTTCACCTCCCGTCCAATCCTCAAATTTGGCAATTGTTGCATGAGTTATGTTATGGCTTGGGTATTGCATTTGTTCGTTGCCACAGTTGCATCCCTGATGAGCACATAACATAGCGACCACTGATGCGTGTGGAATGCTCCCAATGGTGCCTCCCCGCAAATATCACAACATATTCTGATGGATGAGATGGCCAATGTCAATGTATTTCCCGGTGATTATGCCCCATAGAATAATTGCCCTCTCAGCTATGATTTCATGCTGATGAGAGGAAGGCACGAGTTTGGCACATATGAATAGATTCCACGCCTTTGCATAACGATTCAGGGCGGCGGATGGGAGTATACGAGGTCGAGTCGTGCTGACTTTATAGGTCCATTTCGTGCCAGGCACGCACAACTCAGCAATAACCAACTCCAAGTCTATCCCCGAATGTGCACCGGTGACCCAATTAGCATCCCATGTTGGCGGTGTATCAGTAAGTCCAAAAATGATGCAGATGGCACGGGGTCAGTAATCTATCTCGACACCACGAACCAAAGCTATACCGCTCATGGTAACCTTGGCATTGGCGTAAAACTTGCGGACTATGCTCATCGGAATGGGCGTGGGAGTGGCAGTCAGTCCACCCCAGCCTCTCTCATGAATCATGGCACATAATTGCCCATCTTGCCTCTCTGGTTTGAAACCGCGCTCCTTGATAAATGTCTTCGCCACGATTCGGTAGTACTCCTGTTGAGCTTCCAAGTTGAGAAACTTGGTGTGGTCAACAATGTCCTCCCCTTGGCTTCCTGAGGAGGATGAAGAAGAAGATGAAATAGAGCGTGCTCGCTTAGGCCCCATTTGCAGTTGATACACTTCGCACAGATGATATGACTAAGAATGAAAAAGAAAAAATGATGATATTGCTCTCCAAAGTAGTTCTGCCCAACCAAATAAAAACCCTAGTTTTATACTGCAGTTGGATGAGAGTGGGTAGAGTAGAACGTGGAAGAGATCGTGGATAATCACGTGTTGGAGAGATGTACGGCTTCAATTTGTAACTGATAGATAGATAGAGACGTGAGTTATGGAGAGATAGTGTGTTTGCTCTTCTGTTTTGTTTGCAAATGAGAGTCCAACCTATCTCCATCACGTTTTTAAACTGAAATTTTTTTCCACATCTTCACAGCATGCTACCGTGTGAGGTTTTATATCAATTTAAGGCGCGCGCGATATGGGCTGGTCTGGTACTCATATCGGCGCGCGTTGCGTGAATTGTCTTTGAAGTTGTTACCTGGTCCACGCGCCCCACGATATCTCTGACCGCTAGCTCTTAGTTCTCTAGAATCTGCAAGACATAACTGCATGCTCTCCAATACACCTGCAATAACATCAATATACCTTATCAAAGCATGGTTTACTAAATAAAAATGAATGCCTATTTTGTCTCCCTTGTGACAACCCGAGAATTCTGGATATTTTTAAAATTTTTATTGATTGATTTAAGGTTCAGTATTAGAACCTAGACAGAAAATTAGAGTATGCGTTTGATATTTTTGAGAAGGAATTTTGAGGGTTTCAAAATTTTGTGAAAGATTTAGGTGAATTATTCAGGATTAAGGAATAAGTGAATATGTTCTGTGTATATGTGTACAGTATGTGGGTAAGGGTCAAGGGTTGACCAGATAAACGATATCTGTAACAAACCCTAATTATATATTAAGAACGACAACGTTCAGGTAGAAAATCGTTATGAATTCTAAGAAACCCTAGAAACCTGGATTCGAAACCCTAATTTCGGAGCCTGTAAATCCAAACCCTAATTGATTGTATAAAATCCTAAATTGGGAACTTAATGGCGTAAGTGTAAATAATTATAAGTTTAATTAGGGTAAAGCTTAAGTAATTAGCAAACCCTAATCTAATTTCTAAATTAGGAAATTATTTTTCTATTAGAAACCCTAATTTTAGGTTTGTAAACCCAAATGAACAATTTTGATCCTAATTAGCAAGATTAAAATTATGATTAAGAAATTTTAATATAATTAGACAATCCTAATTATAATTTAGAAATATTAATTTTCTATTTTTAAAACCGAAAATTTGGAAATGTTAGAAATTAAATTTCAAAGTTAAGGGTTAAACCCTAAACCCTAAAATGGTTCAAACCCTAAACCCTAACCCAAACCCTAAACTCTAAAGGTTTACCCATTTACTAGAATGCCATTAAAATGTTATGCAAAATGACTAAAATACCCTTTTCTTAAAACCTAAGTAAAAGATATGGCAATCTTGGTGACTCGCTACTCTAATGTTTATCCCATGTGCCTTAAATCATCCAAGATCAGATTTGGGGAAACCTAGCAACTAGATACATTAAATCATGCCATGTATATTAGATTAAGAGAGAGAAAATGCATACTTTCAATTTCATTTTCTCCAAGTCCCTTCTCTCTCTAACTTTTCAAAATCTAGTGTGAGAGGGAGTGAAGAGCTAAGCCATGATCAATTTATAACTTATCAAAGATCAGATCACAAAGTCAGAAATCAAAGATCATGCTTGAAAGGTATAAGAACCCTAAAATTTTGAAATCCTTAAATCTTGTGTTTTGATGTTAGTTGTTTGTTAGAGTTGTGTGTTAGAGTGTCATTTGATGATCTGGGTTGCCAAAACCTGGATCCATATCATTTTGATACTCGAATTTAAAGATTTCTCAAATCTGGAAAAAGTTGAAAAATGTTGTCTGACAGTCACATGTCAGGGCTTCTAGATCTCTGTGTGTTAATGATCTGTTGAGTTTTATGTTATAGATATGTAGTATGCTATGTTGTCTGTGATCTGGAACTTGAATCAAGTCCAGATCATGTGTAGATAGAAAGTTATAGGCAGTCAAAGGTCGTTGACCGACCATGACTAACTAAGTTTCTGGGCAACCCAGAAACCCAGAAAGTCTGACATGCATTTTGATGACCTCTGATCTTGTTTCTGTTAAGTGATTTGGTCATGTTGTGGCTTTAAGGTTGTAGTCTGACATGAGATCTACACTTTTAAATCTTTAGATCACCCAGATCTGTAACAGGATCGTAGAAATTCATGGTCAAACCACCGTTGACCAACTGAACAGATGAAGATTTCTGGGAAACCCAGATCTTCAAGACCCGTTTACTAACCCCCTAGTTTGACCGTCCTTAATCTCTTAGATTCAGTGTTGTTATGATGTTCTGATTTTATGTCGTTGTACCCTGACATGTGGTCTACCTTATGGAACCAATAGTTCACCCAAACAAATTACAGAATACCAGTTATAAGGATCGAAAACTAATATTTTCGATCGTTTCTTCATTTTCCGGAAAACCCGAAATGAAGAACAAATATTATCGATTTTTCTGGAGCTTAGATCTCTCAGATGTGTTGTATGATCATAAACTTGGTATGTAGTTGTAGTATTTCACTTATACTACAATGTTAACACTTCTACCAACCCAGAAAACTCTTAGATCATAGATTAATTACTAGTCAAACTAAGCCCCTCGAACACTGACATGAAGATCTGGGCATCTCAAGAACAGCCTCAAGAACACCTATAGCGATGGGTCTGTCGCTATAGGGCCCTTTAGCGATAGTTTCTAATTAATTTATTTTCTGATTTTTCAGAAATTATTTAAAAATAGAAAAAAATAGTTTTTAATTATTAAAAATACATAATAAATTCCAAAAATTTATTTTAAATTCTGAAAAAATAGTTTTTAATTATTTAGAGTATATTTCATAAATATTTAATATTTTTGGAATATAAATGGTATTTAATTTATTTAATTATAATATTAAATAAATTATTTATAAATGATTTTAAAACATGAAAAATCATGAAAAATAATATTATGGTATAAGAAAATATTTTAAGTTATTTCTAGTGACTTATAGTATTTTATGATGAATTTCATTAATTAATCAATATTAATGATAGTTAACTTATTTAATAAATATATTAAATAAATTATGGAAAAATAGAATAAATGATTTAAAAATCATATAAAAATTATTTAAGTGTTAGAAAAATATTTTAAGTTATAAAACATGACTTTGGATATTTTTTCATGAAAATATTAATATTTTAATATTAATAGTAATTACCTGGATAATGAATTTAATTGTTTAAAAATCATATAATTATGATTTTAAGGTATTAAAATACTTTAATGATATTAAAAATACTTTAATGATATTATAAATATAATATAATATTATGACATGTATTTCATTAATATTTGATAATAAATAAATATTAATGATAAAAGAAATATGTGGTATTTAATTTATTTAAATATTTTTAATGATTCGAAATTCACGATAAATAGTAATAATTATTTAAAAATTATTACGAGCTTACGAAAAATATTTCGACTGGTATTCAAATTATTTAAGTTAATGGTTAAGTATTTAGGCAAAGTTTAATTGAACTTAAACTCGAAATTTTGTCCGACTGTAGATCAGTTTGGTGTTAGAATTTTATTTGATTCAAGTCGACTTAAATAGTTTGACTTGACAATTAGAGTCTTATGTATGTCATGACCAATACTACGGTTATGTGTTATGTGTTTAGGTTATTCTATGTTTATATATATAGTAGTATTATATTATGATGATATTATTCTAATATTGGAGATCTATATTACTAATATTAAGTCTTCAGATAAAGCGATATAAATTGCATTGCGGTAATCAACGGTTCAGGCAAGTTTGTTTTTACTTAACTCTATTAAGAGTTGTTTCATTTAGATATGCTTATGGTTAATCATTGCTGGTTGCCATGAATTGTACTCTGTACATATTGCATGTATAAGTCAGGTATGAAAGACTGATCACCTTCATTACCAGTTGATTCAGATATATTTGTTCATGTATAATACTTGTTCAGTCAAAAGTTTGTTCCTGCTAGTTCACAATTATATTATTGAATTATAGCCAACTTATTATTCAGACTCTTTCAATCATGATATATCGTTATATTATTGAATTTAAACTTGCTGGGCAACTTTTATGTTCACCCTTGCTATATCATGATAAAACATTGCAGATTAAGACGAACGTGTCGGATACAAGTAAAGGATAAAGACAGTTCCAGCGTAAAGTTAATATGTGCGATTAGAGTTTTAATAGTGTAGTATAATAATAATGTTATGTGTTAAATAAGTTATGAAATGTGTATTAAGTTAAGGTTACTCGACCTTGGGGAATAGTGTGTAATGTAATGTATAAACAATTTATGTTTATATCTTCCGCAAATAGTAATAGTTGTATAGAATGATCGAACCGGATCCGCGGTGATTTGGGACCTCAGATTCGGGGCCGTCACATCCCTAATTTCAATGCAATACATGCACGTGCTCTTCTATGATTCGACTACAATGAATGAGCATATAACGGTACTCATACTATCCTAACAAGTAATGAGAATAAGCTAAACCAACAACTTGAACTAAATAAATACTACGTAGAGATAGAAACAATGGGTTGCCTCCCATCAAGCCCTAAGTTATAGTCAATTAGCTTGACTGTCTCTGAGTCTCATGTCGTAGATAGATTCGAGATGAATTTCTTCCTGTCCACCTCACCACCAAAATCACTCTTCAATCTCTAACCATTCACGTTAAGATGCTTGTCCAGAAACTTATTACATACTGCAATGGTTCCATACGCTAGAGGGATATCTAGATATTGAACGAATTTATTTAATTCCTCATCCTCCACATCTGAATTTTCAGCAATGATGCTTCTCAGTGGTTCACTATCCACTATACTCTGCACTTCATCATTTAGAACCCGGTTCACCACATCAACCCGGAAGCATTCTTCCTCATCTGTTGGGAAATTCATTGCCTTAAAGACGTTAAAGGTCACCTCCTGATCATTTACACTCATCGTGAGTTCCCCTTTTTGCACATCTATCGAAGTCCTGCCTGTGGCTAAGAATGGTCTCCCTAGTATAATTGGTATACTTTTATCTTCCTCGTAATCCAAAATGATGAAGTCAGCCAGAAAGATAAATTTGTCCACCTTTACCAAGACATCTTCAACAAGTCCCCATGGATACGTGATGGATCTGTTAGCTAACTGCAAAGAAATGTTTGTTGGCCTTGGCTCCGGTAATCCCAATTGATTGAATACTGACAAGGGCATCAAATTTATGCTTGCCCCAAGATCACATAAACACTTTTTAAACTTCATCTTCCCGATTGTGCATGGGATTGTGAAACTGCCCGGATCTTTCAGCTTCAGAGGTAACTCAACAAGTATTGCAACCGCATTCTTCTCATCAAGGCTACCGCCCTCGAATTCGTCTAATCTCTTCTTCCTTGATAGTATACCCTTCATAAACTTTGCATAGCTTGGCATTTGTTCCAATGCCTCGGCGAAAGGTATATTGATTTGCAGCTTTTTAAATACCTCCAGAAACTTGCAGAATTGCTTATCTTCCCTTTTCTTATTTAATCTCTACGGATATGGAACTTGAGTATGAATTGGTGGTACTGAACTCTTAAGCGTCTCCTCTGAACCTGTTTTATCTTTCTCTTCCCGCTGAACCTCAGACTTTTCCAGATTTTCTTCCTTAGCATTTGGTCGCTACCGCTTCTCATGTGCACATGACCTCCTCTTCAGGCAAGAGGCGCTGGGGTGCTGTGACTTGCAGATGTTCATCGTGTTTTTCCCAGATCTTAATGTGATTGCTTGACACTATTCTTTCCCTTCTCTTATTGGATTTGTCTCTGTATTACTTGACAATGAACCCTGCGGCCTGTTTGTAAGCATGTTCGCCATCTGCCCCATCTGAGTTTCCAGATTCTTAATAGCCACTGTTGGGCTTTTGATCATAACTTCTGTAATTGCCATGTATTTCATCATTATCTCCTCCATTTCTGATTTCTTTTCTTGCTGAGGTGCAGCTGGAGTGTGATGTTGTTGTTGTTGAGAAAATCCCGGCGGAAAATGTGGTCTAGGATTAAACTGTGGCTGCGCTGGTTGTGTTTGAAACTGATTATTTGATTAAAACTGATTCAGCTGATTCCCTTGGTTATTTGACCAACTAAAGTTTGGATGATTTCGGTTGTTGGGGTGGTATGTGTTCTGAAACTGACCTTGGTCTTGTCTGTAGTTGTTCACATACTGCACTGACTCTGAGCTGATAGCACATTGATCTGTCGAGTGTGACCCCGCACAAATCTCACATACAAATGCAACTGTCTTCGTTTTACCTTCTGCCAATGTATCTATCTTCTTTGCCATGACGGCCATCTGTGTTGACAACTGCGTGATAGCATCTACTTCCAACACACCTGCAACCTTGGATTGTGGCATTCGAGATGTAGGATTCTGAAAATCATTTGATGTCATTGTCTCGATAAGGTTATAGGCTTCCTCATAGCTTTTTGCCCATAATGCCCCTCCTGCAGCTGCATCTACAATCGATGTTGACTGCCATCCCAATCCATTATAGAACGTGTTAATCACCATCCAATCTGGCATACCGTGATGTGGATACTTTCCCAGCATCTCTTTGTATCTCTCACATGTTTCATGTAAGGACTCGCCCTATTGTTGCTCAAATTGAGAGATAGTTGTTCTCATCTTTGCAGTCTTAGCCATTGGGAAGAACTTGCCTAAGAATTTCTGTGCTAAGTCCTCCCATGTAGTTATAGATCCTGCTGGCAAAGAATGTAGCCAACTTCTCACTTTATCTCTCAATGAGAATGGGAATAGCCTAAGTCTGATAGCATCCTCCGTCACACCGTTGTATCTGAACGTATCATAAATTTTGATGAAGCTTAATAGGTGTTCATTCGGATCGTCTGTAGCGGCACCCCCAAACTGTACTGAATTCTGTACCATCTGAATAGTGCCTATTTTTATCTCGAACGTATTGGCTGCTATCGCTGGTCTGACGATGCTAAACTGTAATCCATTGATATTGGGCATGGAATATTCCTTCAGAGCCCTATGCTCCTCTATTTGCTCTTCTCCTTGTACCTCGGCTGCCATATTAGCTGTGGTACTTTCTAACTGTGCTTGTAAATTTCTACAAAAACTCATTTTCCAACCTCTCCCGTTTATGTTGTCCTGAATAGGTGTTAAGTCGGGGTTGGATGACCGCGTGCGCATAAAATTTATCCAAATTCCTGAAACAAAAACAAAAATGGAAATGAGATAAGAATAGATTTATCTAAGTCATACGATATAGCTTAAAACTAATGATAATAATAATAATTTAAACACCTTTCCCTGGCAACGGCGCCAAAAACTTGTTGCCTCTTTTTTAGTTCTAACAAAAGAGCTCTAACTCATGCAAGCATACATGTGTCAACAAGTAATACAGAGCAAGTAAAGTGTAGATCCAACAGAGAAAGTTGTTTAATTAAAATTACTATGCATCAACTAAATCACTATATTTATATGCTCAAACTAATGAATATGATTGGTTTGTTACTCTAATCGCAAATAATAACTAAAACAAGAATAACGATGTAATAAATCAAATCTAAAAGTAATGGGATCCTAACTTCATTTAATATTTCATTCAATCACCACGATCATGCATGACTTGTTCACATATCACAGGAAAGTAGTCAAGAGCAGTGAAAGAGTCATAGCCATTTTTTAATGCACTATGACCTACTTACACAACATCCACAAATGATAGACTCTATGTAATCATCAATATAACCAAAATCACTATATGTCTATATGAAATTGCAACTATATTGAATTTAAGTTCAAGCCCTTATTCTAACTCATACGGTGAAACAGTATATGTCTATCTGGTTCACGAAATACATAAGCCATATAAAACAACCCCATATACGTATACTATCATGATTACAATCCATACTTGCATGTTCATTGTCAATTCCATACAAGTACTGAAACGAATGGTGATCAAGCATTCATACATGCAAAACAATCATGATAGACATCCCATATGATATGTAAAACAATCTAGCATTCAAGTATGCAATCAAACTACATATTAAAATCCGTTAGAATCCCATAATGGAGTTTAGTTCATGAGTGAACCAAAAGCCATTATGGGATCAAATCTAAACATGATTAATAAACAAACAATTGAAAGATGAAAGGTAGAAATGATTAAACCCAATTGCTGAATATAATCCACTATTCAAATCCTCATATGAATCCAGCAAATACTAATAATAATCCACTCTAGTAGAAAATCCCAAGAAGAAGTAGAAAAGTAGAGTTTTGGCCTCTTTCTACGTTGGAATCTCTCCTAGAGAATAAACCCTAGTTACGATGTTAAAAATAAGTAAAAAATAAATAATTCTAAATAATCCTCCCTGACACCAGTTAGATATCGTTTAAAAACCAATTACAACCCTTTTAATTAAAAATTAAAATAAAACAAATCAAGATCGCTATGATACTGCCAAGGCTTCCCCGATGTTCTTCTCCTCACGCGCGCCAAGAACTTGCAAAGTGTCTCATGATGTCCAAATTGGTGCTTTCATGCAGGCGCAGCATTCCCATGTTTGTCCTGTCGCGCGACTTCTGCACTTTTGAATCCTAGTTCTGCTGCTGCACTGATCTGTTCCTGCTGCTCATTTCTTTGTTCATCCCTGCTGAGTCTCTGCTTCACTTAATCCTTATGCCACGCACCCACAGCTTGTGACTCGCTTCATGTGTCCATTCGCCTTGTGCCCTCTAAGTCCACCAAATTAGGCCGTTTCCTATACTTTTCCACCAAAAGGAGTTTTAAGTATATGCAATGCAAACTAATATGAAATGCAACTAAAACACGCTAAAATGTACTTGAGATGAGCATACTTCGCGTGAATTGGTACTCAATAAGTAGGTATAAAACCTTCTTATCACATATATCATTGAAATCGCAACAACAATTAGTTGTATGAATATTAGCTTTAGGGGTTTAAACCATCATTTAGGTCATAACCCTAACCTAGCACCTAACCATGTAGGTTAACATACTTAACGAATCTGGAATCTCATTACGATCCAACATAACTTAATCATTCATCTCTAACTTTGGACAACATCACATTTGGTTTCATTTTATAACTTATTAAACAATTATTTAAAAATCTTCACACTTCGTATTACCACACATTACAATCTGATATTATAGCTTATATTATGTCTTAACATCATTAACATGCATACTTGATCAACCTAAGTCCCTTACACATGACCTGTAAATGAGCATACTTCACTGCCTCAGACCAGAGTATGGCGCAGCTGCGCTTAGGACTGGCGCAGCTGCTGTAAAGATCGAAAAATTTGTAATTTAATTTTAATATTTATTGAATTAAATGAATATATTAAATAATTTATTTATTGAGGAAATAAATAATCGATGAATTGTTGTAAATTAATTTAGTAACTAAATTGATTAATGTTAATTAAATTGTGTAATGATAATTTTATTTGAAGGATTTAATTTAAGGAAATAATTAAATTAATTATTTGCTTAATATTTAAGAAGATAATTAAATTAAGTGAATTGTTTAATATTAAATGAATAAATTAAATAAAATAATGTTTCTAATTTATTAATTAAAGTTAGATATATAATTATTTATTATAAGCATAATTATAATTAGAATATAATTCTTACAATTATAAATTATAAGCTGTTTAATGGGTTTTATATGTGACAAGTGAAACTATATAATAAAAATATTATAATAATAATTTACTATGGAAATTCTATGTTACCAAACAAAGCCTTGTGGCTTTTGGTTAATGTAACTGCCAAAGACGCTTAGCTTAATAAACTGATAATCACAAATTATCAGTGTTTAAGCACTCAAATATTTTATCTCACGCATTTTTTCTAAGGCTAGCTAGCTATCAAAAGAGATTGAGAGTGGGAGCTTAAGAGAAGGCATTCTATGATTATCAAGAGGAAGAGAAGGGTTTGCTAATTGCTAATCAAGGTATACTCTATTTCTATTGTTCATGCTTTGAGTCTCAAGAATGAATTTTTTGTAAATTCTAAATCACGTGGATTGATATATATACATGTATGTAAGGTATATAATCTGTTTATCATTACATGTGAGTGTGGTTTGAGGATTAAAATACATAAGAAATTGAATTGTAAGAAGAAAATGAAATAGCAGTGTTTATGTTCTTATTATATGGCTTAGAAAGTACAATAACGGATGCTCAATATATGTAATAATATGTAGTTTGTTGATGGATTATGTTAATATGTTAAGAAATGAAAATAATATAGTTCGAATCATGAAAATTGATCAAGAAACGTGTTCATAATGATCAAATTCGTTAAAAGTATAAAAATGAGGAAATTTGGGGAAAATATAGTTTTTAATTCTCAAAAATGGTGTTTATATAATGTTTTGTATATAGATTGATGTTTAGTATGTGTACCTATAATATGGCAAAGTGAAGATGTTGTAATTTGGTGTAATTCGGTAGAATTGGGATTTTATGGCCAAAGCAGAGTTTGTCATGAAGCTCTCGCAAAAATCGGTGTTGAGACGTCGCGCTGCGGCATGCGTATGTATGCCAAGGCCATGAAAGTGGTCTCATTATAGACAAGAAAGCCTCGCTTAATTGCAGGTCATGTGTAATGGACTTGGGTTAGTTTAACATGCATGTAAAGAGTACTAAAACATTAAGTGAGTTATAATAACAGATTCCACTGAGTTATAATGCAAAGTGTAAAGATTTGAAATAATTATTTAAATAAGTTATAAAATGAAACCAAATGTGATGTTTTCAAGAGTTAAATATAAATGATAAGGTTTATAGTGTGATTTCAGAATCGTTAAGGTGTTAACCAACGTGGTTAGGTTCTAGGTTAGGGTTATGACCTAAATGATGGTTTAAACCCCAAAGCTAATGTTCATACAATTAATCGTTGTTGCAATTTTAATGATGTATGTAGGGTAATTGGAGATTATTTTACACTTGTGTAGCTTACAAACAAGGCAAATTCTTTAACCCTACTCTTATAATAATTGTGCAAGTTCCTAAACCTTAACTCCTTGCAATTGAGCAAGCTTTACTTTCCTTATTATCATTCGAAGCATACATTGTTCTAACACATTGATTCATAGAAGATTGTTCTAAACTCCTTTGAATATAGCATTTCGCATGTATATCATATTTATTCAATTATATATATTGTTGATATTCGATCTTTGACTTTAATAGCCTTGTTCAGTTATACACTATTGTATTAAACCTTTATTGTTGGAATTTGAATAAGTGTTCTAAAATTCTAGAAACACTAATAAGCTAGTTCCAAACTAAACTTTCTGTAGTTCTGAAATTCTAAATTCAAATTGAGACGAACAACCCTAATATAGGGGATTTTGTACGTGTAACGTTTAGATGTTTGTGCACAATACATAGTACAAAGGGCTGATCCCCGAGTACGTTAAGAAGAGTCTATATGATCTAATGATCATTAAGGTTAAGGTAATAATACCTAAACACCGTGGACATAGTTCGTGGTCTTAAGACCCTCAGATAATTAAAGTTCAAACTTGTTTTCTATTTTGATTCGTAGAACAAGTTCTTTATTATTCAGTATTCGTTGTTCACTCTCATGTTGTTATTATACTATCTTTATGTCAGTGAGCAATTGTTTGCTCACTCTTGCAATTAAACAATGCAGCTAAAGTTGAAAGAGGTGATGATCCATCTACTAGCAAGGGAAAGGGCAAGATGTCTAAGTGATGAAGAATTGTTTAAAGTTTATTTAAATGCTTGAAGTTTTAAGACCCGTTTTATTTTATAATGTATTCCGCAAACTGATGTAATAATTTTAAGGTTAGATTACATGGGATTGTTTATGATGATGTAACCCTTTAATGGGAAAGATTATTGTTTTAAGTTATTTAAATTATGTCTTTATCCTTTGATTATGGGTAGTTAGATATAATAGTTTTTGATAAGTGAGCACCAAATCCTGTGGGAATGAAGTACCTGGATTTGGGGTGTCACACATTCTAGCTTTTTTGCCTTGGCACTAAGTTGTAAATTGCTTACTTGGTGTACGTATAGAGGCGGCGAAGCGGTGAATGAATAAGAGTTCTAACTTTAGCCCAACAAACCCGAATTTTACCCACAAAATAGTGAAATTAACATCTACAATTGGTACAAACTATTACAAACATGTTAGCTAACATTTACAACCAATTAGAACAATTTAACATCACCTAAAACTAGTTTAATTTCTCAAAATTCATATTTTTCATATAAAACTCCATTTTTGAACTTCTTCACAAAAATCATCCCTTACATCTCAATTTTTCACCAAATCACTTCGTTCAAACTACGTTATCTTCGTTTCTTAATGAACTAGCATAAACAAGACTCAATTTGCAGTTTAGCATACGAATTGGCCACTAAAATTGGTATTATCCACAAGTCATATAGAAAATATACACTGTCATACTTTTATTCTTTTTTATACTGTAATTAGCATATGAATTCTTGTTTACATATAACTCAAACATAACCAATCCATATAACCATCACAATTCAGTTATATAGCAACAATTTGACAAAATCAATTCACAAAACATATAAGTTATATAATTTCATATATTATATATATATATATATATATATATATATATATATATATATATATATATATATATATATATATATATATACGCACGTATATGTATAATATTAAAGACATGAACAATACCTTCAATAAGCAATACCTTCAATCTCTTAGCAATTCTCTTTGTGTTTTCTCTCTTCTTCCAAGCTCTCTCTCTCTCTCTCAACTTTGATCTTCAGCCTTAGGAGAAAAATAAGACGCGAAGTATGAAATAACCCAACTGATAATCGTGGTTATCAGTTAAGAAAACTAATGGGCGTACGTTAAAATAAGCCAAAGGTCACAAGGTCTTGTTTGGCAACACACCAAATCCCTCAACTAGATTATTTTAATAATATTATATTATATAGTTTCATGTGTCGCACCTTAATTTAGTTAATTTAGATAACTTATAATAATAATAAAAATAAAAATTTTATTACCATTATACTTATAATTAATAAATAATTATATATCTAATTTAATTAATAAATTAGAAACATCACTTTATTTAATTTATTTATTTCCTTTAAATTAAACAATTCATTTAGTTTATTTATTTTCTTAAATATTAAGTAATCAATTTAATTTAATTATTTCCTAAAATTAAATTCTTGAGATAAAATTATCATTATTCAATTTATTAACATTAATCAATTTATTATTAAATTAATTCACCATAATTCATCAATTATTTATTTCCCTCAATAAATAAATTATTTAAAATATTTATTTAATTCAATAAATATTTAAATTAAATTAAAAATTTCTCGATCGTTACATCCATCCCTCCTTAAAAGGATTCTGCCCCCAGAAAAACAACTCAAAAATTTTATTTGTTACATTCTTCCCTCCTTAACAAGATTTTGTCCCCAGAATCGCTATACAAAATCAAGCAAACAACTGAGGATAATTTCTCATCATAGCATCTTCAAGTTCCCACGTAGCTTCCTCAGCATTGTGGTTCCTCCAGATTACCACATAGAATGTATCACCTTATTCCTCAAGATTTCGCGCTTCTTTTTCACAACAATTTGAACAGGACTTCTTCATATGTTAAGTCTTTCTCAAACTCAGAAAGGCTCATATTCTATAACATGTTTGTAGTCAGGCTTATATGGTCTCAACACCGAGACGTGGAAAATATTATGGATATGCACCAATTCTGGAGGTAAAGCTACCTCGTATGCCACTTCACCCACACGTCGAAGCACTTCAAAAGGACCTATAAACCTAGGGCTTAATTTCCCTTTCTTGCCAAATCGAATTTTCCCCTTCTAAGGAGATACTTTCAAGAAAACATAACTACCAACATCGAATTCCCGATTTTGTCGGTGTTGATCGGCATATTTCTTCGGTCTATCCTGTGCAGCTATCAATCTTGCTCGAATCACCTTGATGATCTCGACGGCTTGTTGTACCAACTCTGGACCTAATAGTTAACGTTCACCTACCTCATCCTAGCATAACGGAGTTCTGCATTTCCTGCCGTATAACACTTCATAAGACGGCATGCCAATACTCGCGTGATAACTATTATTATAGGAAAATTCAACCAACGGTAAATGATCATCCTAATTTCCCTTGAAATCCATAATACACGCTCTGAGCATATCCTCTAGTGTCTGGATGGTTCTCTCACTCTGTCCGTCTGTTTGAGGATGGTACGTTGTGCTCATTCTTAGTTGTGTTCCCAAACATTCTTGTAATCGCTTCCAGAAATTTGATGTGAAACGTGGATCTCTGTTTGATACAATAGACACAGGTACACTGTGTCGTGAAATAATTTCCTTCACGTATAGTTTTGCCAACCGATCCGGGTTAAATCTAATCTTGATTGGTAAGAAGTGTGCCGACTTCGTCAGTCGATCAACAATCACCCAAACGGTGTCATAACATTGCTGAGTCGTTTGAAGACCTACCATAAAATCCATTGTGATATGCTCCCATTTCCATTCCGGTATCTCCAATGGTTGCAATAATCCTCTTGGTCTTTGGTGTTCAGCTTTGACTTTCTGACACGTTAAGCATTTTGCCACACACTCAGCCACATCCTTTTTTCATATTCGGCCACCAAAAATGATGTTTAAGATCCTGGTACATTTTCATACTTCTAGGGTGAATCGAATATCTTGAGTTTTGAGCTTCACTCAGAACTTCCTCTTTAACTTTCGATACTGGCGGAACCCAAATTCTCCCTTCGAATCGAAGTAACCCTTTCGAATCAATTTTGAATTTACTTTCCCCCCCTTCAGATACTTTATGTTTTATCTTTTCGCATTCTTCACTTTATCTACCAACGTTGAATCGTTTCTTATCTGGAATAACTTCTCTTCGAATTTTGTCGGATATTTAATTTCCAATTCCATCTTAGACATTTCCGACACTAACTTCTCCTGAGCTGTCAACATCATTAACTTCTCTCGTCCCTTCCTGCTTAAAGCATCAGCAACAACATTCGCCTGTCCGGGATGATAGAAAATCTCGCAGTTACAGTTTTTGATCATCTCCAACCATCTTCTTTTCCTCATATTCAAATCTTTTTTGTGTAAAGATATACTTCAGACTTTTTTGGTCAGTATATATCTCTCACCTTTCTCCATAAAGATAATGTCATCAAATCTTCAGGGCAAACACCACCACAGCCAACTCTAAGTCATGATTCAAAGACCCTTTTTCATAATCTTTTAATTGACGTGATGAATACACAATAACTCTGCCGTTCTGCATAAGCACGCAGCCTAGTCCTTTATGCGATGCGTCACTATACACCACAAAATTCCTTGTATCATCAGGCAATGACAACACAGGTGCTGTACTTAACCTCTTCTTCAATTCATGAAAACTTTCATCACACTTCTCCGTCCAAACAAACTTAACTGCCTTCCTGGTTAAATTCGTCAACGTGGTCGCGATTTTTGAAAAATCTTGAATAAAACGCCTATAGTAACCTGCCAACCCTAAGAAACTCCTTATCTCTGACGGTGTTTTCGGCTGATCCCAGTTTACTACAGCTTCAACTTTTGATGGATCTACCAAAATTTCGTCTTTATCAATAACATGCCCGAGAAACTATACACGTTCCAACCAAAACTCACATTTTGAAAATTTTATGTACAACTTCTCTTTCCGCAATGTCTCCAACGTCACTCTTAAGTGTTCAACATATTCTTCCTTTATCTTAGAATACACCAGGATATCATCAATAAACACCACCACAAATTTATCTAAGAATGGTTTAAACACCCTGTTCATCAAATCCATGAACGCTGCAGGTGCATTGGTTAAACCAAATGACATAACTAGAAACTCGTAATGACCATACTGAGTTTTGAATGCCGTCTTCGGTACATCTTCTGTCCTCGCCTTCATTTGATGATAACCACTCCTCAAGTCTATCTTTGAAAAAAACCTCGCACCCTTCAGTTGATCAAACATGTCGTCGATTCTTGGTAACGGATACTTATTTTTAATGTGACTTTATTCAATTCTCTATAATCAATGCAGAGCCGCATCGATCCATCCTTCTTCTTAACAAATAACACTAGCGCTCCCCACGGCGATACGCTCGGCTGGATATACCTTTTGTCGAGCAATTCTTGCAATTGCACCATCAACTCTTTCATCTCTACTGGGGCCATTCTGTATGTTGCCTTAGATGTCAGACCCGTTCCTGGTACCAAATCAATAACGAACTCGATTTGTCGATCTGGCGGAAGTCCCAACAAATCGTCTGGAAAAATGTCTGCAAAATCTCTTATGATCGGTATCTCTTCTAACTTCACACTCTTCTTCTATGTATCAACTATGTAGGCTAAGTATCCTACACATCCTTGTCTTAACAACTTTTTGGATTTCATCACCGTCAGACAACTTGCTTGTCGAGGAGACTTGCTTCCATAGAACACAACCTTTGACGGAGTCATAAGGTTAAGACACTTTCTTTGGCAATCAATTACTGCTCCGTGATTGAATAACCAATCTATTCCCAGGATAACATCAAACTCACCCAGCTTCATACTGTGACACGATCATATTGTTCTGCTCCAGCTTGATGAACTCTACCTCCTTTATGTGATGAATACTTTCGGGAAAGTACTTGTCGTTGAACAGTTCTTGGAACTTCTCCCAAGATATCTTTAGTGTGGCAGGTTGAGTACGCTTTACAGATTCCCACAAGTAATCTGCCTCTCCTCGCAACATGAAGGTGGCAAAGGGAACCAACCTTTTGTTCCTCGGAGCATCCCAAGACATCAAATATCTTGGTGATCTGCTTTATCCACGTCTCCGCCTTAAGTGGTTTTGGCTCTCCAATAAACTCTGGTGGTCCCAGCTCCTTGAATTGTTTAGTGGTGACCATTCGAGAGTTGCCAGTGTTTCCACCTGCATTTTGAATAGGAGTCATTCTTGCCTGATGTTACATGAATTGCATAAAGCCTCTGAACATCCCATCGTTCATCATTTGGTCAGCGTTGTTGTTTTCTTGAGGATTATTGCCATCCTGATGCACATTATCCTGAGTATTAATCGTTAGTGACTCAACGGTCTCATGTGCTTCATTGCTTATCTCAACATTTTGGGATGCTATTTTCAAATACTGCCACAAAACAAGGGTTAATTGACATGTCACATATTATCCCTATACTCTGACTGACCAATTAAATACCAAATAAACTAGCTAGGTCATACTAACGAAGGAATTCCCCATCTCTCCCCTCCTAGTTCTTGTCTCACATCTCAGCCAGGGATCATATCCCTAAGCTTTGATAACAACTATGACACCCCCAAAATAGGTATACATCACCCATCTTGAGTCGCCAAATACATGGTACAAAATTCAAATACAACTTAATAATACAACTATTGTGTAAAATACAACAAAACATAAACTAAGAGTTTTAATACGAATATTGTCTTCTAGACAGTATTCTACTCAAATGGAGTCCTCAATACATTTATTATCACACTATTTCATAGAATAGTGAGGACTACAAATACTATCATCTAGACCGTCACTCAGTTCCCTGACTAGTCCCAGCTACTTTCTCATTTCCTAAAGAGAACAATTAAAGCAAAAAGGTGAGCTCAACTAGCCCAGTAAGAAATATTATGACTAAGATAATGCAGAATAATTTATCGTTAGCCTTCAATAGCGTTAAACTGATAAAATATAACAAACATCAAGTTTAACTGCAGCAGAACAAGCAATCCATTAGAAGAGTTAAGTAGAGTATAAAATCTACTATCTTCTATGATTTAAAAGATTTTTCATCACTTTTATCGCTGAGACTCAGCTTAATAAATAATCCACATCATCGAATCACCCCTGCACTACGGCCAAGGATATCCTTTAGTATCACGACCACAAATTATCCATGCACTACGGACCAAGGATAATCGTGTATTCATCAATGGTCATGATCATGCCAACAACTGTCCATCAATGCACTACGGGCCAATGAGGACTTTTACCACATCATTTATAACATTACGGCCATGATTATACCGAATAATCCATGGTCATAATCATACCAAGTCCATCTATGCACTACAGGCCACGGATGACTTTCAACATAATATAAACATGAGGATGATAACAATGATATAAGAATTCAATAAAACAAGTTCAAGGATAAATTTTTAAAGATTTATAATTTAATTTATCCAGAATTCAATATTGTCCAAATTGTCAACATGATACTACTTTATGGAGTAAAATTCAAGAATGATAATGTATCAAAAATGATTTGGACCGAAAAGAAATCAATTTTTGTTATGAATATTACTCTGGGTGAATAGTACCCCAGTGAATAGTACCCCGTGAATAGTACTTCATGAATAGTACTCGTGAATAGTACTTTGTGAATAGTACTTTGTGAATAGTACCCATGAATAGTACTTTTGTGAATAGTATCATATAAATGAATAGTATTCATGGATAGTACTCCGGCATAAAAAACTTAAAATTTAACAAGAATGTGCAGAAAATATCCTTGTGAAGCGATACTAGATGAAGCGCAAATTTTAAGGATATTCTACTAATTTCACGTAATATAGAAGCAATACTTTAACCGAATGATGGTATAATCAGGAATACGAGACGAAATAATATTACTCACATACTACAGAGTATGAAAGAAAATATTATTCCTATGAATACTGAAAAAAATAATATCCCTTACCTCAGAAGAAAACTGGATACTGGAATAGTGAGGTAGTAGACTTCTCTTCTACTTTCTCTCTAAAGCTTCTCACTCTATAAATGCTCTTGTGAGTCTTAGTGAATTGGTGAGAATGAAAGAAGAATGAGCTTTTATTTATAGGAAAATATAGTTTTGATAATTGCACGTTTTGGGGCTCGAAATATTACAGTATAATACCTTCATCTTTTTTTCATTTTTAATTTAGTCCTGCAAGTATTATCAAACTTGCACCACCTCCCCTAATAGTACATTTTGTGAATCAATAGTATAATCATGTGAATCAATAATACAATCATTTGAAAACATAATTACAGTATAGGTCCTTCATCTATACCTCTATTTTTAATTTAGTCATGCAAGTATTATCAATCTTGCACCACCTCCCCTAATAGTACATGCATGTGAATCAATAGTACACACATGTGAACAAATAGTTATAAGCATGTGAATTAATAGCAATTAATTGCTCATTTATCCAATTAATTACCCGATTGGTCAATATAACGTCCAAACATCAAATATTATCAAAATAAATGTTGATTTCCACTAACACTAATAATCCCAACACAATGGATTTATCAATTTCATCTTTAATCAACACGAACTTATTCATCATTAATATTATAACTCACAATATTTAACAACCAGATCATTCCCAGGAAAGAGGGGGCCTTCCAAAAATTGCACCTCCAACTGATTCCGAGAACTCGCTGGAAAGTATATTTTGAAAAACATTTCCTTAAATCTATCCCACATTATCACTCCTTTTCCCCCACGAACCTTATTTGCTTGCCACCAGTAGCTAGCTTCGTACTTTAGCATGAACGTCGCGAATGCAGTCTTCTGATCTTCATTAACTCTAGCAACGTCAAACACTTTTTCCATTTCCATGATCCAGGTTTGGGCTTCCACTGGATTCGTAGACCCTTGAAACTCTGGCGGTCCAACCGCTTTGAATTTTTTGAAGGTCATAACTTGAGCTTGCGATTGATTCGCAAGTGCTCCCGTCAACAAAGCTACCAACTGTTGAACCGGATTAGCGTTGGCCTCATCGCTATTATTAGTAGACCCCTCAGGAGGTGGTTGTTGATGTGGTTGTCTTCTTCTAGGAGGCATTTTCTGTTAGAATATACGCTTATTAGTTCCTCACTCAACTTCTTAAGTAATTGAAGTTTAACTTAAACATTCTAAGATTAAAGTTATAACACATAACATTTCAAATAAACTTTGATATTTTATTCATCCATAATGCTTTAAAATATATAAAAGATAGCATATCTGCTATAAACATCCACTTTCCTGAACTAAACAAGTTTCAGGATTACATACTCATACTACCCCTTTATTCATCTAAAAATAAGGGATTTAAAACTTTATTTACTCACATAATAACCACATATTATCATCACTCTTATTTTCTATCTATCCATATTAAGACGTCGAGAGGCTTCTCTGCGCTCCTCCTCCATGATGCGATATGTCGTCCTACGATCCATCAGGAACCACGACGAGTCTTCAAATTAAGGCGGGTAATAAAAGACTCGATCTTGGGCCCTATCAATCGCAGAATTAAAGGCATGATCCATTTCGTTCATTTTGGCCTTCTTCATTTGGACTTTAACCTCAAAGACGGATCTCGCAGACGTTGAGTCGCCTTCATCCAAGCGCCCTCTCCGCTCTTCAGACGCTTAGTCGATTACTCTTTGAAGTCATCTTTCAACTTCTCCATGTCAGTCTTCATCTTCTCGTTCACTGCCAACATGTCTTTATGCTGACCCTTGGTATAAACTAAATCCCATTCTGTGTTTCCAAGTTTTGAGTCAAGTTCCTGGATCTCTAAATCCTTCTGCTCAATCGCAGCGTGATGCATATCAACCATCTCCTTCAGTTCCTCTACATTATCCTGTAACTATATGTTACGGTCGTACAAAGCATCATACATCTCAGCTGATATGGAGTTTGGTGGAAACTCCACATGATCATCTCCCTCATCATCCTCCTCTATCTCCTCAGGACTATACTCCTCGGGATCGGTCACAGACTCATCCTCCTGAATCAAATGTTCCCGCACAATGTGAATATCCCAGGGTTCATCATCTCTAGGTATCTGAGGTATCACCACCCTAGCTGGACTGGATCCTCCCTCGCCAGACATCTTGATAACAAAATACTTTAAGTTTTACTTAACATTATCGATACTCGCGATCACATAAGTTATTAACACATAGCACATAATGTCTTTTATTGTTTAGTTTCAATGGATGCCTTAATCCATTCCTTAAAACCCGATAAGAGTTAAACACCTCTATGTTTTCTGACTTCTTAAAGGCTACTTCCTAAGGTTTTCCCCACCTAAGGTTCATAACCTAAGGCTTTGATACAAACCTGTGATACCCCCAAATTCGGGTACTTCATTTCCATCGAATTTGGTGCTCACTATCAAAATAATTACATCTAACTACCCATAATAAAGGATCAAACATTAAATAACTTAATAAATAATCTTTCCCATTAAAGGGTTACATCATCTCATAAATAATTCCAGGTAATCTAACCTTAAATTATTACATCAATTTACGGAATACATTATAAAATAAAACAAGTCTTATAACATCATGCATTTAAATAAACTTTAAATAATTCTTCAACACTTGGACATCTTGCCCTTTCCCTTGCTAGTAGATGGCTCATCACCTCTTTCGACTTTAGCTGCATTGTTTAATTGCAGGAGTGAGCAAACAATTGCTCACTGACATAAAGAATAGTAATAATAACCATATGAGAATGAACAACGAATGCTGTATAAAAATGAACTTGTTCTACGAATAGAAATAGAAACAAGTTCGAACTTTAATGTCTGAGGGTCTTACGACCACAAATTATGTCCACGGTGATTATGTATTACTACCCCAACCTTAACAGTTAATTAGACTGTACAGACTCTTCTGAACATACTTAGGGGGATCAGGCATTTGTACCATGTATTGTGCATAAACATCTAAACGTTACACATACAAAATCCCCTATGATAGGGTTGTTCATCTCAATTTGAATTTAGAATTTCCGCACTAAAGAAAGTTTAGTTTGGAACTAGCTTATCAGTGTTTCTAGAAATTTAGAACACTATTCAATTTCCATCAATAAAGGTTTAATACAATAATGTATAACTGAACAAGGCTATCAAAGTCAAAGATCGGATATCAACAATATATAATTGAATAAACGTGATATACATGCAAAGTACTATATTCAAAGAATTAGAACAATCTCCTTTGAATCAATGTGTTAGAACAATATACGTTTTGAATAATAATAACAAGAAATTAGAATGTCAAACTCATTCGATGTAACGAATTAGGTTACAAGAGCTTAATCCATCATACAGAAGAATAGAATCAATAGTCTTGCTCAATGAAAGTTTAGGATAAGCAACTTGCATTCATAAATAAAAGAATGAAGTTAGAAAGCTTGCTCAATGTAAAGAGTTAAGGTTTAGAAACTTGCCTTGAATGTAAGCTACACAAATGTAATATTCGCCAATTACCCAACATATATCATTGAAATCGCAACAATAATTAGTTGTATGAATATTAGCTTTAGGGGTTTAAACCATCATTTAGGTCATAACCCTAACCTAGTACCTAACCATGTAGGTAACATACTTAACGAATCTGGAATCTCATTACGATCCAACCTAACTTAATCATTCATCTCTAACTTTGGAAAACATCACATTTGGTTTCATTTTATAACTTATTAAACAATTATTTAAAAATCTTCACACTTCGCATTACCACACATTACAATATGATATTATAGCTTATATTATGTCTTAACATCATTAACATGCATACTTGATCAACCTAAATCCCTTACACATAACTCAAGCAAATGAGCGAGATTTCACCGCCTCGTACTCGTAGTACGGGCGCAGATTACGCTTGGGATCAAGCAATGCATAGCTTTTTTGCCCCCTGCACCAAATAATTAGCGTTGTTTCATAGACAGAGGCGTAAACGATCGTGAAATGAGTTTCGACTTTAGCCCAACAAACACGAATTTCACCCACAAAATAGTAAAATTAACATCTATAATTGGTACCGACTATTACAAACATGTTTGCTAACATTTACAACCAATTAGAACAATTTAACATCAACTAAAAGTAGTTTAATTTCTCAAAATTCATATTTTTCATATAAAACTCCATTTTTGAACTTCTTCACAAAAATCATCACTGACATCTCAATTTTTCACCAAATCACTTCGTTCAAACTACGTTATCTTCGTTTCTTAATGAACTAGCATAAACAAGACTCAATTTGCAGTTTAGCATACTAATTGGCCACTAAAATTGGTACTATACACAAGTCATAAGGAAAAATATACACTGTCATACTTTTCTTCCTTTTTATACTATAATTAGCATACGAATTCTTGTTTACATACAACTCAAACATAACCAATCCATATAACCATCACAAATCAGTTGTATAGGAACAATTTGACAAAATTAAATTCACAGAACATATAAGTTATGTCGTAATTTCATATATATATATATACACGTATATGTATAATATTAAAGAAATGAACAATACCTTCAATAAGCAATACCTTCAATCTCTTAGCAATTCTCTTTGTGTTTTTCTCTCTTCTTCCAAGCTCTCTCTCTCTCTCTCTCTCTCTCTCTCTTTCTCTCTCTCAACCTTGATCTTCAGCCTTAGGAGAAAAATAAGATGCGAAGTATGAAATAACCCAAATGATAATCGTGATTATCAGTTAAGAAAACCAATGGGCGTGCGTTAAAATAAGCCAAAGGTCACAAGGCCTTGTTTGGCCACACACCAAATCCCCCAACTAGATTATTTTAATAATATTATATTATATAGTTTCATGTGTCACACCTTAATTTAGTTAATTTAGATAACTTATAATAATAATAAAAATAAAAATCTTATTACCATTATACTTATAATTAATAAATAATTATATATCTAATTTAATTAATAAATTAGAAATATCACTTTATTTAATTTATTTATTTCCTTTAAATTAAACAATTCATTTAATTTAATTATTTTCTTAAATATTAAGTAATCAATTTAATTTAATTATTTCCTTAAAGTAAATTCTTTGAGATAAAATTATCATTATTCAATTTATTAACATTAATCAATTTAGTTATTAAATTAATTCACCATAATTCATCAATTATTTATTTCCCTTAATAAATAAATTATTTAAATATTTATTTAATTCAATAAATATTTAAATTAAATTACAAATTTCTCGATCGTTACAGAAGGTCCAGATAGTCTAAGGACTATTAAAGGTTCAAGTAGAAATACTTATAACCTAGGACATAGTTCATGTCCTTGTGACCCTCAGATGAATTTCAATATCAGTTCTTGATTATCGATACTATAAAATATTATTCAATTCAGTTAAGACTATTCATTTCCTGTTATTATGTCCTTTTAAGTGAGCATTTCTTTTGCTCACTCTTGCATATATATAATAATTCCAGCTAAGATTAAGAAGGTTGACGAGCCAACCTCTAGCAAAGGAAAAGGAAAGATGAACAAGTGTTGAAGACTTGTTTACTTATTGAGACTTGTGTTTTTCAGACTTATTTTTAATTGTGACGTAATTATTAAATTTTCCTCATTTGATGAATGTTTTAAGGTTAAATGACCTGGGAATTTATTGGATTAAATTATGTAATCCTTTAATGGAAAGATTTATTGTTTAAATTTTGTTATATTTGGGTAGTTAGAAATGAATGTTTGGATAGTGAACACCAAATCATATGGGAATGAAGTACCCAGATTTGGGGGTGCCACAGTACAATACCTTTTTAGAAGGGATAGCGCCTAGTTGTGTTGTTTTGCTACTTGTATACACTATACTCCCTCCCCAATTCAATTTGCACAGTAGATTGGTGGATAATTCGGTATGCAGATTTTACTATCATTTGTGCATTCAGATTTATCATTAGCATTGGGTTTGTAGGTGTCTTTTTAATTTTAGTTATGGATATATACTGTTTAACTTATAACATTTGTCTACTACTTTGGGTCAAATCGTCGAACACTTCATTGTTGTAGGAAGGATAGTGCAGATCACAGAGAATTTGGTTGTGGTCTACGCAAAATGTGACACCCCCAAAATAGGTATAAATCACCTATTCTGAGTCGCCAAATACATGGTACAGAATACAAATACAATCTTTAATATACAACAAGAGAGTCGTGAGTTTTAATACAAACATCGCCTTCTAGACAATATCCACTCTCGTAATAAGTCCTCATTACATTTATTGTCACACTATTTAATGTAATAGTGAGGACTACTAATACTATCATCCGTCCATCACTCCATTCCCCGACTCGTCCCCAGCCTATATTCTCATTTCAAGAGAATAAAGTGAAAGAAAGGGTGAGCTCAACTAGCCCAAAGAAGAAATATTATGACTAAGATAATGCGTAATAAATTATCATTAGCTTTCAAAAATGTTAAACCGATAAAATATAACAAACATCAAGTTTATCTGCAATGAACAAGCAATCCATTGAAGAGTAAAGTAGAGAATAAAATCTACTATCTTCTATGATTTAAAAGATTTTTCATCACTTTTATCGCCGAGACTCAAATTTTAATAAATAATCCACATCATCATCCCCTCACACTACTACCAAGGATATTCATTAGTATCACAACCACAAATTATCCACGCACCACAACCAAGGATATTCGTGTATTCATCAATGGTCATGATCATGCCAACAACTCATCCATCAATGCACTACGGGTCAATGAGGACTTTTTCCACATCATTTGTAACATTACTACCATGATTACACCGAATAATCCCTCGGTCATAATCATACCAAGTCCATCTATGCACTACAGGTGCCATGATGACTTTCAAGATAATATAAACATGAGGATGATGACAATGATATAAGAATTCAATAAAACAAGTTCAAGAATTAATTTATCCAGAACTAATAACGCCCAAATTGTCAATACGATACTTCTTTGTAGAGTAAAATTTAAGAATGCTTAGAAGAATATTTTCATGAAAAGATATCGGATGAAGCGCAAATATCAAGGATATTCCACTAATTTCATGGAGTATAGAAGTCAAAGTTTTAACCAACCGAGTATAATAAAGAATGGAATAACAAAAGAAATCACTGTGCATGCGATAGATAATCCGATAATGTGTTATTCCAATGTAATAATAAATAAAGGAAACCAGTGTCAATGCAGAAATGCATGCATGATATGATATTCCAATGTAATAATAAAGAATGGAATCAGTCCCGCAGTAAAACGCATGCATATGATATTCCAATGTAATAATAAAGAATGGAATGTGTCCCAAGAAACGCATGCATGTGAATATTCCAAATGTAATAATAAAGAATGGAATCAGTCCCACAGAAACGCATGCACAAGATGTTCCAACAAAATAATAAATAATGGAATAATGTAAGAATTTCACCAAGTATAGGTATCCCACAGATACAAAAGTTATTCCAATGTAATAATAAATAATGGAATAACAAAAGAATTTCACCAATAAGAAAGAATGAATACCCCTAACGAGTACAACAAATAATATCCCTTACCGTAAAAGAAACTGAATATAAGAGTAGGGAAGGAGTAGAATACTTTTCTATAGCTTCTCTATAATTTCTCTCTCTAGAGTTTCAGTGAATTCGTAAGAAATAATGAAGGAATGAGCTTCTATTTATAAAAAAAATGGACTGCATAGTAACTAACTCATGAATGGTCCAGATTGATTTACTTTAATCTGATGGTCCATATTTAAAGCAAAATCTTTTAAATAAAATATAATATATTCTATTTATAATCTAATAAACTGAATAACTTTATAAAAGATTTTACTATGCTAACACTATGCGTGCACTATGCAAACACTATGCATAATAAAATATAATATATTCTATTATTAATAAAATCTAAAACTTTATAAAAGTATTCTGCTTTTATATAAAAGGTTTTACTATTAGCCAAATAAAACGTAATAACTTTATAAAAGTATTCTGCTTTTATATAAAAGCTTTTTCGGTTTTATTACATTAATAATACCAATAAAACAAAACCGAGTGACTTATCACATAAGCATCAATAATCAATACCATGTGCTATCGTAAGCAACTATGCCAGACATCGCATTTCTTTTAACACCGGGTGTTTCAACAGTTAACGATAAAACTTCCGCCGTTATTTTCATAAAGTATTTTTATCGCTTTCTCAATCCGACAATAATTCCATTATGGGGTCCACCAATGATTGTGTCATTGTATTTAATATTCCCTCGTTAAAACGAATATTCCCCCACCAATCGAATATTATATAACAACTTCACAGATTTTTGCAAAATTTATAAATATTACCCACAACTATAACATTATATCAAATTCATTCCATAATATTCAAAAATGATATTTATAGAAAATTCATCTTTATTCATAAAAGTTGGGGTCTTACAACCTCCCATTCTTATAAAACTTCTCCCTTGAAATTAGGGTACGTACCTGGTATGTCGAAGAGGTAAGGATACCTTGATTTCATTTCAGATTCTAACTCCCAAGTCATTTTCTCAACATCGTAGTTTCTCTACAAAACTTTGACTTGAGGTATAACCTTGGAGCGTAAAATATGTTCCTTCTTATCCAAGATTTGAACATGAACCTCTTCATACGTCAAATCTTCCGCTATTTCGTCTAGTTCTAACTCAATAATGTGGTTCGGGTCTTCCACATATTTACATAACATGGATATGTGAAAAACATTATGAACACGTAGACATACTTCAAGCAGAAGTTTAGTCTATATAGCCACGCTCCTACTCGATCGAGGATTAAAATGGGCCGATGAATCGAGGATCGAGCTTTCCTCTCTTTCCAAATCTCGTAACTCCTTTCCATGGAGCAACACGTAACAACACATGATCTCCTATATCGAATTCCACATCCTTTCAATGAAGATCAAGATAACTCTTTTGTCGATCTTGTGAGGTTTTTATACGTCACGGATCGCTTAAATCTTTTTCCGTAGTCATACGCATCAACTCCGATCCCAATAAAGTTGCTTCACCCACCTCATCCCAAAGATATCGAGAACGACACTTTCTTCCATACAACGCTCGAATGGAGCCATGCCAATACTTGCTTGATAATCGTTGTTGTAGGAAAACTCCACCAATGGTAAGAACTTGTCCCAACTTCCCTTGAAATCAAGGACACGTAGTCTTAATAGATCTTCAAGAGTTTGAATAGTCCTCTCCGATCGTCTGTCATTCCATCCGAGGATGATATGCCGAAGCTAAATCAGAAATGCGCTCATAGCATTCTCGCAAACTAACCCAAAATCGTGAAGTAAATCTTGGGTCTCGATCGTAAACTATGGATACCGGCATACCACATATCTTACAATCTCGTTTATGTACATACGAGCAAGACGTTTCATGTATAAGTTTTCAGATCGGTAAGAAAATGAGCGGACTTGGTCAATCTATCAACAATGACCCAAATCGCATCTATACCTTGAGAAACCTTAGGAAGACCGATAACTAAATCCATGGTAATGTGCTCCCACTTCCATTCGAATTTCAAGTGGTTGCAATGGACCTTTTGGTACTTGATGTCTCGCTTTAACTCGTTGACAAGTTAGACACCTTGAGATAAATAAACGCTTATCTCTCTCTTCATATTGCTTCCACCAAAATGTATGATTTAATATCATGATACATTTGGTACTCCTGTGATGGATTGCAAACGGTGTGTTATGCACCTCCATCATGATTTTATACTTTAAATCAGGGTCGTTAGGAACACAAAGTCTGGAGTTGACTTAAAAGTATTCATTCTTCATCGATTTTTACTTCCTAAGATAGCACCTTCTTGCACTTTCTTCCTCATACGATCACTCTAGTCTCAGAGCTCGAGCGCCTTTTAACTTTATCAATTAAAGTCTGGTTCTACTCATATATTTGCCATCATCACATGGGTCCCCGGAGTCTTTAACTCTATCTCCATCCTTTGCAAGTCACATAAAATGGGCCTTTCAGGTTTACAATATCGCACTCAGATTTCAGATATGATCTTCTACTCAACGCGCTCGCTACCACGCTCGCTTTTCCGTGATGGTATCGATGGTATGATCATAATCTTTCAACAGCTTCAAGCCAACGTCGTTGTCGCATGTTGAGTTCCTTTTTGAGTGAAGAAATATTTGAGGCTTTTACGATCCGTAAAGATCTCCACTTTCTCCCCATACAAGTAATGCCTCCAAATTTTAAGTGCGAAGACAACAAATGCTAACTCTAGGTCATGAGTAGGATAATTCCTCTCATATTCTTTGAGTTGTCTCGAGGCATAGGCTATGACTTTCCCATGTTACATGAGAACACATCCCAACCCTTTACCCAAGCATCATCAGAGACGACAAATCCTCCGAGCCGATGGTATTGTCGTAATGTGTGCTAAAATGAGTCTCCTCTCGAAGTTCTTGAAAACTCTTCTCACATTCTTTGCTCCAACCGAACTTCAGATCTTTCCGAGTCACCGAGTTAATGGAGTGGCTATTCAAGAAAATCCTTCCATTTAATCTTCGATAATAACCACTAAGCCGAGAAAGCTACGATTTTGGCCATCGATTTAGGTTGCTCCAACTTTGAATTGCTTCAATCTTTGCCGGGTCAATGATATTCCATGACTTGATACTACGTGCCCAAGGAATGCTACTTCCTCAAGCTAGAACTCACATTTCTTCAACTTGGCATAAAGCTTGTATTCACGAAGCTTTTGGAGTGTTAGCCTCAAGTGTTGCTCATGATCTTCACGGCTTTTGGAATAAAAAGGATGTCATCAATAAAGACGACCACAAAGTGATCCAAATATTCCTGAATACTCGATTCATCATATCCATGAAGGCAAAGAGAGCATTAGTCAATCCAAAGGACATGACTAGAATTTATAATGCACGCATCGAAGTTCTCAAAGCCGCCTTTGGAATGTCATCGGCTCTAATCTTCAATTGGTGATATCCAAAACGAAGATCAATCTTTGAAAAGAATTTGGCTCCTTGCAATCGATCAAACAGTCATCAATACATGGCAATGGGTACCTATTTTGATGGTGACATGATTCAACTCCCGATAATCAATACAAAGTCGATACTCCCCATCTTTCTTCTTCATGAATAGAACAGAGCACCCCAAGGAGAAGTACTAGGACTAATAAAGCCAATGTCTAACAATTCTCGCAATTGGGTCTTTAACTCCTCAAGTTCAATAGAGCCATTCGATATGGGGCTTTGGAAATGGGTTTTATACCGGGTTCAAGGTCGATACAAAATTCAATTTCACGCCGGGGTAGGCCAGAAGTTCTTCGTGGAATACGCCAAGAAATTTATTAACAATAGAAATATCATTCAAAATCGACGTATTTTTGTTTAGATCCGTGATACGAGCTAAGAAAGCTTGACATCCGCTTTTCAATAAACGAATAGCTTTTTATGGCTCGAGAGATGACCGTGATTGATTTTAATGGTTTGGTTGCTTGAATTCGCATAATAGGTTGATTAGGAATATGAAAGCTAACAACCTTATTTAAAATAATCAATTTTAGCATGATGAGTAGTTAACCAATCAATCCCTAGAATCACGCCAAATGCAAGTATTTTCAATGAAATAAGATCGACGGTGTAAAGTGAGGGTACCGATTTGAACCAAACAAGACTTATAAATAGTGGATGTAATGAAGGTTTCTCCCAACGGAGTTTCCACAGATAAGTCAAAGTCTAATTTCTCCTGAGTCAAATTTAATCGCTGAGCGCAAGTAGAGAGAAATAAAAGAATGGGTAGAACCCAGATCAAATAAAGTATAGACTTTCGCTAGAGTTTATGATAAGCTTACCCGTGATGACCTCATTCGGTTCCTTGCTTTTTCGGGAGGTCACAACAAACGCTCTCCTCTTGCACCACCGGCTGACTTTTCTAGGATCGGCCTTTGGTGCCTCCATCCTAGCTGAACTTGTCTTCTGTGAATGACAAAATTGGGCTAATTGACCTTCTTCCACAATTATAACACGCTTTGGACAACATCGCTGCTAGCTTTGACTAATGTGTCCCTCCCTCCGCATTTGAAGCATATGATAGGTGGTCGCTCTCCTTCCTTAACAACGGTGTCGGTGCCGACGCCTTTCCATCATTATTGAATCTCCTCTTCTTGAAATGTCCATTCTTATTGCTTTAGCCCTCGATTACCACCAAAGTGGTTACCATTTTCGCCCGTTGATTCCTCCACGCTTGTTGTCACCGCTTCGATAATCGCCTCTCACCGGTATTATCATTTTGTTCCGCCGCTTCTTTTGGTTGCGTTGACTCATTATCGCGCTCCACTAATCGAGCCCTATTTATAACATCTAAATACAAACACAGCTTTATGAGAAATAAGATGTCGACGTATCTCCCGCTTCAAACCTCTTAAAAACATACGCGCGGCTATTCTCTCTTCATTATCCACCAAGTGGGACGCAAACCGGGACAACTCGGCAAACTTAGCTTCGCATCGCGACACTGGCCATATTATTCGCTTCCAACTTGATGAACTCCACCTCCTTCATGTGATTTAATACTTTCGGAAAGTACTTGTCGTTGAATAGTTCTTCGAACTTCTCCCAAGACATTTTCAGCAGCGGCAGTCGAGTACGCTTTACTAATTCCCACCAAGAATCGCCTCTCTCGCAATATAAAGGCGCTAAAGAAGGAACCTTTTTGCTTCTGAGCATCCCAAGACATCAAATATCTTGGTGATCTTCTTTATCCATACTTCCGCCTTAAGTGGTTTTGGCAATCCAATAAACTCCTTTGGTCCCAGCTCCTTGAACTGTTTAGCGATGACCATTCGAGAGTTTCCAGTATTTCCACCTGCATTTTGGATAGAGCGCCTCGCTCATTCATTGTTGCATGAATTGCATAAAGCCTCCGAACATTCCATCATTCATCATTTGGTCAGTGTTGTTGTTTGCATGAGGATTGTCACCTTCCTGATGCACATTATCCTGATTATTGATATGTGGTGAATCAACGGTCGCCTGTGCTCCATTGCTATTCTCAACATTCAAGGATGTCATTTTTAGATACTGCCACAAAACAAAATGTTAATTGACATGGAACATATTATCCCTATATTCTAACCGACCAATTAAATATCAAAAAAAAAACTTAGGTATGTCATACTAGCGAAGGAATTCCCCGTTTCTCCCCTCCTAGTTCTAGTCTCACATCTTAGCCAGGATCATATCCCTAAGCTCGATACTAATCCGTGACGCCCCCAAAATAGGTATACATCACCTATTCTCGATTCGCCAAATACATGGTATGTAATACAAATACAATCTTTAATATACAACAAGAGAGTCGTGAGTTTTAATACAAATATCGTCTTCTAGACAATATCCACTCTCGTAATAAATCCTCATTACATTTATTGTCACACTATTTAATGTAATAGTGAGGACTACTAATACTATCATCCGTCCATCACTCCGCTCTCCCGACTCGTCTCGCCTATATTCTCATTTCTCAAGAGAAAAAGTGAAAGAAAGGTGAGCTCAACTAGCCCAAGAAGAAATATTATGACTAAGATAATGCGTAATAAATTATCATTAGCCTTCAACAAAGTTGTTAAACCGATAAAATATAACAAACATCAAGTTTAATCGCAATGGAACAAGCAATCCATTGTAAGAGTCAAGTAGAGAATAAAATCTACTATCTTCTATGATTTAAAAGGTTTTTCATGACTTTTATCACCGAGACTCAAATTTTAATAAATAATCCATCATCGAATCACCCCCGCACTACTACGCCAAGGATATTCATTAGTATCACAACCACAAATTATCCATGCACCACGGCCAAGGATATTCGTGTATTCATCAATGGTCATGATCATGCCAACAAACTCATCCATCAATGCACTACGGGTCAACGAGGACTTTTTCCACATCATTTGTAACATTACGGCCATGATTACAATCAATAATCCTCGGTCATAATCATACCAAGTCCATCTATGCACCAACAGCCACGTATGACTTTCAACATAATATAAACATGAGGATGATGACAATGATATAAGAATTTAATAAAACAAGTTCAAGAATTAATTTATCCAGAACTAATAACGCCCAAATTGTCAACATGATACTTCTTTGTAGAGTAAAATTCAAGAATGCTCGTAAGAATATTTCCATGAAAAGATATCGGATGAAGCTCAAATATCAAGGATATTCCACTAATTTCATGGAGTATAGAAGTCAAAGTTTTAACCAACTGAGTATAATAAAGAATGGAATAACAAAAGAAATCACTAAGCATGCGATAGACCGCACATGTAGGTTATTCCAACAGAATAATAAATAACGGAACCACGTCCCGCCAAAAACGCGACAATCATGTGATATTCCAATGTAATAATAAAAGAATTGAATCAGTCCCAGAAATGAAAACGCATGCATAAGATATTCCAACAAAATAATAAAGAGATGGAACTAGGTCCCACAGAAACGCATGCATAAGATATTCCCAATGTAATAATTAAGAATGGAACCAGTCCCACAGAAATGCACAAACAGGATGTTCAAATGTAATAATAAATAATGGAATAATGTAAGAATTTCACCAAGTATAGGGTATCTCACAGATACAAAAGTTATTCCAATAGTAATAATAAAGAATGGAATAACAAAAGAATTTCACCAATAAGAAAGAATGAATACCCCTAACGAAAGTACAACAAATAATATCCCTTACTCAAAAAAGAAACCGAATATAAGAGTAGGGAAGGAGCAAAATACTTTTCTATAGCTTCTCTATATTTTCTTTCTAGAGTTTCAAGTGAATTGTAAGAAATAATGAAGGAATGAGCTTCTATTTATAGAAAAATGAAATCTTGATAGTAACTAACTCATGAACGGTCCAGATTGATTTACTTTAATTTGACGGTCCATATTTAAAGCAAAATCTTTTAAATAAAATATAATATATTCTATTTATAATCTAATAAACCTAATAACTTTATAAAAGATTTTACTATGCTAACACTATGCAGGCACTATACAAACACTATGCATAATAAAATATAATATATTCTAATTATTGTTAATAAACTTTATAAAAGTATTATGTTTTATATATAAAAAAGTTTTACTATTAGCCTAATAAAATGAATAACTTTATAAAAGAATTTCTGTTTATATATAAAAGCTTTTCTGCTTTTATTACATTAATAATACCAATAAAACAAAACCGAGTGACTTATCACATAAGCATCAATAATCAATACCGCAGTGCTATCGTGCGTAACCACGCCAGACATCGCATTTTTTTTAACCGTGTGTTTCAACAGATTAACTCAGTAAAACTTCCACCGTTATTTTCATAAAATTTTTTTTGTCGTTTTTCAATCCGAAAATAATTTCGCTAGGGTCCACCAATGATTGTGTCGTTGTATCTAATATTCCTCGTTAAAATGAATATTCCCCACCAATCGAATATTATATAACAACTTGCGTGATTTTGCAAAATTTATAAATATTACCCACAACTATAACATTATATCAAATTCATTCCATAATATTCAAAAATGATATTTATAGAAAATTCATCTTTATTCATAAAAGCTGGGGTCTTACACAAAAATTGACTTTTTATTTTGGCTGTGATCTACTCTTATCCATTTATGCTATAATTTATTTGGAGTCTAATTTTCAAAAAAATTAAGGTATAATACTAATTTATCTAATTAATGTGGTTGTGATGTGACACCCCAAAAATAGGTATACACAACCTATTTTGAGTCGCCAAATACATGGTACAGAATTTAAATACAAACTTCCTTTATACAATATGACAAAAACGTAGCTGAGAGTTTTAACACGAATATTGTCTCGTAGACAATATCCAAACTCAAATGAAGTCCTCACTATAATTATTATCACATTATTTTATAAAATAGTGAGGACTACTACAACCACCAACTCAGACCGTCACTCTATTCCCCGACTAGTCCCGGCTATGTTCTCATTTCCTGAAGAGAATAATGAAAGCAAAGGGTGAGCTTAACTAGCCTAGTAAGAAATATTATGACTAAGATAATGCAGAATAAATTATCGTTAGCCTTCAACATTGTTAAACTAATAGAATACAATAAACAACAAGTTTAACTGCAGCGGAACAAGCAATCCATTAGAAGAGTCAAGTAGATCATGATATCTACTATCTTCTATGATTTAAAAGTTCATCATCAATATTTTATCGCTGTAACACAACTCAATAAATAATCCACATCACTGAATTATTCATGCACTACGGGCCAAGGATATTCATTAGTATCACATCCACGAATCATCTATACACTACGGGCCAAGGATATTCATTATTATCACCCGTGGTCATGATCATGTCAACAACTGTCCATCAATGCACTATGGGCCAATGAGGACTTTTACAACATCATTTGTAACATTACGGGTCATGATTATACCGATACAAAATTTCTGGTCATAATCATACCAACAACTGTCCATCAATGCACTACGGGCCAATGGGGACTTTCATCACAATATAAGCATGAGGATGATGACAATGATATAAGAATTCAATTAAATGAGAGCAAGAATAAATTTTAAAGATTTATAATTCCATTTATCCAGAATTCAATAATGTCCAAATTGTCAACATGATATTGCTTTGTGGAGTAAAATTCAAGAATAATATTGTATCAAAAATAATTTGGACAGAAAAGAAATCAATTTTTTGCCATGAATAGTACCACGGGTGAATAGTACTCGAGTGAATAGTACCCCGTGAATAGTATTTCGGGAATAGTACTTCGTGAATAGTACTCTGACATGAAAACGTTAAAACTTAACAAGAATGTTCAGAAAAATATTCCCGTGAAAAGATACTCGATGAAGCGCAAATTTCAAGGATGTTCTACTAATTTCAAGGAGTATAGAAGCAATACTTAACAAAAGGATTGTAGAATTCGAAATCTGAATCGAAATAATATTACTTAAATACTATAGAGTATGGAAGAAAATATTATTTCTTACGAATATTTAACAAAAATAATATCTCTTACCTTAAAAAGAAAGTACTTCTGACTGGTATAGCGGGGATATTCTTGAAGAAAACTTGCACTATTTTTTACACTCAAAGCTTCCTTAAACTCTAAAGAAATACGCTCAATATTATAAAAGAAGAATTCTATGATTCTGGTGTGATTTTCAATTTTAAACTAAACATCCTATTTATAGGAGAATGGAAGGATACTATTTAGAAAATAAAATCACGGAAGCACAGTAAAACCATCACGGGTTGCAACCGGCGGAAAATTATAATGTTACTATTCATTACTGTGCAATAAAATATTCTAATAAAACGAAAACTTTAAATAAATTATAATATATTCTATTTATAATCTAAAAAAACAAAAATTTATATATATATATATATATATATACACACACATACCCTTCATCCCACGACATCCCCCCCTTGACATATATATATATATATATATATATATATATATATATATATATATATATATAACCGAGATAACTTTCTACCGACAATATTGAAAAATGGGTAAGTGAGGGCCATGCAATAAGTCAAATTTACAACAAATACTTCATAAAATACCCCTATATTTATCTCAATTCACTTGGCTTCTCAAAACACATTTTTAATAACATTCATCATTAATATTATAACTCACAATATTAGCAACCAGATCATTACCCAGAAAGAGGGGGCTTTTGTAAGACCCCAAAATTTTTTTAAATAAAAAAGAATTTCCTCTATTTATTATTTTGAAATAGTAAGGGTTGATTTGATTAATGTGGATAGTTATGGGTAAAATACGCAAATATTTCGAATAAGCAAGTGGTTATAAAATATTCATTATTGTCGGAGAATATTCGTTTGGTCGTGGAATATTCGTACTGTCGGGGAATATTAAATGACGAATGTAGTGATCTTTTGTGGGCCCCATAACGGAAAGCGATTGGATGAAGAAAACGACAAATATAAGTTGTTTATAAATAAGCTGGCAGTAGTTGTTAACGATTAATACTATTGGAATACCTTTTTGGTTAAAACACATTAATACGCGTTGTTGAATAGTAAGATACCAGTAATGCACCAATTATTGATTCTTACGTAAGAAGGCACTACTCAATAATGGTTACGAGAATTATTCGCTCAAGATTTTATTGATTTAATAATTGTTGCGTTGATATTTTATATTATCGTCGCTTCAATAATTGTCATTACACAAGATTTTTCATTATCGAAGCAATAATTCATATTATCTAAATAATATTATTAGATAACATTATTGACAATGTCTAGAAAGTTACATCTAAGGAGAGGTTTGTTCACCTAATTGCGGCGCCAAGAAGGAGAAATTCTTATTGGAAAGCCCCTCTTCCAGGAACTACTGTTCACAAGATCGTGATTCCGTAATATTATTTGTGAATAATTAATTATTGATTTATATGAGGAGAGAAAATATTGATTTTATGTGGATATAGATGGAGAAAATTTTTAATGTGACAATTGTTGAAAATTAATATTTTATCTTTTCTCGATAAAATAATTCATTTAAATATATTATTTTAATAATATATTAACGGTGATATTTTTATAATGAATGTGGGCTATATGAGTATATGAGGAGGAAGAGTATTTTTGTGGCATTAAATGTTTAACACATATTTTGTGTGTTGGTGGACACAATTATTCGATCAAATTTGATTATACCGTAAAATTGCCCGCTTGTAGATTTGGTCAATTTCATTTGGAATTTGGAAAAACTTTCTTCTGCAAAGTTGTAGAGAATTGAATTTCCTATAAAAAGTCGCGAGATTCGAATTTTCTGACAAAAGGGCTATTTATTATGAATTATTGAATTTCTGAAGCTCCGAAATAATTAATTTTTGGGAGTTTTAATTAATTATTTTGAGAAAAACGTTTTTGGTGAGTTTGTGAACCTCATTTAACATGTGCTATGGCTAAAATCAGATTTCAAAGGTGGGCTAAGGAATTTTGTTTATAAATAATATTATTATATTCAATTTTCTGCTTTGGTGTTCTAAGCATTTTCCTATAAATAGGGTGGTTAGGTTAGAATTGAAAATCACACCAGAAACTGAAGTTTTCTCTCTCTATATAATCGAGCGTATTCTTCATGAGTATTTTGAGTATACTTTGAGTATTTCTATACGGTGCAAGTTCAAGTCATAGCTTTATATCCTGTTTCAACTAGAAAGTCTTGTCTTTCGAGGTAAGGGATGTTATTTTCTTCTCAAATGATATTATTTCTTTAATATCATTATTTGAAATATTGGTTGAAACTTTTTATCAAATTTGGAACTTTTCCATGCTCAAGTTACTTATTCATGAGTTATTATTCATGAGTTACTATTCACGAGTTACTATTCACGAAAGTTACTATTCACGAAGTTACTATTCATGAAAGTTACTATTCACGAGTTACTATTCACGAGTACTATTCATGAATCGTGAAGATGTTTTTTGGGAAATTTCTATCTTTTGGTGTTTGAGTTACTATTCACGATACTCAAGACTATTCACGATATCTGACTATTCAATAGAAAAATAAAATTTCTTCTTTTGTTCAAAATATCTATTCGGATACTAGCTTTGATTGTATCTATGTTTTGATCATTCTTGAATTTTACACCACTATGATTATTTTTGAGGTATTTTGAACATGGATAAAACAAAGTACTAATCCTTAATCCTTAATCCTTGTCATTTTGTTTCAATTGGATTCGTTTCTTTAAAAATATTTTTCATCATCTTCATCTTAAATGATGATATTATTGAATATCTTTGGCTCAGAGTGCAAAGATAAATGATTTCAAGAATATCTTTGGTCAGTAGTGCAAAGATGAGCAGTGTTTAGATGAATATGATTAATCGATGAATATCTTTGGCACGTGTAGTGCAAAAGATGAATATTTGATTCTAGATGTATATCGATTGATGTTACAGGATAAAATATCGACGATGAACTTTTAAATTCATATATAGAAGATAGTAGTTTGCATTCTCTACTTAACTCTTCTAATGAATTATTATTTCACCGCAAATATTGATTTAAAATTTGTTGTTATCTATCAGATTCTATTAGATTTTTCCTCATTGAAGACTAACGATAATTTGTTGTATATTATCTTAGTCATAATATTCTTTTTATCGTGCTAGTTGAGCTCCCACTTTTCCTTGTTGTTCCATTTTTCTTCTCAGGAGGCGAGAATGTAGCGAGTACTAGTCGGGGTATGGAATGAAGGTTCTAGAGAGAGTTGTTTAGTAGTCCTCACCATTTTTGTAAAATAATGTATCAATAATTATGATGGGGATTTATTTGTGTGTGGATATTGTCTAGATGGCAATATCTGTATTTAAACTCAAAGTTTATATGTTGTAATAATAAAGTTGTAGTTATTTCTGTACCATGTATTTGGCGACTCATAATGGGTTGGATGGAATGGACCTATTTTGGGGGCGTCACAGTTGGTATCAGAGCTTAGGGATATGATCTCTGCTGAGATCGGGGAATAGAACTAGGAGGGAGAGACGAGTAAATCCTTCGCTAGTGTGTCCTACCTAAGCTTATTTGTTAGTTGGTCAAGATATAGGGATATTATGTGATATATTGATTTCCTTAATTAACCCTTATTTTATGACAAGATTTGAGAATGTCAATCGAGATTATTAACAATGGAGTAAATGAGACCGTGGAGATGCCTCAGATTTTACCAACGAGTAGAACGCGCAACAAAGTGGCAATGTTCCTCCGTGAACAACACCACCGAAAGCAGATGATGAACGAGGGATGTTTAGAAGCTTTTTGCGAGTTCATGCAAAATTAGACGAGGAGACTCGTGTTCAAAATACAGGAGGAAATGATAGTAATTCACGGGTTGTCACAAACCAAGCGGTTTAAAGAGTTGGGACCACCTGCAGGGGAAAGTCGGATCCGATTAAGGCGAGACGTGGGTCAAACAAATTACCAAGATATTCGATGTCTTGGGATGCACGGAGGAACGAAAGTTCCATTCACTACTTTTATGTTCGTGGCGAAGCGAGACATCTTGGTGGGAATCGTGAAGCGTATCCCATCGAGCCGCACTCAAAGCATGTCATGGGAGATGTTTCAGAATAGTTCAATGACAAGTACTTCCTCGAAAGTATTCGCTATATGATGAAGGAAGTGGAGTTTATTAGACCGGAGCGTAATAATAATGATGGTGTCCCAAAGACGAGGCGTAAGTTCATGAGTTATCCAGTTTGCACCTCATTTGGTGGAGAATGAGAAACGATGACGCGGATGTTTCGAAAGGTTTGAAACCCGACATACGCCAAGATCTCATTTCTCATAAATTTTCTCTCTATTCGGATGTTGTCAATGGGCTCATTGTTAGAGCGAGATAACGAAAGTACGCTCAACCGAGGGACCATAACCGAGGATTATATCAAGATAGCAATATCATCGTAATAACGATAACCAATGGAGAAAGAAGAATACGAACAAAGGCGGTTACCACTGGTGGTAATCGTGGCCATGAAAATAGAAGAAGCGAGTCGGGAGGAGATTTTAAAAGAGGAGATTCAACAACGACCATGTGAAGACGACAAAGTGCAAGAGTAACCGGGTTCCAAGGAGGAGAGAAAGACCATCGGTCGTATGTTACAAATGCGAGAAAGAGGGACATATCGCCCAAACGCCCAACAGCAGTTTAAGGTATGCTATAATTGTGGAAAAGAAGGACATATCGCCGAGATATTACGATATCGAAACCCGATCCAATGAATGGTGACTCAAAAGGATGTCCCGTAAAAGTCAAAGTCAACGATTCTCGGAAGAGCGTTTGTCGTGACCGGTAAAATGCGAGGAACCCGAATCTAATTTAGCACAGGTTAGTTAATTATAAATTTTCTTGAAGTTTATACCTTACTAGATACCTGGGTTCTACCCATTCTTTTTTATCTCTTTCTTGCGCTCAACGCTTGAACTTGACTACGGAGAAATTAGACTTTGACCTATTTATGGAGACTCGTTAGAGAAACTTTCATTACATCCGTTGTTTAGAAATCTTGCTTGATTCAGTTGGCACTATCATCACATTACCCGTTAACCTTATTTCTATAGAGATATTTGCTTTTGATGTGATTTTAAGGTTAACTACTCATCATGCCAAAATTGATTGCTTTCGTAAGGTTGTTAGTTTTCATATACCTAAGCAACCTGTTATTCGAATTCAAGCAATCAAACCATTGTAGTCAAACATTTTCATATCAAACCATGAAGTCATTCGTTTATTACGGATGTCAAGTTTTCTTAGTCCATGTTATGGATTTGAATAAAGACACGCCGATTTGAATAATATTCCCTGTTGTTATTGATTTTTCCCGACGTATTTCTGAAGAATTTCTTGGCTTACTCCCAAAGATCGATATTAAATTTTGTATCGACTTTGAACCCAGAGACAAAACTCATTTCTAAAATCTCATATCGAATGGCTCTATTGAACTTCGTGAGTTAAAAAATTCAACTATAGATTTGGTACCTGAGCCTTTATCTGGTGACTTCTTTTGTGGAATGCACCGAAGACTGACTCTCCATATGGGACACCATATTAGATGCGATATAGTAACCGATAAGTGTCATTGTAACGTGTTATCCAAGGTTGGGATATGAGTCACAGTTGAGAGCAACCTAAGTCGAGAATCGAAATACGTAGCTTTTCAGGCTTAGTTGGTTATTATCTGAGATTCGTTGAAGGATATTCTCGAATCGCTATTCCATTAACGTGGTGACTCGTAGAGATACAAAATTCGAATGGAGCAAGGAATGTGGGAAGAGCTTCAAGAACTCAAGAGGAGACTCATTTCAAAGACATGTTCGACCATGCCATCTCGGAAAAGTTTAACGTGGTAGCCGACGTGTTGAGTAAAAGATCGTATAAAAAAGTACGAAAGTACGATATTGTCAAAGACTCATTTCGAATAATTTACAAATAATAGAGATGGAGATGAAAACTCTAGTTACCCACGTGATGATATACGAGTATAATCGACTTTAATCGATAAAGTTAAAGTCATCAATTTACACACCGAAATGATGAATTTGAAGAAGGAGGTGCAAGAAGTTGTTATTTCAAAAGCGAGAATCGGTGAGGTGAGGAAAGCTCAAACCTTCGATTTATTAATCCATTTGAAATTCTCGATCGAATAGGAACTGTGGTCTATAGACTCGTTTTACCGCCAAGTATGACGCGTGTTCATAACGTTTTTCATGTATCGATGTTACGTAAATATGTGGACTGATTCGAACCACGTCGTTGAAGTTAGAACCGCAGACGAGATAGTCAAGACCTAACGTACGAGGAGGTACCTGTCAAGATCTTGGATAAGAAAGAACATATCCTATGTACCGAGGTTATACCACAAGTTAAGGTTTTGTGAAGAAACCATGCTATTGAGGAAATGACCTGGGAGTTGGAAACGAAAATGAAAGCGAGGTATTCTCATCTTTTCGAAACACCAGGTACGTACGTCAATTTCGAGGACAAAATTTCATAAGGAGGGGAGGTTGTAAGACCCCGAATTTTTTTTAAATAAAAAGGAATTTCCTCTATTTATTATTTTGAAATAGTAAGGGTTGATTTGATTAATGTGGATAGTTATGGGTAAAATACGCAAATATTTCGAATAAGCAAGTGGTTATAAAATATTCATTATCATTGAGAATATTCGTTTTTGGTCGTGAAATATTCAGATTGTCGGGGAATATAAATGCATTGATTTGCTAGCGATTTTTGTGGGCCCCATAACGGAGCGATTGGATGAAGAAAACGATAAATATAAGTTGTTTATAAATAACTGGCGTAGTTATTATACAAGTAATACTATTGGAATACCGGTGGTTAAAACACACTAATATGCGTTGTTGAACAAGAACATACGATATTGCACCAATTATTGATTCTTACATAAGAAGGCACTACTCAATAATGGTTATGTGAATTATTGTTCAAGATTTTATTGATTTAATAATTGTTGCGTTGATATTTTATATATCACGACGTTTCAATAATTGTCATTACAGTATTTTCATTATCGAAGCAATAATTCATATTATCCGAATAATATTATTAGATAACATTATTGGCAATGTCTAGAAAGTTCGTCTAAGGAGAGGTTTGGTCACCTAATCAGCGCGCCAAGAAGGAGAAATTCTTATTGGAAAGCCCCTCTTTCTCAGGAACTACCGGTCACAAGATCTTGTGATTCTCAGTAATATTATTTGTGAATAATTAATTATTGATTTATATGATGAGGAAAATATTGATTTTATGTGGATATAGATGGAGAAAATTTTAATGTGACAATTGTTGAAAATTAATATTTTATCTTTTTTCGATAAAATAATTCATTTAAATATATTATTTTAATAATATATTAACGGTGATATTTTTATAATGAATGTGAGATATATGAGTATATGAGGAGGAAGAGTATTTTTGTGGCATTAAATGTTTAACACATATTTTGTGTGTTGGTGGACACAATTATTGACCGAAATTTGATTATAGCCTGTAAAATTGCCCGTTTGTGGATTTTGGTCAATTTCTGTTTGGAATTTGGAAAACTTTCTTCTGCAAAGTTGTAGAGAATTGAATTTCCTATAAAAAGTCGCGAGATTCGAATTTTCTGACAAAAGGGCTATTTATTATGAATTATTGAAGTTCTGAAGCTCCGAAATAATTGATTTTTGGGAGTTTTAATTAATTATTTTGAGAAAAATGTTTTTGGTGAGTTTGTGAACCTCATTTAACATGTGCTATGGCTGAAATCAGATTTCAAAGGTGGGCTAAGGAATTTTGTTTATAAATAATATTATTATATTCAATTTTCTCGCTTTGGTGTTCTAAAGATTTTCCTATAAATAGGGTGGTTAGGTTAGAATTGAAAATCACACCGTAAATCGAAGTTTTTCTCTCTATATAATCGAGTTTATTCTTGTGAGTATTTTGAGTATACTTTGAGTATTTCTATCTGGTGCAAGTTCAAGTCATAGCCTATATCCTGTGTTCAACTAAAGATTGTCTTTCGATGTAAGTGGATGTTATTTTCTTCTCAAATGATATTATTTCTTCAATATCATTATCTTTGAAATATTGGTTGAAACTTTTTATCAAATTTGGAACTTTTCCATGCTGGGGTTACTATTCATGAGTTACTATTCATGAGTTACTATTTACGAGTTACTATTCATGAGTTACTATTCACGAGTTACTATTCATGAAGTTACTATTCACGAGTTACTATTCACGAGTATTATTATTCATGAAGCGTGAAGATGTTTTTTGGGAAATTTCTATCTTTTGGTGTTTGAGTTCTTATTCACGATATCATTAATTATTCATGATATCTAAGACTATTCAATAGAAAAATAAAATTTTTTCTTTTTGTTCAAAATATCTATTCGGATACTAGCTTTGATTGTATCTATGTTTTGATCATTCTTGAATTTTACACCACTATGATTATTTTTGAGGTATTTTTGAACATGGATAAAACAAAGTACTAATCCTTAATCCTTAATCCTTGTCATTTTGTTTCTTTGGATTCGTTTTTAAAAATATTTTTCATCATCTTCACTTTAAATGATGATATTATTGAATATCTTTGGCACTGTAGTGCAAAAGATGAATGATTTTGAAGAATATCTTTTGTCAGTAGCAAAGATGAGCAGTGTTTAGATTTAACACGACTAATCGATGAATGAATATCTTTGGCTCAGTAGTACAAAAGATGAATATTTGATTCGAGATGTATATTGATTGATGTTGTTGAGGATAAAATATCGACGATGAACTTTTAAATTCATATATAGAAGATAGTAGTTTGCATTCTCTACTTAACTCTTCTAATGAATTATTATTTCACCGCAAATATTGATTTAAAATTTGTTGTCTATTGTATTCTATTAGATTTTTCCCCGTTCAAGACTAACGATAATTTGTTGTATATTATCTTAGCCATAATATTCTTTCTTTGGGCTAGTTGAGCTCACCCTTTTCCATGTTGTTCCATTTTTCTTCTCAGGAGGCGTGAATGTAGCGAGTACTAGTCGGGGTATGGAATGAAGGTTCTAGAGAGAGTTGTTTAGTAGCCCTCACCATTTTTGTAAAATAATGTATCAATAATTATGATGGGGATTTATTTGTGTGTGGATATTATACAGATGACAATATCCGTATTTAAACTCACGCTTTTTTATGTTGTAATAATAAAGTTGTAGTTATTTCTGTACCATGTATTTGGCGACTCAGAATGGGTTGGATGGAATGGACCTATTTTGGGGGCGTCACAGCTTTCCTATAAGGATTTTTCCTTATTAGCGCGCAATTAGGTGACCAAACCGCTTTACTCGACAGAACTTTCTAGACATTGTCAATAATATAAATAATAATATGAATAACTTTGTCGTCTCAATTATTGATTTAATAATATAAAATATTGTGATAAAAATTGAATCAATAACGTGAGATACTATGTAGCAATTACTGTGGCAATAATTGAGTATAACTGAGTGACTTCTTACGTAAGCATCAATAATCAAAGATATTTATAACAATCGTGTCCCCGCTATGCAACTACGCCAGACATCAGACGTTTATCATTTGGGTAATTCAACAGTTAACGGTAAAACTTCTGCCGTTATTTTTATAAAAAGATATTTATGTCGTTTTCTAACTCCGACAGTAATTTCGTTGTGGGGTCCACTAATGATTGTGTCGTCGTACGAATATTCTATGATAAAACGAATATTCCCCCCAACCAAACGAATATTTTATGACAACTTGCTTACTTTACAAAATTTGTAAATATTATCCAGAACTGTAACATTATATCAAATCCACACCTTATTACTCAAAATGATATTTAGAGAAAATTAATCTTTATTCATAAAAGTTGGGTCTTACATGTGATCTACTCTTTTATATAGTATTGATTTACATATCTTTTGCATCTTCCAGGTAGATTGAAAACTAAATGTCTTTTTGGAATCTCTGAACCTAACTGTATTTAGTTGCTTCACTGAACAAAATACAAGGTAGACACAAATTGCTTAGTTTTGAGCAAAGCTGTGGATACTCAGAACGATTACTATTACTTCCCATAATTAATGATATTTTTATTCATAGTGGCGTAAACCATCTAATTATTTTTATTTGGATTTTTATCAGTTCATGTAGATGGAATGATATGCTTGGATATTTTTACAAAATCAGTGGAGTCCTATTTAATGATGCTACGACTATACTTATTTCTATTCAGGTGTGCCTGGTTATGTACTTTCTAAGTCTTTCCTGATATATTTTCTTATATGGTGTTGGTGTATATACTTAGCATAAAATTTTTCTTTGTTACTGAGGGTTGCATGCAAACAATGTCTGTTATTGTTCACTAAAGTTTTTTATGTCACTAAGTTCAAATTATAGAATATAAACCTTTGATTCTGACCATTTTCTTAATATAGTTTTTTCTTTTTGTCTTTTTTCTAGAAAGTTGTTCTCTAAATGTAATTAATCTTTATGTCAAAGCCTCAAAGTATGAACTGTTGATGGCACTGAACTTTATACACAATTTTACTTATATAAAAATCTAAAAGTAAAATTGTTAGTGCACTTTATTTTATAATGAAGGTTTTCTATTATGTTTATATGCTTGATTGGCTAGTGTAGTAGTTTATGATCATGTATTTGAATTATATTGGGCTTCGTCGCAAGTTTTGCTCATTTGAAATTAAATAAAACCATACCATCCTAAATTTAAAATTTGACATTAATGAAGCTAATTCAACTATTATACAAACCTAGTGATGAAATGTTGTTTCTTGTCTTTTGGTTTTCCATGTGAATAGAATGCCTATTCTGCCCCTCCCCTGCATTCGAGCAATATTATAGCATCACGTCCCTCCCTTGTGTAATAGTCTTTGAATGTGTTCTCTTAGTGATTTGATTTTAATATTTAAAGATGTTATTTTTCTTTGATTGATCTTCGGGTTGTTTTCAGGAGTTGACCATCGTGACTGATACTTTTAGACGAGAAAAGCATCTATAATACAACTTTGAGCATCTCCATCATGTCAACCGGTGTTAACAGGTTGATCCAGACTTCTGTCTTCTACAGTTTATTCTCATTCTACTTTGTCACTGTAGCTTTTATTGCTTAAAAGTTAAAACCCTTCCACTTTTTTTTGTCCAACCAATGTTATTGTTCTAGGCCCAACTAAAGATTTATTGTTAATTTGTCAAGAGTCTCTGCGATTGAAGTAACTTAAATATTTTATTTTATAGTAATCGATTGTTCACAGAGTTTTGTGATACTTAGATGTCTGTTGAATTTTGAAGATATCTTTATATTTGTAAAGAAGATGGGTGTTTAGGGTCAACATTTACCCATCTCATGTTCCATTTTAAAGCATGTTTACAGCTTTTCATACATCCTGAGTGATCAGGAGATCTATGGAGATTGCATCACAATTTTCAGATTTCTTATTTTTATACAACTTGAAATAATATGCTGATTTCAATTCTGAATTAGCTGGTATTTATGAATTTGACAATTTTTAAATATCTTATTTAAGAATGAATCAAAGTACTTACTTTTACTTCTGCTTCTGCTTTTGCTTCATATGTTTCATATGATGTTTTGTTATTAAAATGAATTTGACAATGATATAAAGAAAAACTATTTCGTTACCAAAGCAGAACGCAGTATAAGATTTAGCAACAATTTTTTTATAATTTCAGTAACAAGTTTTCGTTGGTAATGACATTAAAATACAATTTTTGGTCAACAAGAAGTTAACTTAATTACAACGTGGAGGATATTGTTGCTATAAACAAAAGAAAAGACAACATTTATAGTTGCTAATAATAACAACTTTCGTTGCACAGAAAAAGTAAACGACAATTTATAGTAACGTTGCTAATTGACAATAACTTTTGTTGCTCTAGAAAAACAATCATCTTCGAATAGTATTGTTGTCAATTAATCATAATTATCCATAACAAAAGCAACGGCAACGAAAAATTTCATTACAAATTAATATATGACTGGTTTATTTTGTACATTTAGCAACAAACATCTTTACCAAAAGGTATACAATTAGCAACGAAAACCAATTACAACAACAATTTCCATATTGTTCAGCAACGACAAACATCGTTGGAAAATATGTATCAAATGCAACGAATTTCATCTTTGTTTGTAAAAAAAAAGATTCTTTTCGTTGCCAATTAGGCGGATTTTGTAACGAAAGTTTCTTTTTAGTAACAATTTCTTAATAAATTTGCTATAAATTTTTTCCGTTGCTAAATGATCTATGATTTTACACGGAAACAAAATTTCGTTGCGAAATATCTTACTTTCTGCAATGGAAAAAAAGTTTTGTTGCTAGACAATTAGCAACGCTCATTGCGCAACGAAATGTCCAACGATCGAAAAATCATTGCAAATGGCCTTATTAAGCAACGAAATTTTGCACCTTTAACAACGAAAACTATTTTTTACAAAATCACGATTTTTTGTAGTATAACAGTCGTTAGAATATATAAGAACAAGTATCAAGTCAAACTATTTAAGTATAGTTTGATTTTTGGTATTAATTCGATATCCCGAGTACTTTATCGGATAATTATCGAGTTCATTTTTCAATAAAACTCTATTTAAAAGATTCAATATTAGTTTAGATAATTTAATTATTGCTTATAATATTTTTAGAAGCTCATAATAATTTTTAAATAATTATAATGATTTTTCAAACATTAATATCATTTTTAAATGATTTAATTACTAAATAATTTCATTATCATTACTATTTAAATAATTTAAAATATTAATGAAATTTATGTCAAAATATTAAAAGTTATTTATAATAACTTAAAATATTTTAAAACCTTAATATCATTTTTAAAACATTAAAATTATTTTCAAATGATTTATCTAATAAAATTATTAAATAATTTTATTATCATTAGTATTTAAATAAATTAAAATATTAATGAAATTTATGTCAAAATATTAAAAGTTATTTATTATAACTTAAAATAATTTTTAAAACTTAATTATTAATTATTAATAATTATTTACTATTTATTTTAATTATTATAATTTATCTTTATTCAAAACCGTCACTAAAGGCCTATCGCGACAGAAAGTGTCGCTATAACTGTTCTTCAGCCCTTGAAGAACAGACAGGTCAACGCTTTGGAGGCTACTTTGACCAGGTTTAATTTTCAGTTGGTTAGGTTGTTGGGCATGAAAGTGTATCAATGATGTAGTACTCTTGTAATACTACAAGTAAATATGAATTTTTGGGTCTAACTACATCATAACAGAAAGATATGAGTGGTCAAACCACCTATCTAAACTGTTCTTCAATTTCTAAAATTTCCAGAAATGCAGTCAATGTCGGTCAACGCTTTTTGGGCTTGAATAATTTTGATTATGTGCATTCTTTAAGTGATCTAGTGTCACAAACTTGTAGTATAAGTGTCAAGCTACAAAAGTATGACACTGTTTTATCTTAACAACATTACAAGTGAGAGATCTAGTCTGGTCAAACGGCTGTCAGAGCTTGTTCATCATGTTTTCTGGAATTTTCAGAAAACAGTTTTTTTGTGATCGGTCAACTACTTTTGACAATTAATAACATAAATCATGGTTATTATTTAAGATATATAATGTCATGGATTTGTAGTATATATGACAGGGTATAAAAGTGTGACACTTATCAAGCATAACAACATTACGAATTAAAGATCTAAGCCTTCAAAAGTCTTGTCAGACAACTGCTGGGCATTTTGAGTTTTCCAAAAACAGTTTTCATGATCGATCAATGGGTTTTGACCATGAATAACTTCAGTACAGAGATCCTATAGATATGATTTCACTTCCAGTTTGTTAACCTCATAGCATAGTACAACTACAAAGCTTTAAACATATCTAAACATTAACAGATCATGATCTAGAGGCTTTGAGATTTGACTGTCAGACCACATGTTTAGGCTTTTGGATAGTTTGCTTAAATCTTCATTTTTATGCACATAAATGTTATGGATTCATGTTTTATCATCCCATATCACTAAATAACATAACATCTAACATATTTAAACACTAAAACATGAAATCTACCGAAGCTTTAAAGATCTAGCATGAGATTAGGGTGTTTACCTTTTTGAACAACCCTTTGATTTCCTCTTTCTGATTCTAATTTTAGATGGCTATGGAGTGGATATAGCTTAACTTATGACTGAGTTTCAATATAGGATTCATGTACTTGGTGAATAAAAGGCTTGGCTAAACATAAGAAACTAAAGTAAGGGATTTTTTGTCTTTAATTAATCCCTTTCCTTTGATGACTAAGCTTGATTCAATGAATGTGGCTGATGTTAGGTGTCCAATTTTGGTTGGCAAAGCTTTATTTCCAACACATGGTGTATCTCCAATTGACGAGTCATCAAAATTTGATCTTATCCCTTTATTAAAAGAAAAGTAAAAGGGTATTTTGGTCATTTCACATTCAAAAGGGTATTTTGGTCATTTCACAAATAATTTTAAGGGTACTTTTGTCATTTCACATGTTTTCCTTAAATTTTGACCCTTAGGATTTGCTAATTAGCATTAGGGTTTGCAAATTAGGGTTAAGGTTTCACAATTAGGATTTAGGGTTTCCAAATCTTTAATTAGGGTTCTAAATGAACATTAGGGTTTCCCTAATTAGGTTTACATCTAATAACACTTAATATTAATTACACAAATACACATAATTTTAAATACAATTACAATAATAAATGTATTAAGATTCAAATCCCTATTGATAATTCTTATTAGGGTTTTGATCAATTATTAATGTTGGCTTCATTTACTTTTCTTAGTCAATTTAAAATAAATAAATTGACTAACTTGCTTAATTTTTATCATGTATGCTCAAACTAAAAACAATAATAATAATAATAAATTTTATTTGTATGAATATACATATATAATGGTATAAAATTCTTGATCCTTACACTCTCCCCTCCTTATAAAGATTCCGTCCCCAGAATCACTATTACTGAACATTCAATTTATGTCTATCCTTAAACCTTTATTAATCAATCAATTTATTACCTTAATATCGGTATTACATCATTCACTCTTTCCCATCCTACTTGGGGCGAAAAATATGTACTTAACGAGACATGGCTCATAATTTGCTTAGCGAGACATGGCTCATAACAAGACATGGCTCAGTATTCACATATTCAATGCAGTATGTATATACATTAATAAACATTAATTCATAAAATATATGTTAAAGATTTGAATTATTACATCTTTCTCCCCTTATAAAGATTCCGTATTATGAGTCTTGAACTGCTACGAGTTTTGATCCATTGCTTACGGTCTGCTTGCACGAATTATGGTTCTAACACTGTGTCGTTTATCAGTTTCTTTCATACAAAACTTTTTAGGACAACGTGCCTATATTCGAGTAATAACTATTTATATGTGTATTCCACGCAAAACACAAAGTCGATTTATCTTAGATACTCTTCGACTTGTTCTTGTTTACTACTTTATATGATCCGATAAGATCGAAATTAACATTTTATATTTACCCGATATATCATAATCCAGTTACCAACGGAACTCAAATTCTTTCTTCAAAATCCTTTTATTAACAAGTTATTATTATTATTATTATTATTATTATTATTATTATTATTATTATTATTATTATATTTTTATTATTAACCTATGTCTTTTCCTAAAATTCTCTTTCGTATTTCTATATTCAAGGAATTCAATTGCTCACAAGGGTAAACTTACTTATCTTAATAAACTCACGATATGAAAGGGAAAAAAAATATATCCAAATCAAACGTATAAATTGATAAAATTGACTATGGATTGTGGCTTTAACAAAAGGGTTAAATCTGGACAGCCTGAACTTGATGAGGTTTATAACTTCCGAAGCCAAATGTCTACCAGGAATACAAGTACCCTTGAAAATTTTGTTATTTTTAGCTTCCCAAACTTTGTAAGTTGCAACCGCTAAAGTGAGTCTGAGTATGTATTTAGTTAGCTTCCGACCACTATAATTTAGAACATAATTTATTAGGTCATCCCAAATCAGAGGTATATGATGCCACCAAGCTAGAGCGCTTCTTTGATAATCAAAGAGGAATACTGACAAATGAAGAATAAGTGTTCAAACGATTCAGGGTGATTCTGACAAAGAGAGCAAATGGCAGACCTGTTTGAGAGGTAATGGCAAGTAACATTGTATGTGGGTAGTTTCCATTGCAGAGCAAGCCATAAGATGAAAGAGTAATGGGGCACATGTAGTGGGTGCCAAAGCAAAGTGTGACACCCCCAAAATTAGGTATACATCACCCATCTTGAGTCGTCATATACATGGTACATAATTCAAATACAACTTAATAGTACAACTGTCGTGTACAATACGACAAAACATAAACTGTGAGTTTGAATACAAATATTGTCTACTAGAGAGTATACAAACTCAAAAGGAGTCCTCATTACAATTATTATCACACTATTTCACAGAATAGTGAGGACTACTAATGCAAACATCTAGGATCATCACTCTGTTCCCCGACTAGTCCCAGCTACGTTCTCATTTTCTGAAGAGAACAGTGAAAGAAAGGGTGAGCTCAACTAGCCTAGTAAGAAATATTATGACTAAGATAATGCAGAATAATTTATCGTTAGCCTTCAACAGTGTTAAACTGATAAAATATAATAACTATCAAGTTTAACTGCAGCGGAACAAGAAATTCATTAAAAGAGTCAAGTAGAGAATAAAATCTACTATCTTCTATGATTTAAAAGGTTTTTCATGACTTTTATCGCTGAGACTCAGCTTAATAAATAATCCACATCATCAAATCATCCCTGCACTATAGTTCAAGGATATTCTTTAGTATCACGACCACGAATTATCCATGCACTATGACTAAAGATAATCATGTTTTCATCAACGGTCCTGATCATGAGATAAAACAATTCATCTTTGCACTACGGCCAAAGAGAATCCATAGCCATAATCATACCAAAAACTGTCCATCAATGCACTACGGGCCAATGAGGACTTTTTCCACATTATTTGTAACATTACGGTTATGATTATACCGAATAATCCCTGGTCATAATCATACCAAGTCCATCTATGCACTACAGGCCACAGATGACTTTCAAAAAAATAAACATGAGGATGATGTCAATGATATAAGAATTCAATAAAACAAGTTCAAGAATTAATTTATCTAGGAACTGATAACGTCCAAATTGTCAACATGATACTACTTTGTAGAGTAAAATTCAAGAATGCTCAGAAGAATATTTCCATGAAAAGATACTGGATGAAGTGCAATATCGAGGATATTCCACTAATTTCATGGAGTATAGAAGTCAAAACTTTAACCAACTGAGTATAATAAAGAATGGAATAACAAAAGAAATCACCATGCATGCGTTATTCGCGCATAAATGGTTATTACAATGAATAATAATAATTAACGGAACCAATGTCATGCGTAAAGCACGCATAAAGATATTCATAGAATAAAAAAAGAAAGAATAATAAAAGAAATCACCATGCATGCGGTACTTAGCATAGACATGTTATTCAATGAGAATACCAATAAAGACGGAACCGGTCCCACAGTAAAATGCATGTGAATAGGATATTCCAATAGAATAATAATAAAGAGCGGAACTAGGTTCAAGCGTAAAACTCATGACGAGGATATTCCAATGAGAATAATAAAGAGCGGAATCAAAGGCCCATTGTAAAACGCATGCATGACGGGATATTCCAAGCGTAAGAATAGTAAAGACGGAATAATAGAAGAATGTCACCAAGTATAGGGTAGCCCGCGTACATAGGTTATTCCAACAGAATAATAAAGAATGGAATAACATAAGTTCTCTTCATGAATACAAAGGAATAACACCCCTTATGAGTACAACAAATAATATTCCCTACCTTAGAAAGAAGAGTACTGGATATAAAAGTAGTGAAGTAGCAGAACACTTTTCTTCTTTCTCTCTATAGTTTCTCTCTCTAGAGTTTCAGTGAATTCGTAAGAAATAATGAATGAATGAGCTTCTATTTATAGAAAAATGTACTGCATAGTAACTAACTCATGAACGGTTCAGATTGATTTACTTTAATCTGACGATCCATATTTAAAGCAAAATCTTTTAAATAAAATATATTCTATTTATAATCCAATAAAACGAATAACTTTATCAAAGATTTTACTATGCAAACATTATGCATAATAAAATATAATATATTCTAATTATTGTCTAATAAAATAGATAACTTTATAAAAGTATTACATTTTATATAAAAAGATTTTACTATTCAAAACATTATCGAGAGCACTATGCAAACACTATGCATAATAAAATATAATATATTCTAATTATTGTCTAATAAAACAGATAACTTTATAAAAGTATTCTGTTTTATATAAAAAGATTTTACTATGCAAAATACTATGCAGACACTATGCAACACTATGCATAATAGAATATAATATATTCTATTTATAAAATAACTTTATAAAAGTATTCTATTTTATTACATTAATAATACCAATAAAACAAAACTGAGTGACTTATCACATAAGCATCAATAATCAATACCGTGTGCTACTATGCAACCACACGTATTACTGTACTTTTACTACTGTGTAGTTCAACATTATTAACGGTAAAACTTCCGTCGTTATTTTCATAAAGTATTTTTGTCATTTTCTCAATCCGACAATAATTCCGTTATGGGGTCCACCAATGATTGTGCCGTTGTACGAATATTCCCTGATAAAACGAATATTCCCCGACCAATCGAATATAATATGACAACTTGTATACTTTGCAAAATTTATAAATACTACTCACAACTATAACATTATATTAAATCCACACCATAATATTCAAAAAATTATTTTGAGAAAATTAAATATTTATTCATAAAATCTGGGGTCTCACATAAAGTCTGCCATGTGACCTGTGGGCGATGTTCTCGAATGGATTCCCAAATGAAAGTGGCTTTTATGGAATCAAGATTTGCAGAATTCCAGAGAATGGAGTCCTCAATGTTAAGAGGAATGGGAATGGCTTCAATCTGCCGGCTAAACATTATCATCGCATGATGGAAACATTGGGGAAGAACCCATGAAGAGTTGTGCAAAATAGCACTAACCTTAGCAGTGAGAGGCAGGCTTGAAGAAGAGATCAAGGAAGGTCACATAATGAATGGGACCCCTTGGTGCCACGGGTCAAACCAGAAATTAATTTTAAAACCATAGCCTACACAATATTTGATGAATTGTAGAGTTGTTGGCTGAAGCTTAAGTATTTGTTTCCAAATCCAAGAGCATTCTGCTGGAATTGGAATCTGCCAGAAGTTCCTCATCTTTAGGACATAAATTTTAACCCAATTAGCCCATGTTAAAGAGGATTGAAATTTGATAATGTTTGTAAGATGGACAAGGATTAGAGCTTTGTTTCAGTCCAACAGATTTTTGATACCTAAGCCACCTTTCGTAGTAGGACAGGAAAATGAATACCATGTGATGAGTAGGTTTTCAACCTACGATTTATGTTCGTTTAGCTTGTTATATTGTTAGTTTTTGGTACTTTCATGCTACTTTTGATGGGTTTTGTGCTTGTTGTAGGATAATCTATGAGCCTATCAGAATGCTAGCATTAGAAGGAGTTTTCAAGCAATTTTTGGACTTTATGACTACATAGCGCGGACCGCGCTGTCAGAGAGCATTGTGTAGCGCGGGGCACGCTATGTCGGCATCTGTTCTGAAAAAATAATAATTATGTGTTGGAAGTTGGGCATTGTTGGGAGCTATTAAGTCTTTATGTAATCTGATCATAATAGGATTGTTGGATGGTTGTTATTTCATGTTGAGGGAGTCTTTGACTAATGGTTGTTGGTATTGAAAAGGATTTAGATTTCTATTGGACTCTCTACGTGATGAGTTAGAGTTGGATTAGGATTGATGGTAAGGAGCTGAGTTGAGGCCATTTTGATGCTACGTGTTGGGAAGAGGGAAGGACATCCAGACACACTTCGAGAACGAGATTGAAGAGCAAGAACTTGGAGGAACGAAGAAGAATAATTTTCATGAAGATTGCAGATTTGGAGGGCGAGAAGGGTGGTGTATTACTATTCTCCTTTAATTTCAAATTGTGTAATTGGGATGATGTTTTCTTTTATTTATTCAATATTTAATTCATTAGTTATGAACTAAATTACTTATTAGGCTTATAATGGATCTCTAAGTGGAATACTGATTATGTAATCTTTGATTTTCAGTTTAATAAGTTATTATGAAGTTTATCTATATTAATTTGAGTTTGAATTTATGAATTGCCTGATCAACAATTTTATGAGGATTTGTATGAATTCGAGAGATGAAATATGAATCTAGACTTAATTAATATAACATGTGTTCTTGATTTATGTGAATGAACAGAATCTTGATGTATGTTAGGGTAGAGATATGCTTGACATCGCATGTAATCATATGAAGAACTTGAACTTAAACCTTCTTTAATTGTAATTCACATAGAGATATAGTGAGTTAGTTAATTAAGGTGTTTAACACAATTCTATCTTAATTATGGATTTGGGTTAATACGGTATTAGTACATCGAGATGTGGTTAGTACTATTTTTGTGTTCTTGATTAATAAATTGGGATAGTGAATTAAATTGGAATAAGGTAAAATAATCAGAGTGATGCTTAGAGTGAAGTTGTAAGCCTAATTCTCCAATATTTGTTTAAAAATTTAGTTTTAGGGTTTATTGGTATTTATTTAATTTTTAATATTTTTACAATAAACTGGAAATTGATTAGTTTAATAAAATTAGGATTAATAGAAGATTGGTAATTGTGAAGTTAATTTCTTGCTAAGTCTTTGAGGGAAAGATACTCTACTTTGTATTATATTACTTGTTGACCACGTATACTTGCGTGTTATCCGTAATTAGATTTTACCCAACAAGTTTTTGGCACCGTTGCCGGGGAGTTTAGTATAGATTTTATTATTTTGCAATATAGTTTAATTAGTCCAGTTTTACTTAAACACTTTTTGTTTTTGTTTTGTCTTCTTATTTTAGGTTTTTGACATTAGTTTATGCAAACTCGATCCAAAAATCCAGACTTACTTCCTTTTGAGGACGACATTGAGAGAAGGTTTCAGAGGTTAAGTAAGTGGATCAAGGAAACAAGGGACGAATTCGAAAACTCTGATAAAGAAGAAGCAATGGCTGCCGAAGACCAGAAAGCATTGCAATCATTTGTGAGTTGTGCGCGGGTGAACATTCGACGGATCAATGTGCAATCAACCTAGAGTCAGTACAATTCATGAGTAGCTACAACAGAATTCCTCAGAATACATATCAGAATGCATATAATCAGGGGAATAGGAATCATCCGAATTTGTCATGGAATAATAATCAGAATTAGCAAGCTCCACGACCATCTTATCCCCCTGGATTTCAGAATCAGCAATAACCAGTTCAACGTCAAGAGACCTAATCAAATTTAGAGGAGTTGTTGTCAAAATATATAATGAGCAATGAGGCAGCGATGAAAAATCAAGCAATGGCCATCAAGAATTTTGGCAAATTGCCTTAGCATTAAATAACAGGCCACAAGGGAATCTACCGAGTGATACAGAGAGAAATCCGAAGGGAAACCACGAACAATGTCAAGCAATTACGTTGAGGAGTAGAAAACATCTCGTTGGTACAAAGGCAGAAAATTCAGTGATATCAGATGAAAAAGTTGATGACAGTAAAGTGGTTGAAGGAAACAAGGGTGATGATAAGCAAAGTGGGAAAACAAAGTTAGACGACAAGCTATTTGTATATCCTCCACCACCGTTTCAGCAGAGGGTCCAAAAAAAGAAATTAGATAAGTTGTTCGCTAAGTTTTTGGAAGTGTTTAAGAAACTTCAGATTAACATCCCGTTTGTAGAAGCCCTAGAGCAGATGCCGAGTTATTCGAAGTTCATGAAAGGGATTCTGTTAAGGAAAAAGAAATGGGAAGACTTCAAAACAGTGGCATTAACAGAGGAGTGTAGTGCGGTGTTACAACTGAAGTTGCCACCAAAATTTGAAAGACAGGGGAGTTTCACTATTCCATGACGATCGGAACATGTCTTTTAATAAGTGCTTATGTGATTTGGGGGCGAGTGTGAACCTTATGCCATTGTCAGTATACACAGAATTGGGTTTGCCCGCGCCAAAGCCTACAAATATTTCATTGCAGTTGGCGGATAGGTCAATCATATATCCGAGAGGCATAGTAGAGGACATATTGGTTAAAGTGGATAAGTTTATATTCCCCGCGGACTTTATTATTTTGGAATTTGAGGAGGACAAGAACATCCCGATTATCCTAGGGAGACCTTTCTTGGCTACGGGTAAGACACTCATCGACGTATAAAAAGGCAAACTTACTGTGAGTGTCCAAGATCAAGAAATAAAATTTAACGTGTTCAAGGCTATGAAATTCCCTACGGATGAGGAAGAATGTTTCAGGATGGATATAATTGAGCATATTATCAGTGAAGACATGGGCAAAAGTCTGGTCAATGAACCATTAAAGATAACATTATAGGGGGATGAAGAGTTCGATGACCCAAAATTTGTGGACTACTTACAGATATTAGATCTATTGCCACGAGTTAGCCAATTCAGAGCACCATTTGAACTTTTACACACGAAGGAGCCACCAACTCTGGAACTTAAGCCACTCCCTAAACACCTCAGGTATGCGTATTTAGGCAATTCAAATTCTTTAGATGTTATTATTTCTGCTGCACTTAACGATTTACATGAAGAAAAGTTGTTGAGGGTGCTTAGGGAACATAAATTAGCGATAGGGTGGACGATCGCGGATATTAAGGGAATCAGCCCTTCGTTTTGTATGCACAAGACTATGATAGAAGAGATGCAAAACCGAAGGTGGTGCAACAACGACGACTTAACCCAATTATGAATGAAGTGGTAAAGAAGGAAATTCTAAAATTATTGGATGCCGATATCATCTACCCGATTTCCGACAGTAAGTGGGTTAGTCCAGTTCAGTGTGTGCCAAAAAAGAAGGGAATGACCGTGGTACAGAATGAGGATAACAAGTTAATTCTGACAAGAACAGTGACATGTTGGAGGGTGTGCATGGATTATAGGAAGTTGAATAAGGCAACCCGAACAGATCATTTTCCGCTACCCTTTATCGATCAAATGTTGGATAGATTGGCAGGACATGAATACTACTATTTATTAGATGGATACTCGGGCTATAACCAGATCGTCATCGCTCTTGAGGATCAAGAGAAGACTACATTTACTTGCTCTTACGACACATTCGCGTTCAGGAGAATGTCATTCAGTTTGTGTAATGCACATGTTACCTTTCAACGGTGTATGATGGCCATCTTCTCAGACATGGTGGAGAAAAACGTGGAAGTCTTCATGGATGACTTTTCTGTCTATGGAGACAATTTTGATACTTGCCTAGGGAATTTGGTAATGGTGTTACATCGATGCAAAGATACGAACCTTGTACTTAACTGGGATAAATGCCACTTCATGGTTGAGGAGGGCATAATTTTGGGCCACAAAGTATCGGCTCAAGGACTGAAAGTTGACAGGGCTAAGCTGGAAACAATCGAGAAACTGCCTCCACCAAGCTCAGTAAAGGGAATTAGAAGTTTTATGGGACATACGGGGTTCTACAGAAGATTCATAAAGGACTTCTCTAAAATTGCAAAACCTTTGTGCAGTCTTTTAGAGAAGGACTATGTGTTTAATTTTGATGAGGAATGTAAGTCGGCTTTCGAGTTGTTGAAGAAGAAGTTAACTACAACCCCCGCGATCGTCGTACCGGATTGGAATATGCCTTTCGAGCTGATGTGTGATGCAAGCGACTATACGATTGGGGCTATTTTGTGACAACGCCGAGAGAAGGTATTTCATGCCATATATTATGCAAACAAGACACTCACGGAGACTCAAATGAATTATACAACTATGGAAAAGGAATTACTTACAATGGTGTATGCGTTTGACAAATTCCGGGCATACTTGATCGGGACTAAGGTGATAGTCTACACGGATCATTCGGCTATTCGGTACATAATTGCGAAAAAAGATGCTAAACCACGCCTTATCCGATGGATTCTCCTTCTTCAAGAGTTTGATCTAGAAATAAAGGATAGAAAGGGCACGAAGAATCAAGTCGTCGATCATTTGTCTAGGCTGGAAAATCAAGAGAAACAGAAAGATAACAAGTGTGAAATCAACGAATCAATCCCGAATGAGCAATTGTTTGGGATAAATGCAGAATTTCCTTGGTACGCGGATTATGCAAATTATCTGGTGAGCAACGTTCTTCCACCTGATCTCACAAGACAACAGAAAAAGAAGTCTCTTCATGACGTAAAATGGTACATGTGGGATGAACCTTATTTATTCAAGTAGTGCGCTGACAAAATGATTAGAAGGTGCGTGCCCTACAGTGAAGTGAAGAACATACTGCATGAGTGCCACTCATCGGCGTATGGATGACACTATGGTAGTGAGAGAACATCGACAAAAGTGCTTCAAGCCTGGTTTTATTGGCCTACATTGTTCAAAGACACCCACCAATTTGTTAAAACATATGATAGATGTCATAGGGTAGGCAACATATCAAAATGGAATGAGATGCCACTACAAACAATTCTAGAAGTTAAAATTTTCAATGTATGGGGCATTGATTTCATGGGGCCATTCCCTTCATCATTCAACAATCTGTACATTTTGCTCGCGGAGTCATGTATCAAAATGGGTGGAAGCCGTAGCACTCCCGACTAACGATGCCAAGGTGGTTCTCAAGTTTTTGCAAAAGTATATTTTTACGAGGTTTGGCACGCCAAGAGCTATCATAAGTGATGAAGGTAGTCACTTCTGCAACAAATCGTTTACAACCCTCTTGGCAAAGTATGGGGTCAACCATAAGATAGCTACTGCGTATCATCCCCAAACCAGTGGGCAAGCTGAGGTGTCAAATAGGGAGGTGAAGAAAATTCTGGAAAAGGTAGTGAATCCGAATCGAAAGGATTGGTCGCTCAGATTGGACGATGCACTTTGGGCTTACCAGACTGTGTACAAAACACCGATTGGGATGTCACCATACCAATTACTATACGGGAAAGCTTGTAACCTACCTGTGGAGCTGTGACGCCCACAAATTCAGGTGCTTGAAACCCAAATTCAGTGCTTCACAATACCATTTCTTTGAGCAAAATAATAATAATATCATAAATATCAAACTTAATTTACATATCATAGTTGTCTAAATCCCAGGTACGCGACCTTTAAAACATTTCATTACATGATAGATAATAAATATCATCATCTTATTTAAGTCTAGCTATTACATAAGATAACACAAACTTAATCTGCTAGCTTTCCTTTCCCTTTGTTCTTGCCAGAACCTTCAGGTCGATCATTCATGGCTGAAAACAATTAAATTAAGCAAGAATGAGCATTTGAGTGCCCATCAAGTAATAGCAATCAACAAACATTAGCTGAAAGGGGTTAAATGTTTTCTTTAAACGACTCTTCAACAACGAAACAATAGTTGTGAAGTACTGAAGCAACACTAAACAACATAACAAATCTTATTTCAAAATTTGAAACTACGTATTGACTATAAATAAAGAGCAGTCGGTAGACTATGAACATAGTTTTCAATTTTCAAAAAGGTCAAACAAAACTTCATCTATAAACCGTCAAAACTTACAGGCACCGGGGGGTGATCAGCCCGTTATGCTCTGTATTAATCAATACTACATACCAGGATGATGTTCTCGTTCATTATATCCGCCTCAGACGCACAAAAGTTTTCCCATGTTCGGGATGTTCATACTTAGTCGGGAATCCAAACCAAACAATTCGATTGAATATCAATAAGGTTCTATCATATTCAAAAGATATTTTAAATCTGTGTCTAGCCGAGACAAATAGCTTAGAAGACTTTCAAGTAAGATATACATATTGGAAATAAATAAGTATGTATCAACATGTTCAATAATTATCCAAGTGGGAACACTTGTATAACAAATCTTAGAAATTTAAGAACATATTAGATATATCTAAATCTAATAGTAATACTATACTGATAAAGAATGTACGAATAAAGTTCGAGAACTTGTATGAATACGAATATTTGAGTACATAATCAAATAGCAATAGAGTTAATAATCTGACACAATGATAATATAATTCTGAAACTTTCTTACTCATGTCCATTGCATAAAGTAAATGCAAGGGGTAAAGACACTTTCCTGGTCTGCTGCTTACACAACTTAGTTATATCTTTAATTCAACGACCTGTCATTTATAAGATTGTTCTATTGATTAGAATAACATATCATAACACATAGTACTATTAATTACAATCAATATGTAACCTAATCCCATCGTCACATAATTATATTAGTCATTAAGACACAAACAAATACTTATACAGTCAAACTATATAGGTTCAGATCAATTTCGGTAACATTTTGGTGTACCGACGGCTTTATCGGGCAATTATCGAGTTTAAAACTCTATCATATAGTTCAATATTATCCTGTATATTTTAAATACCAGTCATATGACTTATAATAATTTTTAAATAGTTATTACAATTTATCTTGAATTTTCAAACTCTACAATCATTATTAAATGATTTAAATACTAGATAATTCTATTTTCATTAATATTTAAAGACTAAAAGACAAATTGCACCCCAAACTTTACACCAATGTTGATATTTGCACCCAAAACTGAAAAATGTGTCTAGGTACACCCCAAACTTTACTCATACTAAACAAATTGCACACTTTGCACACTTAACCGGTCAAAAGTGATTAGCTAAGGCACAGATCCACATCTGAAGGGGTATTTCAGACTTTTTCCTTCTTTATCTTCTCCAACGTTATTATAGAGTGATTCAGTAGCATAGTGCAGCTCGATCTTAGAAAATCAATCAAGAAAATCAAGAATCGCTTAGGGCTCATGGATCGAAACTGTTGGTGCATTAAGAAATCAGTGATGAAGACAGCTTGGAGAAGCTCATACAATGCCGGTAGAAGATTCTTTGGTTGTCTAGATTGGTGTGAAGATGGGCACGGTGGTTATAATTATTTTGCATGGGCTAATCCTCCTATGTGTGAGCGTTCAAGGGAAGTAATACCTGGATTAATAAGAAGATTAGAGAATTTGGATGCTGAAATCAAAGCTGTGAAAGATGAACTGAATAAGTGCAGAATTAGGGCAAGGATTGCAAAGGGTTTGTTGACTGCAACTTGGATTGTAATTTTTTATTTAATGTTTATCTCAACAAAGGATGAAACACCCCTCCAGACTTGAAAACAAACAACTTGGGTTCTACTGAGCAACTTGGCTAAGTATGTATTGTAATTTCTAGCAATATAGTGGTAGAAATTAAGACACTTATGGAATGTAATTGTTGGGCTTCTTTTGTGGGTAATTTATTGGTTGTAATGTAAACCAAGATGGTTGAATGAAATTTATTTGTTGTAATCAATTGCTGCAATTTATGGTTGGTGTGCAATTTATGATACCTGGTGCATTTCATAGGCACCCTGCATTAATCCACACTTGCACAACCTAATGCACATCACTTGCACATCACCTGCACACTAACATAGTATAGCCCAGCACCTTTGCACACTGGCTCACAAATGCACATCACCTGCATTAATACACAAAACAGACAAATTCAAACAACACACATGCAATTGCCCACTTTCATTATAATCACCCCCAACTGTTATAATAATAACTGTTATACACAAATAACTGTTATAAAATAACACACTGCACATCAAACACACACTGCATCATACATCAAACACACACTGCATACAAACACCAGTGGTAACACTGCATACATACACTGCATCATAAAGGAACTGGTATTGCCATTCAATTACATAATTAATTCTGAGTACAATCTACAAATCAAAGGCAATTAAAAATAGTTGATGTCATTTGCCTATTAACAAAAGGCATCCTGTTAACAATCCCAGCCACACATTCATAAGTTTAGGCCCCAAAAAATGCATCATATGCACAAAACATACATACATCAATAATTCATAAGTTTAGGCCCCAAAAATACCCTAAACTGGATATATACATCCATATAAGCTTAGTACCACAAAAAAGCCCAAAACAAATCCTATATAGGATCTTGTTGCTATTAATCTGTAGTAGGCCCTCCACTATTTGGTTTCCTAAACTGGATCTTCTCTCTTTTGGATCTTGCTACAGCTTCTAGGTCTCTTAGTGTTGTAATATATTTCCCCTTCCATGTATAGTCTTTGGGCAGCAGGCCCTCACCTGACACCTTGCTTTGGCTACCCTCAGAATGTATTCCCCCTTGCCACTTTGTAGAACCTCCTACTTGCTCTTGTGTTGGAGCCTCTTGTGTTGGAGCCTCTTGTGTAGACTCTTGTAGTAAACCTCCCACCACCACGACCACTCGGTGATCCACCCCTGCTGACCTTTCCATATTTCTACTTTTTTGAGCTATTATTAACCCCAACTTATTATTAATGAAATTTAATTTTCTCTATTTATTATTTTGAAATAGTAAGGGTTGATTTGATTAATGTGGATAGTTAGGGGTAAAATCATAAATATTTTAAAATAAGCAAGTGGTTATAAAATATTCATTGTTGTCGGGGGAATATTCGTTTGGTCGTGGAATATTAAATCTTTGTCGGGGAATATTAAATGCAATGACGGTAGCATGACCATGTGGGCCCCATGTGAAAAGCGATTGGATGAAGAAAGCGACAAATATAAGTTGTTTAAAAATAACGGCGTAGTTATTCACAGATTATCTTGTTAAAATACTCGGTGGGTTTAAAACACGATAGCTTTGCGGTATTGCACGATTATTGATTCTTACGTGAAGAAGGCTTTACTCGATAATGGTTCTGATAATTCTTATTCGATATTTTATTGATTTAATAATTCTTTGCGTTGATATTTTATATTCTTTGTTGTTTGATAATTGTCATTACATAGTATTTTTCATTATCGAAGCAATAATTCATATTATCTGAATAATATTATTAGATAACATTATTGGCGATATCTAGAAAGTTACATCTAAGGAGAGGTTTGGACACCTAATTGCTTGCGCCCGATAAGGAGAAATTCTTATTGGAAAGCCCCTCTTTCTCGGGAAGCTTTGGTTGTCGATATTGTGATTACGTAATATTATTTGTGAATAATTAATTATTGATTCATATGATGAGAAAATATTGATTTTATGTGGATATAGATGGAGAAAATTTTTAATGTGACAATTGTTGAAAATTGAAATTTTATCTTTTACGATAAAATAATTCATTTAAATATATTATTATATTTTAATAATATAATAATGGTGATATTTTTACAACGAATGTGGGATATATGAGTATCTGAGGAGGAAGAGTATTTTTGTTGCAATAAATGTTTAAAACATGTTAAACATGTCGGTGGACCCCATTTATTGGTGAAATTTGATTATAGCTTTGTAAAATCGTCTGTTTGTGGATTTGGTCAATTTTTGTTTGGAATTTGGAAAAACTTTCTTACGCAAAGTTGTAGAGAATTGAATTTCCTATAAAAAATTCGCAAGTTTCAAATTTTTTACGACAAAGGGCTATTTATTGTGAATTATTGAAGTTAGAAGCTCAGAAATAATTGATTTTGGAAGTTTAAATTATTTTAAATTAGAAAAACGTTTTTTCTTACTTTTTCTAGAATGTGGCATGTGCTTATTGAGCTGAAATCAGATTTCAAGAGTGGCGAAGGAATTTTGATATATATAATAATATTAAATTAAATTTTACGCTTTGGTGTTCTAAGCGATTTCTATAAATAGGGTCTTAGGTTAGAATTGAAAATTACACGAAACTAAAGTTTTCTCTCTCTATATTATCGGCGTATTCTTGTGAGTATTTTGAGTATACTTTGAGTATTGCTATACGGTGCAAGTTCAAGTCATAGCTTTATATCAGGTGTTCAATTAGAAGTCTTATCTTTGTGAGGTAAGGGATATTATTTTTTTTCGTAATGATATTATTTCTTCAATATCATTATGTTGAAATATTGATCTAAAGTTTTTTATCAAATTTGGAACTTTTGGTGTAGAGTTCTTATTCACGTATCTACGGCCTTTATTCACGTATCTGATCTTATTCACGAATCTGACGGCTTTATTCATGAAAAATAAAAATTTTCTTTTCGTCAAAATATCTATTACGGATACTAGCTTTGATTGTATCCATGTTTTGATCATTCTTGAATTTTACACCACTATGATTATTTTTGAGGTATTTTTTGGACATGGATAAAACAAAGTACGAATCCTTAATCCTTAATCCTTGTCATTTTGTTTCCTTTGGATTCGTTTCTTTAAAAATATTTTTCATCATCCTCGGTCTTAAATGATGATATTATTGAATATCTTTGGCTTTTGTAGTGTAAAGATGAATGATTTGTGATAAATATCTTTGGCCGTAGTGCTGAAGATGAGCAGTGTTTAGATGAACATGACCCGGTGATGAATATCTTTGGCTGTAGTGCAAAGATGAATATTTGATTCGGATATATATTGATTGATGTTACGGGGATAAAAGATGAGCGATGAACTTTTAAATTCATACATAGAAGATAGTAGTTTGCATTCTCTACTTAACTCTTCTAATGAATTATTATTTCATTGCGAATATTGATTTAAAATTTGTTGTCTATTGTATTCTATTAGATTTTTCCTATTGAAGACTAACGATAATTTGTTGTATATTATCTTAGTTATAATATTCTTTCTCTTGGGCTAGTTGAGCTCACCTTTTCCTTTTTGTTCCATTTTTTTCTCGGGAGGCGAGAATATAAGCGAGTACGAGTGGGGTATGGAATGAAGGTTCTAGAGAGAGTTGTTTAGTAGTCCTCACCATTTTTGTAAAATAATATATCAATAAATGTGATGAGGATTTATTTGAGTATAGATATTATCAGAAGATAATATTTGTATTCAAACTCACAGTTTCTTGTTGTAATAATAAAGTTGTAGTTGTTTACGTACCATGTATTGACAACTCGGAATGGGTGATGTATACTATTTTGGGGGCGTCGCGGTTGGTATCGAGCTTAGGGATATGATCTCTGGCGGAGATCGGGGAATAGAACTAGGAGGGAGGCGAGTAAATCCTTAGCTAGTGTGTCCTACTAAGCTTATTTGTTAGTTAGTTAGTATATAGGGATATTATGTGATATATTGATTTCCTTAATTAACCCTTGTTTTATGGCAAGTGTTGAGAATGTCATTGAGAATATTAATAATGGAGGAAATGAGGCCAGTGGAGATGCTGTACTCACCAGCGAGGAGAGCGTGCAGCAAGTGGCAATGTTCCTCTGTGAACAACACCTTGGCGAGATGATGAGCGAGGGGATGTTTAGAAGCTTTTTGCGGTTCATACAAAATCAGACGAGGAGACTCGTGTTCAAAATCTGAGGAGGAAATGATAGCAATTCACGGGTTGTCATGACCAAGCAGATTCAAAGAGTTGGGACCACGAATTTAAGGAAAGCGGATCCGATCATGGCGGAAACATGGGTCAAACAAATTACCAAGATATTCGATGTCTTGGGATATGCGGAGAACGAAGGTTCCATTCGCCACCTTTATGTTAAAGTGGCGAGGCGGACTCTTGGTGGGAGAATGCGTGAAGCGTACCCATCGTACTTTTCGGCATGTCTTGGGAGAGCGTTTGAAACTATTTAATGACAAATACTTTCACGAAAGTGTTCGTCATATGAAGGAAGTGGAGTTCATCGATTAGAACAAAACAACATGGCGGTGTCTCGATGCGAGGCAAAGTTTGCGAGTTATCGAGTTTGCACCTCATTTGGTGGAGAATGAGGAGCGTATAGCGCGGATGTTTCGAGAGGTTTGAAACCCGGCGTCGACATGATATCTCATTTCTCATAAATTTTCTCTCTATTAGGATGTTGTTAGCAGGGCTCAATTGTTAGGCGAGATATTGAGTATGTTCAGCCGATGGACCATAACGAGGATCGTACGGAGATAGCGATCAGCAGAATAATGATAACCAATGGAGAAAAGAAGAGCCGGACAAAAATGGTAACCACCACGGTGGTAATCATAGCCATGAAAATAGAAAAGCGAGTCGGGGAGGAGATTTTAAAAGAGGAGATTTAACAACGACCATGTGAAGGCGATAGTCTTTGGTGACAAGCGGTTCTAAGGAGGAGAAGCGACCACCGGTCGTATCTACAAATGCGGAAAAGAGGACATATCGGTCAAGCGCCACAACAGTTCAAGGTATGCTATAATTGTGGAAAGGAAGGACATATCGCTCGAGATTATGCGAGTGGCGAAACCTAGTTCAATGAGGGGACGGTGACTCGAAAAGTATCGAGAAAAGTCAAAGTCAGCGGTTTAGGGAAGGCGTTTGTTGTGGTGGTCAAAATCGAGGAACCAAGCGAGGTGATCACGGGTAAGCTATTTATAAATTCTTGCGAAGTTTATACCTTACTTGATCTAGGTGCTACCCATTCATTTTTATCTCTCTGCATGTGCTCAAGCGTTTAAACTTGACTCAGGAGAAATTAGACTTTGACCTATCTGTGGAAACTTCAGTTAGGAGAAACTTTCATCACATCCTTTGTTTATAAATCTTGTTTGATTCAAGTTGGCACCATCACCTTACATTGACCTTATCTCTTTAAAGATACTTGCTTTTGATGTGATTTTAGGGATTGATTGGTTAACTACTCATCATGCCAAAATTGATTGTTTTCGTAAGGTTGTTAGTTTTCATATTCTAACCAACTTTGTTATGCAATTCAAGCAACTAAACCATTAAAATCAATCAACATCATATCTAATCATAAAGCTATTCGTTTATTGAAAAAGCGGATGTCAAGCTTTCTTAGCCCATGTTATGGATTTGAATAAAGACACGTCAAATTTGAATAATATTCTATTGTTATTGACTTTCTGGCGTATTTCTGAAGAACTTCCGGTCTACCCCGAGCGTGAAGTTGAATTCTTTATTGATCTTGAACACAGTACAAAGCCCATTTCTAAAACCCATATCGAATGGCTCTATTGAACTTCGGGAGTTAAAGGTCAACTACGAGGAATTGTTGGACATCGGTTTCATTCGTCTAGTACATCTCCTTGGGGTGCTCTGTTTTATTAAGTAAAGAAGAAAAAGCGGGAGTATGCGACTTTATATTGACTATCGGGGAATTGAACCATGTCACCATCAAGAATAGGTATCCTCTACCTCGTATTGATGACTTGTTTGACCGATTGCAAGGGCACAATTCTTTTCAAAAATCGATCTTAGATTCGGATATCATCGGTGAAGATTAGAGGCGAGGATATTCAAAGGCGCCTTGAGAACTCGGTATGGGCATTATGAATTCTTAGTCGTGTCTTTCGGACTAACTAATGCTCATCGCGACTTTCATGGATATGATGAACCAAGTATTGAGGAATATTTGGATCGGTTTGTTGTTGTCTTTATTGATGACATCCTCATATATTCAAAAGTCGTGAAGATCATGAGCACCATTTGAAATTTGGTACTCTAAAAGGCCCGTGAAAACAAACTATATGCCAAATTGAAGAAATGCGAGTTACGGCTTGAGGAAGTAGCATTTCTTGGGCGCGTCAGTGTCAAAACATGGAGTATCAAGTGGACCCGTGAAGATTGAAGCAATACAAAGTTAGAGCAGCGAAGTCGATTGTGCGAAACGTAGCTTTACGGGTCTATTTGGTTATTATCGGAGATTCGTGGAAGGGTTTTCTCGAATCGCTACTCCATTAACTTCGACTAACTTCGGAAGGATACAAAATTCGTTTGGGGCGAAGAATGCGAGAAGAGTTTCAAGAGCTTAGAGGAGACTTATTTGGCTTTTTGTTCTAACAATACCATCTGGTTCGGATGGATTTGTTATCTGATGATGCTTGAGGCAAAGGGTTAGGATGTGTTCTCATGCAGCGTGGGAAAGTCATAGCCTATGCCTCGCGACAACTTAAAAAGAGTATGAGAGGAATTATCCTACTCATGATCTAGAGTTAGCGGTGATCGTTTTCGCGCTAAAGATATGGAAGGCACTATCTATATGGGAGAAAGTGGAGATATATTAGGACCATAAAAGCCTTAAATATTTCTTCACTCAAAAAAAGAACTCAACATCTGGTGGCGGTGACGTTGGCTCGAGCTATTGAAGACTACGACCACACTATTGATACCATCTGGAAAAGCGAGCGTGGTAGGTGGCGCGTTGAGTAGAAGATCATATCACGGGGAATGAGTGCGATGATGTCAAGTATCACATAGAGCCGACTTTAATAGAAAAAGTTAAGGTTGCTCAAGCCCGCAGGCCGGGTGATCGTATGAAGAAGAAATCTACAAGAAGGAGCTATTAGAAAGCGAGAATTGATGAAGAAGGAATACTTGAGTCCACTCTAGACTTTGTGTCCCTAACGACTACGATTTGAAGTACAAGATTATGATGGAGGCACTGATACACCATTTGCAATCCATCTGGAAGTACTAAAATATATCGTGATCTTGACATACATTTTGGTGGAACAATATGAAGAGAGAGATTGCAAAGTTTATCTCGATGTGTTTAACTTGTCGGCGTGTAAAGGCGGAGCATCTAGTACCTAAGGGTCCGTTGCAACCACTTGAGATTCCGAAATGGAAGTGGGAACACATTACCATGGATTTTGTTCGGGTCTTCCTACGGTTTCTCAAGGCATCAATGCTATATTTGGTTATTGTTGATAGATTAACCAAGTCTGCTCATTTCTTGCCGATCACGGAGACTTATTCCTTGAGCGTCTTGCTAGTATATGCGTGAATGAGATTGTGAGGTTGAATGGCATGCTGTATCCATAGTTTGGATCGTGACCCAAGATTCATTTCAAGATTTTGGGTTAGCTTGCAAAAAGCTATGAGCGCGGTTTACGATTGATTTGGCATACCATCCTCAAGCAGACGGACAATCGAGAAAGGACTATTCAAACTCTTGAAGATTTATTAAGACTACTGTGTCCTAGACTTCAAAGGCGGTTGGGATAAGTATTTACCATTGGTGGAATTCTCCTACAACAATAGTTATCGAGCAAGTATAGGTGTGGCTCCATTTGAAGCATTATATGGGCCGAAAGTGTCGCTCTCCGATATGTTGGGGACGAGGTGGGTGAAGCAACATTGTTGGGACCAGAGTTGATGTACGTATGACTCTGAGAAAAGATCAAATGATTGACAGCGTATACAAGCGGCACAAGATCGACAAAAGAGTTATGCGGATCTTCATCGAAAGGGCGTGGAATTTAGTATAGGGGATCATGTATTGTTGCGAGTTGCTCCATGGAAGGGAGTTACAAGATTTGGGAAGAGAGGAAAGCTCGATCCACGATTTATTGGTCCATTTCAAATTCTTGAATGAGAGTAGGAAATGTAGCTATAGACTCGCGTTACCTCAAAGTATGTCTCGTGTTCATAATGTGTTTCACATATTTGTACCCGTAAATATGTGAAAGACCGAACCACGTTATAGAGTTAGAAGCAGGACGAGATAGTAGAAGACTTAGCGTATGAGGAGGTACTATCAAGATCTTGGATAGGAAGGAGCATGTCCCTACTGCCTGAAAGGTCGTACCACAAGTTAAAGTTTTGTGGAGGAATCATGCTATAGAGAGAAATGACACGGGAATTGGAAAGCGGAAATGAAAGCGAGGTATCCTCACCTTTTGAAAACACACGAATGCGTCGTCGTCGATTTCGAGGACGAAATTTCATAAGGAGGGAGGTTGTAAGACCCCAACTTATTATTAATGAAATTTAATTTTCTCTATTTATTATTTTGAAATAGTAAGGGTTGATTTGATTAATGTGGATAGTTAGGGGTAAAATCATAAATATTTCAAAATAAAAGTGGTTATAAAATATTCATTGTTGTCGGGGAATATTCGTTTGGTCGTGGAATATTCTTCTTTGTCAGGGGAATATTAAATAAATGAAGTATGACCCGTGTGTGGGCCCCATGCGGAAGCGATTGGATGAAGAAAGCGACAAATATAAGTTGTTTAAAAATAACACGTAGTTATTCACAGATTATCTTGTTAAAATACTCGGTGGTTTAAAACACGGTAGCTTTGCGGTATTGCACCGATTATTGATTCTTACGTGAAGGCACTACTCGATAATGGTTACGATAATTCTTTATTCGATTATTTTATTGATTTAATAATTGTTGCGTTGATATTTTATATTGTTGTTGTTTGATAATTGTCATTTACGGTATTTTTCATTATCGAAGCAATAATTCATATTATCTGAATAATATTATTAGATAACATTATTGGCAATGTCTAGAAAGTTACATCTAAGGAGAGGTTTGGTCACCTAATTGCGGCGCCGATAAGGAGAAATTCTTATTGGAAAGCCCCCTCTTTCTGGGAGCTGCTGGTTGTCGATATTGTGATTACTGTAATATTATTTGTGAATAATTAATTATTGATTCATATGATGAGAAAAATATTGATTTTATGTGGATATAGATGGAAAAATTTTTAATGTGACAATTGTTGAAAATTGAAATTTTATCTTTTACGATAAAATAATTCATTTAAATATATTATTATATTTTAATAATATAATAATGGTGATATTTTTACAACGAATGTGGGATATATGAGTATCTGAGGAGGAAGAGTATTTTTGTTGCAATAAATGTTTAAAACATGTTAAACATGTAAATTGGAACCCATTTATTGGTGAAATTTGATTATAGCTTTGTAAAATCGCTTGGTTTGTGGATTTGGTCAATTTTTGTTTGGAATTTGGAAAAAACTTTCTTACGCAAAGTTGTAGAGAATTGAATTTCCTATAAAAATTCATGAGTTTCAAATTTTACGACAAAAGGGCTATTTATTGTGAATTATTGAAGTTAGAAGCTCAAAATAATTGATTTTGGAAGTTTAAATTATTTTAAATTAGAAAAACGTTTTTTTTTCTTACTTTTTTCTAGAATGTGGCATGTGCTTATTGAGCTGAAATCAGATTTCAAGAGTGGCGTAGGAATTTATTATATATATAATAATATTAAATTAAATTTTACGCTTTGGTGTTCTAAGCGATTTTCTATAAATAGGGTGCTTAGGTTAGAATTGAAAATTATACGAAGCTGAAGTTTTTTCTCTCTATATTATCGGCGTATTCTTGTGAGTATTTTGAGTATACTTTGAGTATTGCTATATCTGGTGCAAGTTCAAGTCATAGCCTTTATGTCAGGTGTTCAATTAGAAAATCTTGTCTTTGTGAGGTAAGGGATATTATTTTTTTCGTAATGATATTATTTCTTCAATATCATTATGTTGAAATATTGATCTAAAGTTTTTTATCAAATTTGGAACTTTTGGTGTGGAGTTACTATTCACGTATCTGGCCTTTATTCACGTATCTGATCTTATTCACGAATCTGGCCTTTATTCATGAAAAATGAAAAATTTTCTTTTTAAGTCAAAATATCTATTTTGGATACTAGCTTTGATTGTATCCATGTTTTGATCATTCTTGAATTTTACACCACTATGATTATTTTTGAGGTATTTTTTGGACATGGATAAAACAAAAAATCGAATCCTTAATCCTTAATCCTTGTCATTTTGTTTTCCTTTGGATTCGTTTCTTTAAAATATTTTTCATCATCCTCGGTCTTAAATGATGATATTATTGAATATCTTTGGCTTTGTAGTGTAAAGATGAATGATTTCGAAGAATATCTTTGGCGCGTAGTGCAAAGATGAGCAGTGTTTAGATGAACATGACCGGTGATGAATATCTTTGGCACTGTAGTGCAAAGATGAATATTTGATTCGGATATATATTGATTGATGTTACGGGGATAAAAGATGAGCGATGAACTTTTAAATTCATACATAGAAGATAGTAGTTTGCATTCTCTACTTAACTCTTCTAATGAATTATTATTTCAGCTGCGAATATTGATTTAAAATTTGTTGTCTATTGTATTCTATTAGATTTTTCCTGTTGAAGACTAACGATAATTTGTTGTATATTATCTTAGTCGTAATATTCTTTATTGGGCTAGTTGAGCTCACCCTTTTCCTTTTATTCCATTTTTTTCTCGGGAGGCGAGAATATAGCGAGTGCAGTCGGGGTATGGAATGAAGGTTCTAGAGAGAGTTGTTTAGTAGTCCTCACCATTTTTGTACCATAATTTTGTATGAAATAATGATATAGAAGATAATATTTGTATAAACGTTTCTTGTTGTGATGAGGATTTATTTGAATTATAGATATACCTATTTTATTAGAAGATAATATTTGTTTTAACATATTCTTTTAACAACTCATGCAATATAATTTCTTGTTACCAACCTAATAATAAAGTTGATAAGCATACATTGTTTCATCATTTTCTACTCAAATAATCCCTCTCCATATCTATTGCGGTGACTTATAATGGAATTTGACTTTATAACATGTTCCAAATGTCAAGTAAAGAATGGGTGATGTATACCTATTTTGGCTCTCTTCAAAGTGTCCACCATGCGTCAGTAAAATATAAGGGTTGCTGTAGCCACAAACACAAAGTATTCACATCGGTTAAATGTGTGGACCACATAATATTTAATTGACTAAAATCCAAAAATTGTAAGAAAGCAGAGCAAAGAATCTTATATTTGATCATCAAAAGGGTCCACCATTCCACTTTACAACAAAAAGAAGTCAATAAACTAGAAAACAAAATAATATACTACAAAAAGATCACACTTAACTACACCAGCCCATTATTCAAAATAGATGCTGGTGGAAGAACTTCTGTGAAGCACTTACTATATTCTGCGACACCTTTAACTCCATAAGCGTCTGAATCACTCATTGTGATTCTTCTCCTTCAAATCGTGAACCCTAGTCTAGACTTTGATTTGGGATATTTGTCTGATAACCACCAAGTAATGGTATAAATGTAACTACTCTTTCCAATAAATGCAAACTACCGAGCTTACCCCTCTGTAATAAGACCTACAGCCTTAGCCGGTCACTTTTGACCGGTTAAGTGTACAAAGTGTGTAATTTGTTCAGTATGAGTAAAGTTTGAGGTATACTTAGACACGTTTTTCAATTTGGGGTGCAAATATCAACATTGGTGTAAAGTTTGGGGTGCAATTTGTCTTTTAGTTATATTTAAATAATATTAAAATATTAATGCAACCATTGCCAAAATATCAAAATTATTTATAATAACTCAAAATATTTTTAAAGTATTAATATTACCCTTAAATGATTTTTAAAACATTTAAAATCATTTTAAAAAATTACCATTAATATTAAAATATTAAGGTATTATTCATTAAAATATTAAAAGTCATTTATAA
>CM035162.1:51671952-51891223 GCA_020205615.1 Panax quinquefolius
AATTTTCTTATAAGGAAAATATTAAAATAATTTTTAAAAGTAAATTTTTTTATTAAAAATCAATATTGTAAAAATGTGACAAATTTAACAGAGTTGGATAAGGCCACACGGGGTAAAGAAAACTAAGTAAATAGTCTTAGAGTTTTAACACCTTATATTTGTCTAATTTGAATTTTAATTTGGTAATAAAAGAAAAGGAAGTGAATGAAAACAAAAAGAGATAATGTCAGTTTTGTAATAAAAGATAATTGTTTTTAAGAAAAGTGGTGTTTTTGAGTTTTAATAGAAAAAATATATATATATATATATATATATATATATATATATATATATATATATATATATATATATATTTAGAGTCAAAATTTCTTCTCATTTTTTTCAACAACTAAAAAAATTTATAGGATATTAGTTAAAAAAAAAAAGTAGAAGAGAGTACTTACTTTTTGAGCCAAATATTACACATGGAGAGAGAAATAAGGAAAATAATACAAAATTATCATTACTTTAAAAAGTCATTTATACAAAAAGAGAGTGGTGGTGGTGGTGGTGGTGAGGGTATGTACTATGGCGAAAGCCAAGGAGGACACAAACCCATGAATCGAAAATTCGGTGAGGGAGGTGCTTCGCCCCTTTCTGGTTGAAGCCTGAGCCCTTGTATAAAAATAATAATATTAATAATTATAATATTAATTAGTATTATTATAATAGTACTAATAATAATTATTATTATTTTAATAATAGTAATAATAATTATTATTATAATTATATTATTAATATTACTATTATAATTATACTAATATTATAATTATTACTATTATAATAATTATAATTATAATTATTAGTACTATTATTATTATTATAATTATTATTACTATTATTATAATTATAATTATAATTATAATTATAATTATAATTATAATTATAATTACTATTGTTATTATTATAATTATTATTACTATTACTATTATTATAATTACTATTATTATTATTATAATTATTATTAATAACAACAATAATAATAATAATAATAATAATAATTATAATAGTGCTAATAATAATAATAATTATAATTATAATTATAATTATAATTATTAGTACTATTATTATTATAATTATTATTACTATTACTATTATTATAATTACTATTATTATTATAATTATTATTAATAACAACAATAATAACAATAATAATAATAATAATTATAATTATTATTACTATTATTATAATAATAATTATTATTATAATTATAATTATAATTATTAGTACTATTATTATTATTATAATTATTATTACTATTACTATTATTATAATTACTATTATTATTATATTTATTATTAATAACAACAATAATTATAATAGTAATAATAATTATAATTATTATTATTATTATTATTATTATTATAACTTTAATAGTAATAATAATAATAATAATAATAATTATTATTATTATTATTATTATTATTATGATAATAGTAACAACAACAATAATAATAATAATAGAAATAATAATTGTTATTGTGGTGGTGTGGTGAATTATAAAAATTATTATTGATGATTTGTCAGTTTTGTTGAAAGGTTTAGATTTTTCTGGATATCTATTTTTAAATAAAAATTAATTATTGTGGTGGTGTGGAGAATTATGATAATTGTTATGTGTGATTGTAAATTATTTTAGGTTACAAAAAGCATTTAGGTAATATAGTACTTTTTGAATTTTAATCTAATTTTTCGTTACGTCGTGCCTTCAGGCACGGACAATTACTAGTATTAAATAATTAATGAAATTTACTTTAAAATATTGAAAGTTACATTTTATAACTTAAAATATTATTAAATACCTTATTATCATTTAAAATGATTTTTAACATAATAAAATGATTTTTAGTTAATTTATTTAGTGCATTTATTAAATAAATAATATTCAAATAATTACTAATATTTATGGAAAATATGCCAAATTATTAAAAGTTAATTTTTATGACTTAAAATAATTTATAAAACTGATTTTATAATTTTTGGAATTTATTTACTATTTTTAAATGATTTTTAGAATTTATTTCTATTTTTTAATCATTTTCTAGAAATTAGAAAATAAAAATAATAGAAACCGTCGCTATAGGCTATAGTGACACTTTCTGTCGCTGTTGGTGTTCTTGAGCTTAAGAACACTAACATGGCAGTGTTCAAGGGGCTCCCTTTGATCGTCTTTAATTCACAGCCTAAGCATGATCTGGGAAATTTTAAACACTGATCATGTAGTGATTAGGTAATACTACACGAATCAACATCAACCGGAACCTAGATTAAATGGAGCTATAAACTTCCTACTCGAAGCTACAATACGACTGAATCACAATATACCATTCGGTCAAAGCTTGTCAGAAACAACATGCATACGTTTTCTGGGTTACCAAGAAAACGAAAATCATGTTCGTCCTACCTACTTTGACCAGTCACCATGATCTATCTATTTGATGCTTAGGTGATATAAAGGCATGAATTAGTAGTACCTACAACATACTACAATTATAATACAATAACAAAAACAACACAACAAACAACTGAAAGATCCGGACTCTTGAATGGTTGTCGGATTTTTACAGGCGGTTTACGGGTTACCCGAAGCGCCCGACCATAAACTGATTAATGGCTTTTGACCATCAATAAAATGAAATATGTGCATGCTATGACCTTAATTCAAATTCCAGAGTAAAGATATCATAACATACTACAAGTTTAAACATTTAAAACACAAAAACAATAGACATGCTGTGATCTAGAAGGTCTGACATTTGGTTGTCAGACCATATAAGAAAATTTCCAGATTTTGTAAATCTTTAAATTCGAGCATATATATGTTATGGATCCACTATTTAGCAACCTAGATCACTGATTCACACCTTATACAACATATTTAAACATTCATACATCAAATCCAACATAGCATACAAGATCAAAAATTTTGTTTAGGGTTATACCTTTCTATGATCAAATTTTGATTATTGGCTACTGATTTTGTTGTGGTTGTTAGTGGGGCTGGTTTTGGGGACTGAAGTACTCAAACAATTCATGGGTTAGAGAGAGAGAGAGAGAGAGGCTTGGTGGTGTGTTTGTGACAAATGGGGCTAAATTATGAACTTTCCTCTCTCTCAATCTATATATAATATAGTGCTAATGCTTATGGTTGATCATGTGGCCAGATTTTTATTGATTAAAGGCTATTACTAGACCACATGGCTAGCTAGAGTTGGTCACCAACCACCTCCTAGGTCTATATCTACACTCCACCTTAATAAAATATTAAAAAGGGAAATTTGGTCATCTAGTTTTTACTTTTAGTGGCAAAGTGAGAATTCTATTCTAACCCTTAGGGTTTGACCCTTAGGGTTTTAACCCTAAGGTTCCATAAATTCATTATCTAGGATTATGCAATTAGGACTAACATGGTAATCTTAGTTTCTAAAAATGTAAATTAGGGTTCCCTAATTAAATTAGGTCTCATAATTACTTAGGATTTATAAAATAGGCTTTATAATATACTAATCACCATTAACCTTGCTAAATTAATAATTAGGGTTTATAACTTAGTAATTAGGGTTCTAATTTAATAATTAGGGTTTCTAAATATTAATTAGGGTTTACCTAATTAACATTAAACATAATAATGGTCATTAACTACTTAACAAATCTTACAGTCCTAGTTGACTTATGTACTATAGTAATGCTAGGGTTTTGCAATATTTTACTATAACTGTTTCACACATTAACATTGCACACATATCAAACATGTTTATATTATTGAAATATAAATAATATTATATTAATATTCTCATTCCTTATTCAAAATCCAGAATTAGGGTTTTGAATCCATATCTGATATAACCTTCATATAAACCATTATTAATTAAGTTAAAATAATTAACTCAACTAATATAATAAAATACATATCATAATAATCTTTATAATCATATCATATATATAATAATCATATTTTCATGGAAAATAAATAAAAACATTTTATTACAAAATTAATTTATAATAAGAATATAATCCATAATGATCAATAAATCTTAAAAAGAATTTATTTACAATTATTCATGTAATAATAAGTTTTATTTATCACATAAATACATATACTTCTCTGTGCACATAATCCTACCTTTAAAAAAAATTATTGCAAAATTTATTATTTAATTATATTGAAAATATTAGGTTATTACATCCACCCCCCCCCCTATAAGGATTCCGTCACCGGAATCACCGCTTCAAAACTTATAGATATTAGGGAAAATAGCATTCACAGTCATTTCAAGTAGATCTCGATCATATTCAATCGAATTTATCTTTAACTATTCAACATAAAACTTGTCTATCAAATCATATGGAAATTTGATTTCTAATAGAACTCAAATTTCTCCTTCAAAAATTTCTTTATAACAAAATAAAATAAAATCATATATAAGAAAATAAAATTGATTCGAATAATACCTGAAGTTCCATCCCCGGCTGCTACGGTATCCTGAAACGTCATGTTGAAGACTCTTGCTATTGATTTTGTCGAAGTTGGTCCCGTTATCGCTAGTGTTCTGTTGCCTTTCCCCGCATTCACGCTTCCTGCATCCATCCTCCTCTTCGGACAGTCCTTGACCTTATGTTTCGTTGATCCACACAGAAAACACCCATTGTTTGTCCTAGGATTAGGGTAGTTAGGAGAGATATGTCCCTCTTGCCCACACTTATAGTACACGAACTTACCACCAAGACACTCTCCTAAATGTTTCTTCCCACAATTCTTACACTGCACAGCCTGCTTCCTCACACCTTCCTGTTTGACTGGGACATTTCCAAAATTGTTCCACTTTCCTTTTCCATTCCCACTACCATTACCTTCTTCTACCTTCCCAGCTCCCCCAACCCTACCCTTGTTCTTTTTCTCCTTATTGTAGAGGCTCATGGCCTCACTTCCCCCTTCGGCTATGATAGCCTTATCCAAAAGTGATGCAAAAGTATTTATCTGTAATACCACCACCTTATTGTAGAGTCAGGGTTTTAAGCCAAACTCAAACCTCCTTGCCTTCCTTGCTTCCGTATCAACTTGATGCAGAGCAAACCTAGCTAATTCATTGAACTTTGCGATATACTCCACAACTGTCATGTTCTCCTGCTTCAATTCCAAATACTTCACCTCCATCCTAGCTTGCACACTGTACGAGAAATAGTTCTCAAAGAACAGCGTCTTAAACCTAGTCCATGCTATCACTCCTTCTCATGCCCTAACTTGATTTACCTCCCACCAGAAATTCGCCTCTCCTTTCATCATACAGGTGGCAAAAGTTATCTTTTGCCCCTCAGCTACCCTAGCGACTATAAATGCTTTTTCTATTTTCTTAACCCAAGTTTGGGCTTCTATCAGGTCAGTGGTACCTCTGAACTCTGGTGGTCCTACGGCTTTAAAATCTTTGAAGTTCGCAAATCGATTGTTTGGTCGACTTCCTGCGGCCGACATTCCATTATGCATGGCTTGAGCTACCATGTTTGCAAAATTACATGTCAGTGCGGTTGTTGTCCAAAGCATTGTTGTGAGATTCTTACGCCCGATTGGTTTTGAGTTTGACGTCTTGGCGGTATTATCTGGTTAAATAAAACATATTCTATATTTTATTAACTTATTGTATAAGTTTAATATTTTAAACTTTTTTCAAACATAGATTCATATTCATTCAACTATTTCATAATACATAACATAACACATACTACCTTAAACATCCGATATTCCTTTGTGACCACAAAAGTCGGGAATCGTTGCTACACAAGTTGGAAACTTACTATTACACAAACATACTTATCATAGAACACACATATTCAAATAGTACTTATACTACGCCTTTTCCTGATCCTGGACAACGTTTCGCTCGATGGCCTTCCATCCTACAAATAAAACATGCACCTAGCTTAAAGTCAGGACAATGATGAGAGATATGTCCCTCATGTCCGCAAATGTTATTCCCTTTCCTGCATACGCCTTAATGTTTCTTGTCGCAGTTTATACACTTTCCTATTTCGTTAGCATCTTCTTGGTTATTATCGAAATTTCCTATTTCGCGGTCTTGTATCTTTATTTTCCCTTTCTTGCTCGGGGCTGTACACGATATGTTATTTTTGGCTCCCATCTGATCAATTTGGATTTTAAGTTTATCTTGTTCTTCCATCATTTCGATTAATGCCTTTCGCAATTGACTATTTAGTAGTTTTTCTATTTCCCACAACTTTTCCAGAGAAGAAACATTGTTCCTCAGATTCTGCACTTTGGTTGATGCTTGATCAGCTCCAACTTCGTTGTCCGAATCACTATCTGTTAGTTCCACTATTTCTGGGTTCAGTACTATATTTTCCAAAATGATCACCTCATCAAGTTTATCATCAACTTGAGCCTCTATCTCAGCTATTGGCTTTGACATTGGCTCGATTAGGGAGATTGACTCATTCCTTACGATCCGAGGGTATCCTAATCTTTTTCCACCTGACATCTACACATGATTTATCTAGATTAGTATATAATATATACACACAACAAGTAATAGTTTTATATATGTTATTTTTATTTTGTTTAACGATGAATTTATTCAATTCATCTCCCTTAAAACTCTATACGAGTTATTTGTATTTTCAACGTTTCCCTCTGCCCTAAGGTTATAGCCTAAGGTCTAACCCACCTATGATTTCTAACCTTAAAGCTCTGATACCAACCTGTGACGCCCCCAAATTCAGGTGGTTGAAACCCGAATTCAGTGCTTCACGATACCATTTCTTTGAGCGGAATAATAATAATAATGTCATAAATATCAAACTTAATTGACATATCAGAGTTGTCTAAATCCCAGGTACGCGACCTTTAAAACATTTCATTACATGATAGATAATAAATATCATCATCTTATTTAAGTCTAGCTATTCTATAAGATAACACAAACTTAATCTGCTAGCTTTCTTTTCCCTTTGTTCTTGCCTGAACCTTCAGGTCGATCATACAAGGCTAAAAACATTTAAATTAAGCAAGAATGAGCATTTGAGTGCCCATCAAGTAATAGCAATCAACAAACATTAGCTGAAAGGGGTTAAATGTTTTCTTTGAACGACTCTTCAACAACGAAGCAATAGTTGTGAAGTACTGAAGCAACACTAAACAACATAACAAATATTATTTCAAATTTTGAAACTACGTGTTGACTATAAATAAAGAGGAGTCGGTAGACTATGAATATTTTTTTCAGTTTTCAAAAATGTCAAACATAACTTCATCTCAGAACCGTCATAACTTACGAGCGCGGGGGGTGATCTACCGTTATGCCCTGTATTAATCAATACTACATACCAGAACGATGTTCTCGTTCATCATATCTACCTCAAGCGCACAAAAGTTTTACCATGTTCGGGATGTTCATACTTAGTCGGGAATCCAAACCAAACAATTCGGTTGGATATCAATAAGGTGTTATCATATTCAAAAGATATTTTTAAATGTGTTAATAAGCCGAGACAAATAGCTTTAGGCGACTTTCAATTAAGATATACATATTGGAAATAAATAAGTATGTATCAACATGTTCAATAATTATCCAAGTGGGGACACTTGTAAAACAAATCTTAGAAATTTATGAACATATTAGATATATCTGAATCTAATAGTAATATTGTACTGATAAATAATGTACGAATAAAGTTCGAGAACTTGCATGAATACAAATATTTGAGTACATAATCAAATAGCAATAGAGTTAATAATCTGACACAATGATATTATAATTCTGAAACTTTTTTACTCATGGCCATTGTATAAAGTAAATGCAAGGGGTAAAGACATTTGCTTGGTTTACTGCTTACACAACTTAGTTCTATCTTTAATTCAACGACCAATCATTTATAAGATTGTTCTATTGATTAGAATAACATATCATAACACATAGTACTGTTAATTACAGTCAATACGTAACCTAATCACATCGTCACATAATTATATTAGTCATTAAGACACAAACAAATACTTATACAATCAAACTATATATAGGTTCAGATGAATTTCAATAACATTTTGGTGTACCGACGGCTTTATCGGGCAATTATCAAGTTTAAAACTCTATCATATAGTTCAATATTATCCTGGATATTTTAAATACCAGTTAAATGACTTATAATAATTTTTAAATAGTTATTATAATTTATCTTTATTTTTCAAACTCTAGAATCATTATTAAATGATTTAAATACTAGATAATTCTATTTTCATTAATATTAAAATATTAATGCAACCATTGCCAAAATATCAAAGTTATTTATAATAACTTAAAATATTTTTAAAGTATTAATATTACCCTTAAATGATTTTTAAAACATTTAAAATCATTTTTAAACAATTACCATTAATATTAAAATATTAAGGTATTATTCATTAAAATATTAAAAGTGATTTAAAATTACTTAAAAATTTTAAACCATTTATATCCTTTTAAAAGATTTGTAAGTCAATAAAATCATTTTTAATCTATTTATTTAATATAATTATTAAATAAATCTAATATCATTAATATTAAATAATTAATGAAATTTACTTTAAAATATTGAAAGTTACATTTTATAACTTAAAATATTATTAAATACCTTATTATCATTTAAAATGATTTTTAACATAATAAAATCATTTTAGTTACTTTTATTAGTTGCATTTATTAAATAAATAATATTCAAATAAATAGTAATATTTATGGAAAATATGCCAAATTATTAAAAGTTAATTTTTATGACTTAAAATAATTTTTAAAACTGGTTTTATTATTTTCAAATTTTATTTACTATTTTTAAATGATTTTTAGAATTTATTTCTATTTTTAATCATTTTCCAGAAATTAGAAAATAAAAATAATAGAAACCGTCGCTATAGGCTATAGCGAGAGACTTTCGTCATTGTTGGTATTATTTGAGCTCAAGAACAACGACAATGATTGTTCGAGGGCTCCCCATGGTAGTCTTTAATTTCTGACAAGCGTGAGTGGGACATTTTAAACACTGATCATGTAGTGATTAGGTAATACTACATGAATCAACTATCCTACAAGTCAAACAATCATGTATCATGAAGATCTAGCCCCTCAAACTCGTTGTCAGAACTTTCTGGGTTTTCTGGGTTACCCAGAAACCCAGTCAGCTACGAGTAGGAAATTTCTAACTCCATTTAATCTAGGTTCTGGTTGATGTTATGGTAGTTTAATGGGTCAAACATGTAGTCTACAGGACAAGGTACAATTAACATTCACCATGTCAGTCAAAATACGACTGAATCACAATATACCATTCGGTCAAAGCTTGTCAGAAATGACATGCATACGTTTTCTGGGTTACCCAGAAAACGGAAATCATGTTCGTCCTTCCTACTTTGACCAGTCACCATGATCTATCTATTTGATGCTTAGGTGATATAAAGGCATGAATTAGTAGTACCTACAACATACTACAATTATAATACAACAACAAGAACAACACAACAAACAACTGAAAGATCCAGACGCTTGAATCCGTTGTCAGACTTTTCTGGGCAGTTTCTGGGTTACCCAGAAACACCTAGTCATGGCCGGTCAACGACTTTTGACCATCAATAAAATGAAATATGTGCATGCTATGACCTTGATTCAAGTTCCAGAGTAAAGATATCATAACATACTACAAGTTTAAACATTTAAAACACAAAAATAATAAACATGTTGTGCTATAGAAGGTCTGACATTCGGTTGTCAGACAACATAAGAAAATTTCCAGATTTTGTAAATCTTTAAATTCGAGCATATATATATATATATATATATATATATATATATATATTATGGATCCACTATTTAGCAACCCAGATCACTGATTCACACCTTATACAACATATTTAAACATGCATACATCAAATCCAACATAGCATACAAGATCAAAATTTTGATTTAGGGTTATACCTTTCTATGATCAAATTCTGATTCTTGGCTACTGATTTTGTTGTGGTTGTTAGTGGGGCTGGTTTTGGGGACTGAAATGCTCAAACAATTCGTGGGTTAGAGAGAGAGAGAGGCTTGGTGGTGTGTTTGTGAACAAATTGGGCTAAATTATGAACTTTCCTTTCTCTCAATCTATATATAATATAGTGTTAATGCTTATGGCTGATCATGTGGCCAGATTTTTATTGATTAAAGGCTATTACTAGACCACATGGCTTGCTAGAGTTGGTCACCAACCACCTACTAGGTCTAGATCTATACTCCACCTTAATAAAATATTAAAAAGGGTAATTTGGTCATTTGGTTTTTACTTTTAGTGGCAAAGTGGGAATTCTATTCTAACCTTTAGGGTTTGATCCTTAGGGTTTAACCCTAAGGTTCCATAAATTCATTATCTAGGATTATGCAATTAGGGCTAGCATGGTAATCTTAGTTTCTAAAAATGTGAATTAGGGTTCCCTAATTAAATTAGGTCTCCTAATTACTTAGGATTTATAAAATAGGCTTTATAATATACTAATCACCATTAACCTTACTAAATTAATAATTAGGATTTATAACTTAGCAATTAAGGTTCTAATTTAATAATTAGGGTTTTTAAATATTAATTAGGGTTTACCTAATTAACATTAAACATAATAATGGTCATTAACTACATAACACATAACTTAACAAATCTTACAGTCCTAGTTGACTTATGTACTATAGTAATGCATGCTAGGGTTTTACACTGTTTTACTATAACTGTTCCACACATTAACATTACACACATATCAAACATGTTTATATTACTGAAATATAAATAATATTATATTAATATTCTCATTCCTTATTCAAAATCCGAATTAGGGTTTTGAATCCATATTTGACATAACCTCATATATATAAACCAATATTAATCAAGTTAAAATAATTAACTCAACTAATATAATAAAATACATATCATAATAATCCTTATAATCATATCATATATATAATAATCATATTTTCATGGAAAATAAATAATAAACATTTTATTACAAAAATTAATTTATAATAAGAATATAATCCATAATGATCAATAATTCTTAAAAAGAATTTATTTACAATTATTCAAGTAATAATACGTTTTACTTATCACATAAATACATATACTTCTCTTTGCACATAATCCTACCTTTAAAAAAAATTAATGCAAAATTAATTATTTAATTATATTAAAAATATTGGGTTATTACATCCACCCCCGCTTATAAGGATTTCGTCCTCGGAATCACCGCTTCAAAACTTATAGGTACTAGGGAAAATAGCATACACAGTCATCTCAAGTAGATCTTGATCAGATTCAATCGAATTTATCTTTAACTATTCAAAATAAAACTTGTCTATCAAACCAAACGGAAATTTGATTTCTAACAGAGCTCAAATTTCTCCTTCAAAAATTTCTTTATAACAAAATAAAATAAAATCATATATAAGAAAATAAAATTGATTCGGATGATACCTGAAGTTCCATCCCCGGCTGCTACGGTATCATGAAACGTCATGTTGAAGACTCTTGCGGTTGATTTTATCGGAGTTGGTCCCGTTATTGCTAGTGTTCCGTTGCCTTTCCCCGCATTTACGCTTCCTACATCCATCCTCCTCTTCGGACAGTCCTTGACCTTATGTTTCGTTGATCCACACAGAAAACACCCATTGTTCGTCCTAGGATTGGGGCAGTTAGGAGAGATATGTCTTTCTTGCCCACACTTATAGCACACGAACTTACCACTAAGACACTCTCTTGAATGATTCTTCCCACCATTCTTACACTGCACAACCTGCTTCCTCACACCTTTCATATTTGACTTGGACATTTCCAAAATAGTTCCACTTTATTTTTCCATTCCCACTACCATTACCTTCTTCTACCTTCCCAGCTCCCTCAACCCTACCCTTGTTCTTTTTCTCCTTATTGTAGAGGCTCATGGCCTCACTTCCCCCTTCAACTATGATAGCCTTCTCCAAAACTGTTGAAAAAGTATTTATCTGTAATACCGCCACCTTATTATAGAGTCAGGGTTTTAAGCCTAGCTCAAACCTCCTTGCCTTATTTGCCTCCGTATCAACTTGATGTGGAGCAAACCTAGCTAATTCATTGAAGTTTGCGGTATACTCCGCAACTGTCATGTTCTCCTGCTTCAATTCCAAATACTTCACCTCCATCCTAGCCTGTACACTGGACGAGAAATAGTTCTAAAAGAACAGCGTCTTAAACCTAGTTCATGCTATCACTCCTTCTCCTGCCCTAACTTCATTTGCCTCCCACCAGAAATTCGCCTCTCTTTTCATCATATAGGTGGCAAAAGTTGTCTTTTGCCCCTCAGCTACCCTAGCGACTACAAATGCTTTTTCTATTTCCTTAACCTAAGTTTGGGCTTCTATCGGGTCAGTGGTACCTCTAAACTCTGGCGGTCCTACGGCCTTAAAATCCTTAAAGTTCGCAAATCGATTATCTGGTTGATTTCCCGCGGTCGACATTCCATTCTGCATGACTTGAGCTACCATGTTTGCGAAATTCTGCATCAGGTCTGGTTGTTGTCCTCCAGCATTGTTGACATATTTCTTCTGCCCGTTGGTTCCGAGTTTGACATCTTGGCGGCATTATCTAGTTAAATAAAACATATTCTATATTTTATTAACTTATATTCTAAACCTTATTGTATAAGTTTAATATTTTAAACTTGTTTCAAACATAGATTCATATTCATTCAACTATTTCATAATACATAACATAGCACATACTGCCTTAAACATCCGATATTCCTTTGTGACCACAAAAGTCGGGAATCGTTGCTACACAAGTTGGAAACATACTATTACACAAACATACTTATCATAGAACACACATATTTAAATAGTACTTATACTACGCCTTTTCCTGATCCTGGATAACCTTTCGCTCGATGACCTTCCATCCCACAAATAAAACATGCACCTAGCTTAAAGTCGAGACAATGATGAGAGATATATCCCTCATGTCCGCAAATGTAACATATCTTTTTCCCTTTCATGCATATGCCTTCATGTTTCTTATCACAGTTTATACACTTTCATATTTCGTTAGCATCCTCTTGGTTATTATCGAAATTTCCTATTTCGCGGTCTTGTATCTTTCTTTTCCCTTTCTTGCTCGGGGCTGCACACGATATGTTGTTTTTGGCTCCCATGTGATTAATTTGGATCTTAAGCTTATCTTGTTCTTCTATCGTTTCGATTAATGCCTTTCGCAATTGACTATTTAGTAGTTTTTCTATTTCCCACAACTTTTCCAGAGAAGAAACCTTGTTCCTCAGATTCAGCACTTTGGTTGATGCTTGATCAGCTCCAACTTCGGTGTCCAAATCACTATCTGTTAGTTCCACCATTTATGGGTCCGCTATTATATTTTCCAAAATGATCACCTCATCAAGGTTATCATCAACTTGAGCCTCTATCTCAGCTATTGGCTTTAACATTGGCTCGGTTATGGAGATTAACTTCTTCCTTACAATCCGAGGGTATCCTAATTTTTTCCACCTGACATCTACACATGATTTATCTTGATTAGTATATAATATATACACACAGCAAGTAATAGTTTTATATAAGTTATTTTTATTTTTGTTTTACGGTGAATTTATTCAATTCATCTACCTTAAAACTCTATACGAGTTATTTGTATTTTCAACGTTTCCCTCTGCCCTAAGGTTATAGCCGAAGGTGTAACCCACCTATGGTTTCTAACCTTAAAGCTCTGATACCAACCTGTGACGCCCCCCAAATTCAGGTGTTTGAAACGCGAATTCAGTGATTCACGATACCATTTCTTTGAGTGGAATAATAATAATGTCATAAATATCAAACTTAATTTACATATCAGAGTTGTCTAAATCCTAGGTACGCGACCTTTAAAACATTTCATTACATGATAGAAAATAATTATCATCATCTTATTTAAGTCTAGCTATTACATAAAATAACACAAACTTAATCTACTAGCTTTCCTTTCCCTTTGTTCTTGCCTGAACCTTCAGGTCGATCATACATGGCTGAAAATATTTCAATTAAGCAAGAATGAATATTTGAGTTCCCATCAAGTAATAGAAATCAATAAACATTAGCTGAAAGGGGTTAAATGTTTTCTTTGAATGACTCTTCAATAGCGAAGCAATAGTTGTGAAGTACTGAAGCAACACTAAACAACATAACAAATCTTATTCCAAATTTTGAAATTACGTATTGACTATAAATAAAGAGCAGTCGGTAGACTATGAACATAATTTTCAATTTTCAAAAAGGTCAAACAGAACTTCATTTGTAAACCTTCATAACTTACAGGCACGGGGGGTGATCGGCCTGTTATGCTCTGTATTGATCAATACTACATACCAGAACGATGTTCTCGTTCATCATATCCGCCTCAGGCGCATAAAAGTTTTACCATGTTCGGGATGTTCATACTTAGTCGGGAATCCAAACCAAACAATTTGGTTGGATATCAATAAGGTTCTATCATATTCAAAAGATATTTTAAATCTGTGTCTAGCCGAGACAAATAGCTTAGACTACTTTTAATTAAGATATACATATTGGAAATAAATAAGTATGTATCAACATGTTCAATAATTATCCAAGTGGGGACACTTGTATAACAAATCTTAGAAATTTAAGAACATATTAGATATATCTGAATTTAATAGTAATACTGTACTGATAAACAATGTATGAATAAAGTTCGAGAACTTGTATGAATACGAATATTTGAGTACATAATCAAATAGCAATATAGTTAATAATCTAACACAGTGATAATATAATTCTGAAACTTTCTTACTCATGTCCATTGCATAAAAGTAATGCACGAGGGTAAAGACACTTGCTGGCAGTGCCGCTTATACAACTTAGTTCTATCTTTAATTCAACGACACATCATTTATAAGATTGTTCTATTGATTAGAATAACATATCATAACACATAATCTTTATTATTTACAAATCGATACGTAACCTAATCACATCGTCACATAATTATATTAGTCATTAAGAAACAAACATATACTTATACAGTCAAACTATATAGGTTTGGATCAATTTCGATAACATTTCGGTGTACCGACGGCTTTATCGGACAATTATCGAGTTTAAAACTCTATCATATAATTCAATATTATCCTGGATATTTTAAATACCAGTCATATGACTTATAATAATTTTTAAATAGTTATTATAATTTATCTTGATTTTTCAAACTCTAGAATCATTATTAAATGATTTAAATACTAGATAATTCTATTTTCATTAATATTAAAATATTAATGCAACCATTGCCTAAAATATCAAAGTTATTTATAATAACTCAAAATATTTTAAAGTATTAATATTACCCTTAAATGATTTTTAAAACATTTAAAATCATTTTTAAACAATTACCATTAATATTAAAATATTAAGGTATTATTCATTAAAATATTAAAAGTTATTTATAATTACTTAAAATATTTTTAAACCATTTATATCCTTTTAAATGATTTTTAAATCAATAAAATCATTTTAAATCTATTTATTTAATATAATTATTAAATAAATCTAATATCATTAATGTTAAATAATTAATTTAATTTACTTTAAAATATTGAAAGTTACATTTTATAACTTAAAATATTATTAAATACCTTATTATCATTTAAAATGATTTTTAATATAATAAAATCATTTTTAGTTAATTTATTTAGTGCATTTATTAAATAAATAATATTCAAATAATTACTAATATTTATGGAAAATATGCCAAATTATTAAAAGTTAATTTTATGATTTAAAATAATTTTTAAAACTAATTTTATAAATTTCGGAATTTATTTACTATTTTTAAATGATTTTTAGAATTTATTTCTATTTTTAATCATTTTCCGGAAATTAGAAAATAAAAATAATAGAAACCGTCGTTATAGGCTATAGCGACACTTTCTGTCGTTGTTGGTGTTTTTGAGCTCAAAAACACTAACAAGGCAGTGTTCAAGGGGCTCCCTTTGACCATCTTTAATTCACAACCTAAGCATAATCTGGGACATTTTAAACACTGGTCATGTAGTGATTAGGTAATACTACATGAATCAACTATCCTACAAGTCAAACAATCATGTATCATGAAGATCTAGCCCCTCAAACTCGTTGTCAGAACTTTCTGGGTTTTCTGGGTTACCCAGAAACCCAGTCAGCTACGAGTAGGAAATTTCTAACTCCATTTAATCTAGGTTCTGGTTGATGTTATGGTAGTTTAATGGGTCAAACATGTAGTCTACAGGACAAGGTACAATTAACATTCACCATGTCAGTCAAAATACGACTGAATCACAATATACCATTCGGTCAAAGCTTGTCAGAAATAACATGCATACGTTTTCTGGGTTACCCAGAAAACGGAAATCATGTTCGTCCTACCTACTTTGACCAGTCACCATGATCTATCTATTTGATGCTTAGATGATATAAAGGCATGAATTAGTAGTACCTACAACATACTACAATTATAATACAACAACAAGAACAACACAACAAACAACTGAAAGATCCAGACGCTTGAATCGGTTGTCAGACCTTTTCCGGGCGGTTTTCAGGTTACCGTAAACGCCCGATCATAATCGATCGGTCACAATCGGCACTCATCAATAAAATGAAATTTGTGCATGCTATGACCTTGATTCAAATTCCAGAGTAAAGATATCATAACATACTACAAGTTTAAACATTTAAAACACAAAAACAATAAACATGTTGTGCTATAGAAGGTCTGACATTCGGTTGTCAGACCACATAAGAAAATTTCCAGATTTTGTAAATCTTTAAATTCAAGCATATATATATATATATATATATATATATATATATATTATGGATCCACTATTTAGCAACCCAGATCACTGATTCACACCTTATACAACAAATTTAAACATTCATACTTCAAATCCAACATAGCATACAAGATCAAAATTTTGGTTTAGAGTTATACCTTTCTATGATCAAATTCTGATTCTTGGCTACTGATTTTGTTGTGGTTGTTAGTGAGGCTGGTTTTGTGGACTGAAATGCTCAAACAACTCGTGGGTTAGAGAGAGAGAGGCTTGGTGGTGTGTTTGTGAACAAATGGGGCTAAATTATGAACTTTCCTCTCTCTCAATCTATATATAATATAGTGTTAATGCTTATGGCTGATCATGTGGCCAGATTTTTATTGATTAAAGGTTATTACTAGACCACATGGCTAGCTAGAGTTGGTTACCAACCACCTACTAGGTCTAGATCTACACTCCACCTTAATAAAATATTAAAAAGGGCAATTTGGTCATTTAATTTTTACTTTTAGTGCACTACTACAAAACAGTAAATAGACAACGCAGAAAAAAAATGTTGTGGTTTCATTCAGCAAAACATCGTGGTTAAGGATGTCATCTATTTTACACCTTTACACAACGTTTTTAAAATGTTGTAGTTAAGCACATTAGACAACGTTTTTTAAGAAAAAAGCGTATATTTGTTTTCCATAAATTAGCAGATGCTTGAAAATGTTGTAAAAAGTATGATTCCACAACGTTTTCTGGCTAAAAATGTTGTAGTTTAATGTATCAGACAACGTTTAGGCACATTTACACAACGTTTTTAAAATGTTGTAGATAAAAAAAAGGAAAAAAAATTTGTGGTTCACCTACATTACCAATACACCTGCAATATTCTAATGCCGTGTTATATAGCTAAAAGGTCTAAATTCTCATTTAAATTTAACACCACAGTGCAGTTTAACACCACAGTGCTAAAAGGTCTATATAGCTACAAGCACCACAAACAATTTATCACAATTTAAACGCATGGCAAAAAATTATGAGCACACAGTGCAGTTATTATACACAACTATAAATTCTAGAGTAATGCTATAATGACAAAACATGGTTACTGTTAACGCCAAGATCTTCTGCCACGTCCCAATCAACACACAAAGCTTGATGGCTGGACCGTCGGGGGATAGATCCGGTGTGAAGTCGTCTGACGATCGCTGAGGTTAACAATGGAGGATGTAAAATGTCTAGCGTTAGAAGGGCGATAAAATGTATGCGTACCTTTTGTTAGAAGACTCCCTTGCTAGGTTATACTCTCATGCTCGGTTTTTTGTGCCACCAACCATGATCTGACACAGCCCCCCACTCCTCTATGGTCTCAGCCGGATGCATACTGGTTGTCAACTTTTTCTCATCGTACTCTTGCCAATTTGGATAAAATCCCATCCACATTAATGATCTGTAGACTTTTGGTCAACTGCTCTCCTTTTTCATCATTACAAGTCAAAGGCTTAGATATAAAAAGCTTTAATGGATCAATCCTTTGACCCAGCCCATCATTATGAGGATATAATAAAGGTAACATAAATATTAAGCCCAATGACTATAGAACTCAATAATAAAGGTCCAATAGGCTAATTAAATGGATAGGCCCAATCCGTCCGGCCCAATAGAGGAAATATCATGACCCAACATTGCCCCCTAGTTTTTTATTAAATAGGATATTTAATAGAAAACTATAAGCGGTCCACGATATTATGAGATCCAACAGGATTGAAATGGGCCCAAAGTATGACTTACCAAGGTCCAACTGGTGAAGGATGGGAACAATAAGGATACTGGAAGGACCGATCAAGACCGAAAATCTAATGGGAGGCCCAATCTGCTAAATATCTAAAACTTAAACTGGACGCAACCTTTCAAATTCGTAGTCATGACTGTCAATTTAATGTGCCACCCTCGATTCATTGTGTAGCAAATCGATTATAAAGATAAACTTTACCAAATATAGATTTTTTTACCTTGATTTGAATTTTCGGACTTTTGAGTTTTCTTCTTCCCTTCCGAGCTTTCTTTCTCTTCTCTGCAAATCGCCAACAATGGTGGTCATCAATACAAACCAGACATCTCCGAATCGGGCAACTCCCATTACGACCGTCCCACCTAACCCAAACCCCGGTAAAGAGGCTTCGAGTTCTAACCCTCAGGCTGCTGCTCCAGATAAAGATAAAATGCCTCCTAAGTCTCGCCTTACCCCTTCTGAATTTTTCAGGAGCAAGGAATTTTTCACCCATTCCAATACTCCATCGACTATTACTGAAAAGGAATTACGGAGGATTCGAGATCGATGCCACATTTTGGGTACTCATTTGGTGAGGGTTCCTAGGGCTGAGGAGAGGATGTATCAAAGACCCGAGGGATGGACGGCAGTCGCTGTGACTATTCTTGAGAAAGGGGTCAGATTTCCTCTTCATCCATTTCTGCTGACCATTCTAGGGTTTATCGATGTCGGGTTCGCCCAATTGGTGCCGAACTCTTATATACATATCCTAGCCTTCATTGCATTCTGCCATGAAGGCGGAGTCGAACCTACTCTTGATTTCTTTTTCACTGTATACAAGAACAGTCAGTCTCGTGAAAAGGGGTTTAAAGTTATAGGTAAGCAGGCGTCGAAGACGGGTGAAAAAATCGAAAGACGTTCGCTGGTAACTACCCCATCTAGTAACAAGGGATGGAATGAGAAATGGTTTTACGTCAAGGGACCCGAAATTGCTACTATTCCGAACTGGGCTACTGATGAGAAAATTTCTGCTGACTTCGGTGACGTTTCAGAAGAATGTATAGCTGAAATAGTAAATCTCTTTGACAACTTTCTGAAGGAAGAATGGAAATACGCACTTCTCTCTAAGCAAGCGTGGTTATACGACCACATATGTAAGTATAGATTTACTTTATCAATATTTTAAAAATTGCTGTGGTATAGATTTTGATGTAAAATTGTTAATCTTCTGCAGTAACTTTGATCAAACCATCATCTTTGGAGGTGAAGGAGTTGGAGGATTTTCTAGCTAGAAAATTCGTAGAAGTCATTGTTGAGTCCTCCCAAAAGGAAGTTCCGTCCGAAGATAATGTGGTCGGGAAATCTACAAAGGTTGGTTCTGAACCTTCTCAACCGGAAGCCTCTTCCCAATTCAAACCACCTACTGAGACACCTCCTACCAAAGCACCTCAAGCCAACACTGAATCCCAGACCATTGAGTCAGATGCCAAAGATCCCATTTTACCAGAAATACAACTCAAACCACGTCAAAGGAAGAGAGGTGCCTGAAAGCCCAAACAGATCTCCATACCATCAGATTCTGAAGGTTTTTCTGAATCTGAATCAAATGTCAATCCGATACCCCCACCTATCGCCGAATCCAGATCGCTTAAGCGTTGACTTACCATCACCGATCATCGACCCAATACCGCCAACATCGAACGACCCGACACCACCGGTTCCGACCCAAGCGGCACCGGTTGTCAAATCTACAACAGTTGAAGGAGCTTACTTGATCCATGCGCACGCGATCGTAAGCAGATCCTTCGAATTAAGAAGTTAAAGACTCAGGTCATTCCTTTGACTGCCGATAACTTGAGGGTGTCTTCTTCGAGTGTTCTCCCCCCGATAATCCCAGTGGAGACTCGAACTATTAATGAAGAAGAGCGAACTGAACCCGCTGTAACTCCATCTCGAAAGAGGAAACGGCCATCTGACAGTCATTCAAGCTCAACACATGTACATTCACTAGTTCGCGACCCTGTCCCAGCTCAATCATCTTCCACCGAAAATGTATACATGGATCCTTCTCCCGTTCGTGACCAACCAAGGCCTTCCCCTCCAAGGCCTTCATCACAAAAATTCCATGATGAGGCTACTGGAGTACCGACCTTGTGGCCTCGGTATAACGCCAATTTTCCCTTCCAAATCTTTGACACCTTCGTTCGGGAAAATGACGATCATCGATTTGTTGACCATACGAACGGGAATTTTCTTGATGAAGGCATGAGTTATCTCGCAAAGGTAAGTTACAATTTTCTTGGTTAAATGTTTCTTTTCTTGTTTAAATATCTGAACTTGACTGGATCTTGTCGAATATATATATGCAGTAAATGGGTCTTGAGCGTTCGTCCCGGACACAAAATCCGAAGTCGATGAGGAGACCATGAAAAGGAGATCAACATGTTGAAGGCCACATTGGCTCGAGAGAGAGAGGAACACGAGTCCGCTTTTCGTGCCAATGAAGGTCTTCAAAGGGAGTTAGCCCAAAATAAAGATGATCTGAGGGAAACTCATGATGTGTTGATCTCGATCGGGGAAGGCGAAGATGACAAAAGCTAGCGAACGAAATTCGACTAACATGAATGTAAAACCCGTTTGCGAGATGAAGCTCGAAGAATAAGAATGAAGAGATCATTACTGACACATTGAGAGACTGGCAACACAACTTAGCGAAGTTCATACTGATGGCTCGGGATGATAGGAAGGCCCATTGTGGCTAAGCTAAGCGCAGTAAACTTCATAGTAAGATTAAGGTACCGAGGGCAGGATCTCCCACGCCAGAAGAATTGCTCAAGCAGATTCAGGAGGACTATCGGACTTCTGATGAGCTCGGTGCAGAGATTATGAAAGTATACTACGAAGGATACGAAGACTGCCGAGGTCAATGCAAGGAAAAGCTGGTGGCAGCCCAAGTAGATCCTGCTTTGCTTGATTTTTGAAAATGATGTATAAATAGGATCTTACTACTTCTGATCTTTAGAATTTTGTGCAAAAATTTTGTAAAGAAATTTAAGTGGACTTGTTTAAGTGTTTAATGAAATTTTAATTTTATTTACTATGACTTCTGTTTACTTCGTTTCTTGTCAATAATTCAGCATCAATGATCTTGAATGAACTTAACTTAAACTACAAATCAGATAAGGTGTATAGCAGTTAAGTTAAGAAATGAAATGAACTGAATGAACTGAACCGAACTTAACACTTGCATAAGTAATGTATACTTATCATTTTCGAAGTGTGAGACAGGTCATGAGTGAGGTGAATTTGGCTGATCCTCCTTGCACCATCAAGATCTTGTTTACTACTCGGGGTAGAACAAGTATATAAGGACATTTGTTTACCACTCGGGGTAGAACAATTTTATAAGAGCCATGGAATTTGTCTACCACACGGGGTAACAAATTCATAAGGACACTCCTGACAATAAGGCTGCCATCGAATGGCCAGCGAGTCCTACCATACCTCCTTACTTCGCTGCCCATTGATTCACCACTTGGGGTAAAAACAATATAAAGAGGACCGTGGAATTTGTCTACCGCGCAGGGTATAACAAAACCATAAGGACACTCCTGCCGAAGAGGCTACCATCGAATGGTCAGCGAGTCCACCCCGTCCTCCTTACTTCGGTGCCCATTGATTTACCACCCTTGGTAAAATCAATATTAAAAGGATCACAGGATTTGTCTACCACACGGGGTAACAAATAATTAGGCTGCCATCGAATGGCCAGCGAGTCCTACCATACCTCCTTACACCATTGTGATCTTAGGACAAATAGGAAGAGGATCAGTTGTGAAAAAGTGACTTTTTATTGATGGTGATCAATCATGTACAGACTTCCCAGAACCGACTCGATCTCTCTCGAAAGTATTTAAGAGTCTGTCAGCGTGCCAAGTGTTCTTAATCTCGGATCCATCCAATGCCTTCAATCGATAAGTTCCTGGCTTTGGTACTTCGATTACTTCATAAGGTCCTTCCCAATTTAAGATCGGCTTCCCCACGCTCTGCAAGATAGATGCTTGACTTCTTTGAGGACGAAGTCCCCCACTTCGAATCTACGGAGCTTTACCCCTTTGTTGTAATGCTTGGCAACTCTCCTCTAGTAGGTTGCTAACTTGATCAAAGCCACTTCTCTGACTTCTTCTAACAGATCCAAGTTGGCCTTGGTCCTTCGTCATTGTAGATCTCTCTCGAATCGACTAACGCTAAGACTTGGAGATCCAATCTCGGATCGACTAAGGCATCAGTACCATAGGCCAATCTGAAAGGTGAATCTCCTGTCGTAGTCCTCGGTGTAGTTCGGTAAGCCCACAATACACTGAGCAGCTCTTCCGGCCATCTTCCTTTCGCTTCATCCAATCTGCGCTTGATCCCGTTCAGCAGCGTTCTATTAGTCACCTCAACCTGCCCATTCGATTATGGATGAGCCACTAAAGTCTTTCTGTGTTCAACCCCCAGCTCTTTCAGAAATCCTTCAAATTTCGATCCCACAAACTAGCGTCCGTTGTCCGATATCACCACTTTAGGAATCCCGAAGCGAAATACTACGGATTCTTTCATGAACATCAAACACTCTTGTTCCGTTATCAACCGATGTGGCTTCGCCTCTACCCATTTGGTCATGTAATCAATACCAACTATGACAAAAGCGCCTCGTCCTTTAGCTTTCTAACAGCGGACCCGATATATCAATCCCAGCACCAAAGAAAAGGGTATAGGAGATAGAATTGAGTATAGCTCTTCTGGTGGCTGATGTGGGATCGGACTGTTGAGCTGGCATTTCTCACACTTCTTCACATACTCCGTAGCTTCCTTAAAGATCGTTGGCCGGTAGTATCCCTGCCGAAGAACTTTGTATGCCAGTGACTTAGCAGCCATATGATCACTGCAAATGCCCTCGTGGACTTCCCGAAGAGCATATTCAGCTTCAGACGGAAGCAAACACTTTAATAATGGTGACGAAAATGCCCTTCGATAAAGATCCCCATCAATAAGAACGAAGTTGGCACTCTTGTACTTGATCTTTTTTGCTAGCATCAGATCCGAAGGAAGGACGCCATCTGCCAAATATTCGATGTAGGGAGTCATCCAGCAGTCAGATCGTTCGATACACATCACCGCTTCATGCTGGATACTCGGCTGCTGCAAAACCTCCAAATAGACTAACCCATTGAAAACGATAGCATCCATAGTGGCTAGTTTCGATAAGGCATCGGCAATGGAATTGTCGTTACGTTCTATGCCTTGAAAATCATAAGAGACAAAATATCGAAGTCGGTCTTTCAATTCTGCCAAATACTTGATCATCCTTGTCCCACGAGCTTCATAATCTCCTGATAATTGTTTGATGACCAACTGAGAGTCACTGTAAATGATCAGCTTCTGGACTTCTAGACTCTTCGCCAGTCAAACTCCTGCTAGCACTGCTTCATACTCGGCTTTGTTGTTTGTTGCTTTAAACCCAAATCTAATTGCTTGATGTACCTTGAATCCCTCCGGACTTGTCAAGATAATCCCTGCCCCACTAACATTCACCGTCGAGGACCCATCTACATACAGCGTCCATGCACTCGATTGGTGAAGAAGCGCGATCGCTTTCGATCGGACGTCTCTCGCTTTCGGGCAACAAGATTCTCGCTTGGTGAATGTACACTCCACCATAAAATCAGCTAAGGCTTGACCCTTGATAGCAGTTCAGGGATGATATTCAATGAAAAATTGGGACAACTCCATAGTCCATGCTGCTAATCTCCCTGAAACCTCTGGCTTACCCATTACCTTCTTCAGTGGTTGATCCGTGTAGACGACTAGGAGCCTGCCTTGAAAATATTGCCGAAGCTTTCAGCTAGCAATTATTAAAGCAAAAACAAATTTTTCAATATTTGGATACCTAGTTTCAGCATCTCGTAGACACGTGGTCGACATAATAGGCCAGGATCTTTCGCTTTCCATCGACCTCCCGAACCAAGATCTTTGCCAACCGCTAACAAACTCGCTGCAAGGTACAAATACAAGGTCTCTGCCAGGGCAGGCTTTACCAATAGGGGAGCAGAAGATAAATATATCTTTATGCCTTAGAAGGCATCTTCGCACTCCGAAGTCCATTGGAATGTCTTCGCATTTTTCGGCCCCTTCAGTGTGTCGAAGAACGGCAAGCATCTCTCTGCAGATTTGGACATGAACCTCCTCAAATCTGCAATCCTGCCAGTCAGACGTTGGACGTCTTTGAATGACTGAGGAGTCTTCATGTCAAGAATGGCCTGGATTTTCTCCGAATTGGCCTCGATGCCCCTCTGACTGACCAGATATCCCAGAAACTTTCCTGCACCAAGGCCGAAGGTGCATTTTGCCGGATTAAGCCTCAACTTGTGATGACGGACAGTCTGAAAACATTCCTCCAGATCGTCCAAGTGCTTCTGAACCTGCATGCTTTTCACGATCATATCATTCACGTACACCTCCATGTTCCTCCCCAGCTGCCTCTCAAAGATGAAATTCATCATTCTTTGGTAAGTGGCCCCGACATTTATAAGGCCAATGGTCATCTTCTTATATGCATACACCGAACGATGGGTAATGAATGCTGTCTTCGGGATGTCCTCTTTGCACATGGATATTTGATGATAACCTGAAAAAGCATCCGTAAAGCTTAGTAATGCGTACCCCGAAGTGGCATCAATAAGCTGATCGATATGGGGCAAAGGATAAAAGTCCTTCGGACAAGCTTTATTCAGGTCGGTGTAGTCGATGCAAACTCGCCATTTCCCATTATGCATTTTCACCAATACTACATTAGCCATCCACTGTGGGTAGTCGATCTCAAAAATAAAATCAGCAGCCATCAGCTTGGCAATCTCCTCGTCAATGATCCTCTGACGTTCAGGTGCAAAGATCCGTCTTTTTTGCCGAATAGAATTCTTCGATGGATCCACTTTCAGTCTGTGTTCAGCAATCTTCCGGCTAATCCCTGGCATGTCTTGAAGTTCCCACGCAAAAATGTCCGCATAGCAGCGAAGTAGTTCCATAAGGTTTGTCCGAAGAGGCTCTGGTAAACCCGAACCAATCTTCACTGTTTTATCTGCCTTTCCGAGGACCAGCTCGATCTCTTCTGTCTCTCTTACAGGAATTACCAATGGCTCCGAGCTGCTTCCAGTGAAGGGCTCGATCTCAATTGCCATGGTTTGCTTTTGTTTGCTGACTCCTACTCTGGAGGAAATAATAGCATTCCGATAACAGCGTCGGGCTAGATCCAAGTTCCCTGCCACCTCTCCGACTCCGTGTGCTGTGGGAACTTGATTTTGAAGTGAGGGATGAAAGTCACAGCTTGGAGAGCTGTCAATGTAGGTCTCCCCAGTATGGCGTTGTAAGCCGAATCTACATGCACAACATAGAATTTACATATTATTTCTACCTGCTGAGGAGCTGTGCCGAATATCACTGGGAGTTCGATGGTGCCTGCAACTTTGACTGGATCATTGCTGAAGCCATATAAAGGAGCCTCTTGCCCGACCTCCATCTTTCACCCATCAAGATGCATCCTCTGATAAGCATGGGCATACAAAATATCCACAGAAGACCCGTTGTCTATCATCATACGCTTCACATCCACCGAGCCCACTTGTGAAGTGATCACTAACGCTCCTTCATGTGGCTCGATGGGCTCCAATGGATAATCTGCATCGGTAAAGGATATAACAGTCCCTGGAAATGGTCTGTCGGCCTTTGGGGGAACACCCGCCATGGACATGACCGAATCCAGATATCCTCTCCTCTTCTTCCCTACTAATTTCCCTGCTGTCCCTCCAGTTATAACATCAATGACGTGCCTCAGCGGTGGTATTGGAGCATTTTAGACGGGTGGAACCATTTGAACCGTCTGAACAGTACGGTCAGCATTCTGCTGATCTTGTTGGTCCCTCCCGACCACATACTGAACCAGCAGACCGCTTTGAATCTTCTTCTCCACGAAATCCTTCAGATTGCAACACTCATTAGTATCATGGCCCGTGGCTTGATGATAGCTACAATATTTCCAAGAGTTACCTTGCCCTGTCCTATAATTATCACATGGTGGCTCAAAGAATGGCTGGTTTCTGATCTGGTCCAAAATCACCGACCTATCAGTATTCAGTTTAGTGTAAACCTTATTCACCTTCGGGGTTGTCGCAGGTGGACTACTACTTCCTTGTCGCCATGAGTTGTTGTACTTCTTCGAACTGCCCTCTGGTCGATCATTATACCCCCCGTCTTCCTCTGATCGCCCTGGGTCTTAGGAATATCTGCCTCCTTCATTTGGTCCGAAGAAGGACGCTTCAAGCTATTCATAGCTTCCTCCACAACAATATAACCTTCTGCCTTGTCAAAAGCCTCTGCCAGACTCTTCGGATGATGGAACATCAATTTCTTCACTAGCTTTTCAGACTTCACCAGATCTAGCCCATTCTGAAACAGCCCTACCGCCTGGAGATCATTGAGGTCGGATACCTGACCAACTGCTTCTCTGAACCTCTTCACATATTGGCCTAAAGATTCGTTGGAGAACTGTCTGACCTGTGCTAGAGAACCTGTAGGCTTCCCTCTTCTTCGGTTGCTCCCAAAATGGGCATGGAACTTGTCACAGAGCTCGGTCCAAGAAGAAATTGAATCTGACGGTAAAGTTCTCATCCACTGCCTCGCATCTTTCCTTAGTGTTGTGACAAACGTGTGACACTTGGCAGCATCGGTAAAGTCATAATAATCCATCAGCCGGTCGAACGCCTGGCTATGGTCATAAGGATCCCCAGATCCATCGTAACTCTCCATGCGTGGCAGCTTCTTGGTGATGTCTGCCTTTTCCTTAAGAATGTCCGAGGAAAAAGGAGACGCTTTCTTCCCCGGGGTGTCCTTCACTCTTTGCACTCGCTAACCGCCGGAGCTCTTTCAACTCCTTAACCAAAAAATCTACCCCTTCCGGTTGAGATGACGCTTCTTTCTCCGGGGAGTCTTTCTTCTTTTGAACGGATCGGTCTTTTACCATAGAACCCCCAATTTTCGAGGGACTTCTACGATGATGGTGGTCCACAGAGCGACGTGCCCCCGACGGACTTTCTGGAGTACGGCCCCTAAATCTGCTTCGTCTTTGGATTCTGTGGCTGTGATGAGAATGCGCAACAACGAGCGCTCTCTTTGTATTCTCGGGAGTATGTTCTCTGGATCAGCCTCTTTGTTCACTTCGGCCCTGCTCCCTAATACCGACATGATGGTGCGCTCCCTTCGATCTTCGAGGAGTAGGGCTTCTCGATCTTCTTCTTTCTCGATGTTGGCCTTGAGTTTCACGTCCTGAATGAGCGGGTTCCTTCCCACTTCGATGCCCACGCCTTCGAATCAACGAATCGGACGCTTCATCTCTCAACTCTTCCATCCGGGACATCTGCTCAGCTATATCCTGCCGTTGCTTTATAAGTGCCTCCATGACCCTATCTGTTTCGTCTGCCATCTTAGCAAGCCGAGAAGCCTTTTCGTCATGGTCACCTCGGTATCGAGTCTTAAGTGAGGTGCCTTCTACTTGTTTCCGATCGTGACCGGACTCTTTCTCTGCCGTGAAGACTAGCTTTCTCTTAGCTTTGCCCACAGCCCTTGGACGAGAATCTTCATGCGAACGTTTGGACACTATGCTGGCATGAACACTTATTGTAGGTCCCAAACGCTCCTTGACAGGTATTCGTGGTGCTGATTCACTAATGACCATCTACCGTCCTTCGTGTATCTCCGCTTCTACTCTTTCCCATCTTTGAAAACGTAGAACAAATAAATATTTGTGATTGCCAACTCTTGAACACTAGAACTTGCCCTCCTTCTAGCGCCAATGTTAACGCCAAGATCTTCTGTCATGTCCCAATCACGTAAGACGTCCCGATCCTGCACAGTAAACACGATCAACACACAAAGCTTGATTTTGGACGTCGGGGATAGCTCCGGCGTGAGAGTCAAGACAAAGGCACAAGGGTTAATAAATGGAGGATGTAAAATGTCTAGCGTTCCGAGGGCGATAAAAATGTATGCGTACCTTTTGTTAGAAGACTCCCTTGCTAGGTTATACTCTCATGCTCGGTTTTTTGTGTCACCAACCCTGATCTGACACAGCCCCCCACTCCTCTATGGTCTCAAATTTTGGATGCATGCAGGTTGTTACCTTTTTCCCATCAGACTTGTTATTGGTGGATAAAATCCCATCCACATTAATGATCTGCAGACTTTTGGTCAATTGCTCTCCTTTTTCATCATTACAAGTCAAAGGCTTAGATATAAAAAGCTTTAATGGATCAATCCTTTGACCCAACCCATCATTATGAGAATATAATAAAGGTAACATAAATATTAAGCCCAATGACTATAGAAATCAATAATAAAGGTCCAATAGACTAATTAAATGGATAGGCCCAATCCGTCCGGCCCAATAGAAGAAATATCATGACCCAACAGTTACAAAAAAGTAGATACAAAATAATGAGCACCAAACCAAATCTAAGTAAACAAAATGACATCAGAAACACTACGTTGCAAGACATTTGAGATTACATAAGAAAATACACCCAGTGGTACAAGAGATTTGAGCATTACGTTGCTTCCTCCAGGGAGTATATACGAAGCTCATACATGAATTGGTGAGCTGCTATTGGGTGTCTTGTAGGAGATGTTGCAACCCGTGACATCATGCTGAATATGCCTTTGAAAACCAGAATCAGATTCCACATTTGGCAAGACACATGCAACACAGGCAGCTAAAAATCTCCCACAAGGTGAAAAATGGGCACCCATTTCACTATAAAAAGGATTTACTGGTAAGTATTTCAAGAGAATGAAAGATATGGCTCAACTGTAAGGGTGTAAACAAATCGAGTCAATCCGACTATTGAGTTGCTCAGATTTGATTCACAAAATTTATCGAGTATAAAGTAAAGTTTGATTAAGACTTATTTAGCTACCGAGTCGAGCACGATTCCGAATCAAGCCCGAGCAGTTTGGACTTTTCAATGAATATGATCCGAGTATCAATAGAAAATTATAATTTGAGGAGGTTCGAGTAATTTATCGAACTTTAAAATGTGCTCATATTTGACTCATTTATATTTCGAGTGGTTTCGAATTGAACTTTTAATGAAATGAAGCATTTAATCAACCCGAATCGCTTTTTTCATTTTACGCCTTTACTTACTCAACTGTTCAACATGACAATAAGAAAATTGCCAAAGAAGTGCAACAACAATTCATATCATCCATGCCCCACAGGGTGACTACTGATACATACTATGGTGAAGAAACTAATAGTATTAATCAATTTCTCTTCCATGTATCTTAGTTATAAATACCAACTTTTGATAAGAATACCAAATACAAATTAGAACATAGAGCAAAAAGGCCAAATCAGAAAATGGTATACAACATACCTACAAAGTACAACATGTGATATAATTAAGCGGACATTTTTCTGCATCAAGAGTTTGATTAGGATTTTTACATTGTGAGGCCATAATCTAAGCTTCACAGTGCAAGGTAACTCTGCCGCTGCTGCTGCAGCCAGTGATGCGGCAATCTCGGACTGGATTTGGGTAACAAAGGGTTGAGAATCACTTTCAACATGTGCTATATTACTAGACGCGACATCGCCACCAGAACCATTAGCTGACGTACGAGGACGTGAAGACCAGTGTCATGAACCAGATCTTCCAGTTACTCTCGAATGACCAAAACTGGGTGGCAAAAGATTATCTATGCAATAAGATCATAAGAAGGGATACTGATAATACTCAAAGAAACCTTTATTTCATGCAATAAAAAGCAATGGGATACATAATCTTAAAGGAAGTAATGCCTCAAAAATTTAAGGGATCCACTAAGCACACCTGAGTTGTATTTTTTAGCTGCATGGATTGGTGTGCTTGGGTATCCATGCTTTTATGCTTCTGTAACTTCCTGACCAGCTGGTTATGGTGGGAATGAATCTGTAAGGGGAAGATTTAAAAATTTTAACTCCCAAAAGTTTGTGTTTATTTTTATACATGGATAATTTGTAGAAAAGTGAGAGAGATTACGTTTTAGCAGCCAGAAGTTTAGAGTGTTTGGACATGGACTTCAGACTACTCCCCTGAAATCAAAAGTGTATTTTAACAAATTAACAATCAATATTTGTCCAAGCCAATTTTCCATATACTGGGTTAATATCATTTACTTAAAAATGATGAGAGATTGAACCTGATCCCATATATTGTACTTAGAACCCATGACGTTGGAAGTTACAATCCCGACAGAACAATCATCCTTCATACATAAAATCCCTTTTGCACTTTGAGCAACTATAAACTCAGACCTTCCATTATGCTTTTTGTGAAGAGCCACTGCAAGTCTTTGATTCTGTCGTCCATGACCTTCCTGACATTTTGCAAAAACAATCAACAGACTCGTCCATAGAAGGATTTTGTCAAATGTAATTCAGAATGTACCAGAACCATAGTCAATGCTTAGAGGGATTAGACATAGTTACCTTGCCACTGTCGACTAGTGTAATTTTGCGAACACCCCAAGCCTAAAATGACATAACTTTTCATCAACAAAATTGGAACTGAATCCAGTGCAGAGCAATAAAAAGTTTGTTAAAGCAGGGTGATTGACTATACTTTGTTAGAATCGACACCATGACTCCAAGCCCTCACCAAGCCGTTGCGGTTTTCGAATGTCAGGAGAAAAGAAGGATCTCCCAACAGGATAGTACCTTTTATGAAGTATTGTTAGACAACTAATAACTCAACTTATGCAGAAATCACCAATTCCTTAAAATTAGGGTCAAATTTTACCAGGCATTTAAAGAGGTCCTACCTCTTGTTTGAAGTTCTCTCAATACAATGTCAAGAATTTGAAGAGCTTCCTGCAGAGCATCTGCACGTTTACCAGCAAGAAATTTCCCCAAATGATGCAAGTTTGCCCTTGGTACAAACTTGAATACTACTTTGTACTCTCTCACTCTTCAGCAAATATGTATAAAACTATAAATTTTGAGTTATCTCTCTTCAAATGGAAAGGAACAGAGAGAAGATAATTATAACTCAAGGACATTAAGGAAGGATTTTCTTTTTTGTATACTGTTTCCTTTTCCTTTTTACTCCAAATAATCCATGTTTTGACCATCCAAAGAACTTCTATTATTATCCCTTTGAAGATTCACATAAATTTTTTGGAATAGGAAAGATTTCTGTACAGATAATATTAATGTTATCCGCTAAGAACTGCCTTATCAAAGAGAGGGGACAAAACAGATGCAATAGAACAAATATGTACTTTCCTCAATTTGCAGTCCATCGTACCTCTTTGCACAAACCAAACATATCTAACTCTACATTATCAAGGTTCATACCAAGTTCTTCAGTTATAACCTATATAAAATAGGAGAGAACCATTAGCTAATGTTGTTATTAAACTCAAAAGGATAATATAGAACATAAAACTAGTCTGTAAAAACATAATTAGCAGAATATACCCACCTGACCTCCAGTAAGAACAACAAGATCCTGAAGATTAATTAGCCTTTCTGTCTCTCCAAACCCAACAGAGATCATCCGACATGTCGTAGGTGATGCCTTCCCAGGAGTCGCCACAAGGATCATCCGACTTCCCCCAGCTTCGTGGTGTGTTTTGCCACTGATCCTTCAACAGAGATATGTCCCTCTCTTCCGAGCAGCTCCGAACTCCATTGCAATACCAAAACTAGCACTTGAAATTGAAAATTTGAGTAAATCTAGTAGAGTAATTAAGAAAAAATAATGAAACAAAAGCCAAAAGTGGATCAAAAACCCTAGGCAAAGAGAAAAGAGAGGCTAGGGTTTGGAGGAAGTAAACGAATGGGGGAGAGAGAGGGCGAAAGGAGGAGAGAGAAAGGGGTGGGGAGAGAGAAATAAGGAGAGGAACGAAAGAGTACGTCTTTTTTATTTCAAGCAGCACAATTTTTTGCTCCGTGTTTATTCACATAGATAACGTTTTAAAAAAAAAAAACGTTAAATAGTTAAAATTAAAAAAATGTCCAATTAAATAGATAACGTTTTTTTATATATATCTACAACGTTTTGTAAAAAAATATTGTGAAAAAAAATACCATAACGTTTTTAATAAAAACGTTGTGGTTTAAGTGTAGTCTATTTACTACTTTGTACTAATGGTGGCAAAGTGGGAATTCTATTTTAACCCTTAGGGTTTAACCCTAAGGTTCCATAAATTCATTATCTAAGATTATGCAATTAGGGCGAACATGGTAATCTTAGTTTTTAAAAATGTGAATTAGGGTTCCCTAATTAAATTAGGTCTCCTAATTACTTAGGATTTATAAAATAGATTTTATAATATACTAATCATGCACCATTAACCTTGCTAAATTAATAATTAGGGTTTATAACTTAGCAATTAGGGTTCTAGCAATTAGGGTTCTAATTTAATAATTAGGGTTTCTAAATATTAATTAGGGTTTACCTAATTAACATTAAACATAATAATGGTCATTAACTACATAACACATAACTTAACAAATCTTACAATCCTAGTTGACTTATGTACTATAGTAATGCTAGGGTTTTGCACTGTTTTACCATAACTGTTCCACACACTAACATTACACACATATCAAACATGTTTATATTACTGAAATATAAATAATATTATATGAGGTATGAATTTATGGCCGATATTATTGGGAAGTGTATATGTTGCAAGAGCTCTGGCCACGATTCTGCAAACGAGGTGCAACTCAAGCTCATGACTGCCATAAGTTGTGGAATACAACTTAACTACGGAGCTCTACTGCTTGAATGAATTGGGAAATGGATCACCAGCTCAAAGAAGACAAAGAGCTCTCAAAAGATGCTTTATGGGCGATTTATAAGCATCATCCTACAATCTGCTATAGGTGATAAAATTTGGGACAATGAAGGAGAGTCCATCAATCCAAACAGACGGATGACCCAACAGGTGTTTGAGAATTGGAAAAGGAATCCAGCAGAGAATGTACACATGATATCAGAGTCCAGTGGAAGAACTGGTGATATAAAGGAATCAGGGATTCCAGGAAACATGTCAGTTGTCAAAGAGACTAAAGAAGAAGAAGAAGAGATCAGCAAGGAAGAACCCACTGCCCTGGTCAGAAAAAGCAAGGGCAAGAAAAAGCTAAAGGCTAGAATGGCAGAAGAACCCCAGGGATCAAATACTGGTATACCTGTAGAGTCTTCTGACATTGAAGCTCTGAGAATCCTGAGAAGAAAAGAAGAAAGAGAGCTAAAGGCGCACGAAGATGAGCTACCATATCTGAGATCTTTGAAGAACAAAATTAGTCACAAGTCCAAGAGGCAATCTGTCTCTTCGATCGTAGAGTCTATACCAATCGTAGAGACTAGACTGAACACCTCGAAAGCAAAGGAAGTTCTTTGCACCGGATGTTCTGGCCGATCAGCGGTGATGAGTGAAGCTCAAGGAAAGACCTGAGGTTGTGGCTCAGCCTAGAAAACCAAGACGAAAATTGGTTAAGAAGTACATCCTCGTCAATGAAGGAGTACTCAAAGAGGAAGACAAAAAGATGGCTGCTAAAAAGGAACTATCCAAAGAAAACCAAAAGGACATAACTCAAACTGAGGGGGAGATACCTGAAGTTCTCACCTTAGAAAATGCTCCAGCTGAGGGGGAGCTACTAGTCCTGCAGATGGATGATCATGTTGAGGGGGAGCCCCATGACATCCCCGTGACAAAAGAAGATACTCTTGCAGAAAATGAGAAAGAACCTGAGTAAGATAGTCAAAAGGAAGACATTTATATCATGGAATCCTCAAAAGAAGATATAGAAGAAAATGAAGAAGAAGATGATGATGAACTTGAGATCACAACTGTGGGTCGTGATGGGTATAGGAGTTTTCTTTATGAGCAGTTTGTAAGACCCCAGCTTTTATAAATAAAGATGAATTTTCTATAAATATTATTTTTGAATATTATGGAATAATTTGATATAATGTTATAGTTGTGGGTAATATTTATAAATTTTGCAAAGTATGCAAGTGGTTATATTATATTCGATTGGCCTGGGAATATTCGGTTTAGCAGGAATATTCATACAACGGCTCAATCATTGGTGGACCCCATAATGTAATTATTATTTGATCGAGAAAACGCACAAAAATATTTTATTGAAATAACTTGGCGGAAGTTTTACTGGTGATCTTTGTTGAACTACCTTCGGTAGTAAAAGTACGATGAATACGTGTGGTTGCATAGTAGTAGACACCGGTATTGATTATCGATGCTTATGTGAGAAGTCACTCGGTTTGATTCCATTATTGTCGATTAATAATATGAATTATTATAGCGATAATGACATTTTGTTTTATTCAGTATTATTAACGTAATAAAACAAAAACATCTTTTTATATAAAGCGTAATACTTTATTAAAGTTATTCTATAAATAAAATATATTATATTTTATTATGCATAAATGTTTTGCATAGTGTTGCATAGTGTTTGCATAGTAAAATGTTTTTATATAAATAGAATATATTATATTTTATTTAAAAGATTTTTCTTTAAATATGGACCGTCGATTAAAGTAAATCAACTGGACCGTTTCATGGATTAATTACTATGCATTCTATTTTCCTATAAATAAAAGCTCATTCCTTCATTATTTTCTTACTTAATTCTTTGAAACTCTAGAGAGAGAAACTATAGAGAAAGAAAGTAAAAGTATTCTCGCTACTTCACTTTTGCCAATATTCAGTTCTTCTAAGGTAGGAATATTATTTGTTGTATCCCGTAAGGGGTGTTATTCTTTTGTATTCATGAAGAGAACTTCTTTTGTTATTCCATTCTTATTTATTACATTGGAATAACTTTGTATCTGTGAATCCCCTATACTTGGTGATCTTCTTCTTTTATTCTATTCTTCTATTATTCATTGGAACATCTTATTCGTGTGTTTTACACCGGACTGGTTAAAATCTTTATTATTATTATTCTCGTTGGAACATCCTGTTTTGTGTGTTTTACGGACTGGTCCGTCTTTATTATTTCATTGGAACATCCATGCATGTGTTTTACAGGACTGGTTAAAATCTTTATCATTCGTTGGAATATCCTATTCGTGTGTTTTACATCGGATCCGGTTCCATCTTTATTATTATTCATTGGAACATCCTGTTGGTGTGAATTTCACCGACTGGTTCCGTTATTATTATTCTGTTGGAATAAACATACATCTACAATCTGGCACCGCATGCGTGGTGATTTCTTTTGTTATTCCATTCTTTATTATACCCAGTTGGTTAAACTTTTGACTTCTATACTCCATGAAATTAGTAGAATATCCTCGATATTTGCGTTTCATCCAAAGATCTTTTCATGGAAATATTCTTCCGATCATTCTTGAATTTTACTCTACAAAACAAAGATCATGTTGACAATTTGGACGTTAATAATTCACGGATAAAATAATTCTTGAACTTGTTTTTTATGAATTCTTATATCATTGTCATCATCCTCATGTTTATATTTTTTTTAAAGTCATCTCGTGGCACCGTAGTGCATAGATGGACTTGGTATGATTATGACCAGAGACTATTCAATTGTAATCATGGACCGTAATGTTACAAATGATGTGGTAAAAGTCCTCGATGGCCGTAGTAGTGCATTGATGGGACGATTGTTGGCATGATCATGACCATTAATGAATACACAACTATTCTTGACCCGTAGTGCGGGAATAATTGTGGTCGTGATACTAAAGAATATCCTTGTCAGAAAAGTAGTGGGGTGATTCGATGATGTGGATTATTTATTAAAGTCGAGTCTCTCATTTATAATAAATGATGAAAACCCTTTTAAATCATAAAAGATAGTAGATTTTATTTTCTACTTGACTCTTTTAATGGATTGCTTGTTCACCGCTAGCTTAAACTTGATGTTTATTATATTTTATCATTTAACAATGTGAAGGCTATTGATAATTTATTACGCATTATCTTAGTCATAATATTTCTTATCTTTGGGCTAGTTGAGCTCACCCTTTCTTTCACCGTTCTCTTTAGGAAATGAGAACATAAAGTGGGAGACAGTCGGGAACGGAGTAATGGTCCGGAGGATAGCATTAGTAGTCCTCACTATTACGTGAAATAGTGTGATAATAATTGTAATGAGGACTCCTTTTGAGTTTGTATAATATCTAGTAGACAATATTTGTATTCAAACTCACGATTTATGTCGTATTGTATACCTACAGTTATATTAGTAAGTTGTATTTAAATTACGTACCATGTATCGACTACCCAAGATGGGTGATGTATACCTAATTTTGGGGGCGCCACAACAGTATCGAGCTTAGGGATATGATCCCTGGCTAAGATGTGAGAATAGTACTAGAGGGGAGAGGCGGGGAATACCTTCGTTAGTATGACCTACCTAAGTTTATGTGCTATTTTATTGGGTTGGTCGTAATATAAAGATAATTATTACATGTCAATTAATCTTTTATTTTGTGGCGATGTCTCGAAAATGACATCCGAGAATGTTGAGAATAGCAATGGAGCATGAGCGATTGTTGATTCGCCACATATCAATAATCGAGGATAATGTGCATCGTGAAGGCGACAATCCTCATGCAAACAATAACACCGACCAAATGATGAATGATCAAATGTTCAGAGGCTTTTTATGCAATTTATGCAACAAAGAAAGAGAGCGACTCGCCCAAAACGTAGGTGGAAACACAGAAAACTCTCTGGCGGTCACCGCTAAACAATTCAATTTGGGACCACCGGAGTTTAAGGAGAGCCAAAACCACTTCGCGGAAGCATGGATAAAGCAGATTACCAAGATATTTGATGTCTTGGGATGCTCCGAGGAGCAAAAGGTTCCTTCACGCCTTTATATTGCAAGGTGGAGAGGTGGTGGGAATCGGTAAACGACTTAAACTTTCAGATCAAGATATCTTGGGAGAAGTTCCAGAGGCATTCAACGACAAATACTTTCCGAAAGTATTTGCCACATGAAGGAGGTGGAGTTTATCAAGTTGGAATAAAACAATATGACCGTGTCGCAATACGAGGCAAAATTTGCGGAGTTGTCATGGTTTCGTCCCACTGGTGGATAATGAAGAGAGAATGGCACGAATGTTATTAAGAGGTTTGAAGTCGGAGATACGTCAACATCTTATTTCTCATAAAAGCGTGTTTGTATTCGGATGTTGTAAATAGGGCTCGATTAGTGGAGAGCGATAACGAGTCAACACAACTAAAAGAGAGCAGCGGCAAGCAAAATTATAATACCAAATGAGAGTAGTCATCAAGCGGTGACAACAAGCGTGGAGGGAATCAACGGGCGGATATCTGGTAACCACTTCGGTGGTAATCGTACAAAACAATAAGAATGGACATTTCAAGAAACGGAGATTCAACAATGATGGAAAGACGTCAAGACCAAAGACCCGTTGTTAAGGAAGGAGAAAGACCACCTATCATATGCTTCAAATGCAGAGAAGAGGGACACATCATCCGAATCGTGCTATGCCAGTCAAAGCATGTTATAATTGTGGAAGAGAAGGTCACTTAGCTCGATTTTGTCGTTCTAGAAGATAAATTCAACTAGGATGGAGGCACCAAAGGTCAGTCCCGAAAAGTCAAACCCCAGAAAGTGCAAGGGAGAGCGTTTGTTGTGACCTCCCAGAGAACAAGGAACCCGAATGAGGTCATCACGGGTAAGCTTATCATAAACTCTAATGAAGTTTATACTTTATTTGATCTGGGTTCTACCCATTCTTTTATTTCTCCTACTTGCGCTCATCGATTAAATTTGACTCAGGAGAAATTAGACTTTGACTTATCTGTGGAAACTCCGTTGGGAGAAACCTTCATTACATCCATTTGCTTATAAGTCTTGTTTGGTTCAAATCGGTACCCTCACATTACACCGTCGATCTTATTTCATTAAAATACTTGCATTTGACGTGATTCTAGGGATTGATTGGTTAACTACTTATCATGCAAAAATTGATTGTTTTCGTAAGGTTGTTAGCTTACATATTCCTAATCAACCTATTATGCTAATTCAAACGACCAAACCATTAAAATCAATCACGGTCATCTCAAGCCATAAAGCTATTCGTTTATTGAAAAGCGGATGTCAAGCTTTCTTAGCTCATGTCCTGATTTAAACAAAAATACGTCGGGTTTTGAACGATATTTCTATTGTTAATAAATTTCCGACGTATTCCCAGAAGAACTTCCCGCCTACCCCCAGAGCGTGAAATTGAATTTTGTATCGACCTTGAACCCAGACAAAACCTATTTCCAAAGCCCCATATCGAACGGCTCTATTGAACTTCGTGGAGTTAAAGACCCAACTACAGTGAATTGTTAGACATTGGCTTTATTCGTCCTAGTACTTCTCCTTGGGGTGCTCTGTTCTATTCGTGAAGAAGAAAGATGGGAGTATGCGACTTTGTATTGATTATCTGGAGTTGAATCATGTCACCATCAAAATAGGTATCCATTGCCACGTATTGATGACTGTTTGACCAATTGCAAGGAGCCAAATTCTTTTCAAAGATTGATCTTCGCTTAGGATATCACCAATTGAAGATTAGAACCACCGACATTCCAAAGACGGCCGGAACTCCCGAGACGGGCATTATGAATTCCTAGTCATGTCTTTTGGATTGACTAATGCTCCCCACGCCTTCATGGATATGATGAACCGAGTATTCAAGGAATATTTAGATCACTTTGTGGTCGCCTTTATTGATGACATCCTTATTTATTCCAAATGCCGTGAAGATCATGAGCAACACTTGAGGTCGACACTCCAAAAGCTTCGTGAATATAAGCTTTATGCCAAGTTGAAGAAATGCGAGTTCGTCAAGAAGTAGCATTCCTTGGGCACGTGGTATCAAGTCATGGAATATCAGTTGACCCAAAGAAAGATTGAAGCTATTCAAAGCCGGGAACAACCTAAATCATGATGACCAAGCACGTAGCTTTCTCGGTTTATTTGGTTATTATCGGAGATTCGTGGAAGGATTTTCTAATCGCTACTCCATCGACTCGGTGACTCGAAAAGATACAAAGTTCGGTTGGAGAGAAGAATGTGAGAAGAGTTTTCAAGAACTCAAGAGGAGACTTATTTCAAAGACTGCTCGACAATACCATCCTGCTCGGAGGATTTGTCATCTGATGATGCTTGAGCAAAGGGGTGGGATGTGTTCTCATGCAACATGGAAAAGTTATAGTTTATGCCTCGCGACAACTCAAAGAATATGAGAGGAATTATCCTACTCATGATCCGGAGTTAGGTAAATTATATCTTTTGCACTTAAAATTTGGAGGCATTACTTGTATGGGGAGAAAGTGGAAATCTTTACGGATCATAAAAGCCTCAAATATTTCTTCACTCAAAAGGAACTCAACACGCGACAACGACGTTGGCTTGAACAATTGAAAGATTATGATCATATCATCCAATACCATCCCGAAAAGCGAACGTGGTAGTGACGATACATTGAGTAGAAGATCATATGCAAACGAAAAGTGCGTTATTGTCAACGCAAAGGCCCATTTTGTGTGACTTGCAAAGGATGGAGATAGAGTTAAAGACTCTGGGGACGCAGGTGATGATAGCGAATATACGAGTAGAACCGACTTTAATCGATAAAGTTAAAGTCGCCAAGCTACTGACACTGGAGTCGATGTGTATGAGGAAGAAAGTGCAAGAGTGTGTTATATACCTAAGCAAGAATCGATGAAGAAGGAATACTTGAGTCAACTCTGCACTTTATGTTCCTAACGATCCCGATTTAAAGTATAATATCATGATGGAGGCGCACAACACACCATTTGCAATCCATCTCGGGAGTACCAAAATGTATCATGATATTCGCCATACATTTTGGTGGAGCAATATGAAGAGAGAGATAAGACTGTTTATCTCAAGGTGTCTAACTTGTCAACTAATTAAGTTTGAGCATCAAGTACCAAAAGGTCCATTGCAACCACTTGAAATTCCAGAATGGAAGTGGGAGCACATTACCATGGATTTCATTACCGGTCTTCCTAAGGTTTCTCAAGGCATTGATGCGATTTGGGTCATTGTTGATAGATTGACCAAGTCCGCTCATTTCTTACCGATACGAGAAACTTATACACTTGAACGTCTTCGCTCAGATGTATATAAACGAGATTGTAAGACCGCATGGTATGCCTGGCATTATCCATAGTTTCCGATCGAGACCCAAGATTCACTTCACGATTTTGGGTTAGTTTGCAAAAAGTTATGGGCACAGACTTACGATTTAGCTCTAAGATATCATCCTCGGACTGGACAGACGGTCGGAGAGGACTATTCAAACTCTTCAAGATCTATTAAGACTCGTGTCCTTGATTTCAAGGGAGTTGGGACAAGTTCTTACCATTGGTGGAGTTTTCCTACAACAACAGTTATCAAGCAAGTATTGGCATGGCTCCATTCGAAGCGTTGTATGGAAGAAAGTGTCGTTCTCCAGTATGCTGGGATGAGGTGGGTGAAGCAACGTTGTTGGGACCAGAGTTGGTACGCATGACTACAAAAAAGATTTAAACGATCCGACAACGTATAAAAACCTCACAAAATCGACAAAAGAGTTATACGATCTTCATCGAAAGGACGTGGAATTCGATATAGGAGATCGTGTGTTGTTAAGAGTTGCTCCATGGAAAGGAGTTACAAGATTTGGAAAGAGAGAAAACTTAATCCTCGATTCATCTGGTCCATTTTAATCCTCGATCGAGTAGGAATCGTGGCCTATAGACTCGCTTTTACCGCCAAATATGTCTCGTGTTCATAACGCTTTTCACATATCCATGTTACGTAAATATGTGAAAGACCCAAACCATATTATCGAGTTAACCGGACGAAATAGCGGAAGATTTGACGTATGAAGAGGTTCTTGTTCAAATTTTGGATAAGAAGGAACATATTCTACGCTCCAAGGTTATACCTCAAGTCAAAGTTTTGTGGAGGAACCACGATGTTGAGGAAATGACTTGGGAGTTAGAATCGAAATGAAATCAAGGTATCCTTACCTCTTCGACATACCGTGTACGTACCTAATTTCGAGGGCGAAATTTCATAAGAAGGGAGGTTGTAAGACCTCAAACTTTTATAAATAAAGATGAATTTTCTATAAATATTATTTTTGAATATTATGGAATAATTTGATATAATGTTATAGTTGTGGGTAATATTTATAAATTTTGCAAAGTATGCAAGTGGTTATATTATATTCGATTGGTCTGGGAATATTAGGTTTAGCGAGGGAATATTCGTGACAACTACTCAATCATTGGTGGACCCCATTAATGTAATTATCATCGGATTGAGAAAGCGACAAAAATATTTTATTGAAATAACGGCGAAAGTTTTACCGTTGACATTGTTGAACTACTTTCGGTAGTAAAAGTACAAAGAATACGTGTGGTTGCATAGTAGACACCAGTATTGATTATTGATGCTTATGTGAGAAGTCACCGGTTTGATTCCATTATCATCGATTAATAATATGAATTATTATAATGATAATGACATTTTGTTTTATTCGTATTATTAACGTAATAAAACAAAAAAACATCTTTTATATAAAATGTAATACTTTATTAAAGTTATTCTATAAATAAAATATATTATATTTTATTACGCATAATGTTTTCAGATAGTGTTTTGCATAGTGTTGCATAGTGTTTGCATAGTAAAATGTTTTTATATAAATAGAATATATTATATTTTATTTAAAAGATTTTTCTTTAAATATGGGCCGTCGATTAAAGTAAATCAATCTGGACCGTTCATGGATTAATTACTATGCATTCTATTTTCCTATAAATAAAAGCTCATTCCTTCATTATTTTCTTACGAATTCCTTCAAACTCTAGAGAGAAACTATAGAGAAAGCGGAAAGTATTCTCGCTACTTCACTTTGCCAATATTCAGTTCTTCTAAGGTAGGAATATTATTTGTTGTATTCGTAAGGGGTGTTATTCTTTTTTGTATTCATGAAGAGAACTTCTTTTGTTATTCCATTCTTATTTATTACATTGGAATAACTTGTATAATGCTGGAATCCCCTATACTTGGTGATCTTCTTCTTTATTCCATTCTTCTATTATTCATTGGAACATCTTGTGCATGTGTTTTTTTACAGGACTGGTTCCGCTTTCTTTATTATTATTATTACATTGGAACATCCTGTTTGTGTGTTTGTTTTACCGGACTGGTTCCGTCTTTTTATTATTCTGTTGGAACATCCCATTCATGTGTTTTACACAGGACTGGTTCCGTCTTTATCATTCGTTGGAATATCCTATCTGTGTGTTTTACATCGGATCTGGTTCCATCTTTATTATTACATTGGAACATCCCGTCGGTGTGAATTTCACCGACCGGTTCCGATTATTATTATTCTCATTGGAATAACTCGCCTATGCCAAGTACCGCATGCATGGTGATTTCTTTTGTTATTCCATTCTTTATTATACCCGGTTGGTTAAACTTTTGACTTCTATACTCCATGAAATTAGTAGAATATCCTTGATATTTGCGCTTCATCCAAAGATCTTTTCATGGAAATATTCTTCCGATCATTCTTGAATTTTACTCTACAAAACAAAGATCATTTTGACAATTTGGGACGTTAATAATTTCTGGATAAAATAATTCTTGAACTTGTTTTATTGAATTCTTATATCATTGTCATCATCCTCATGTTTATATTTTTTTAAAGTCATCTGTACATGGCAGTATAGTGCATAGATGGACTTGGTATGATTATGACCAGAGACTATTCGGTGTAATCACGACCGTAATGTTACAAATGATGTGGTAAAAGTCCTCGGTGGTAGTAGTGCATTGATGGACGATTGTTGGCATGATCATGACCATTAATGAATACACAACTATTCTTGACCAGTAGTGCGGGGAATAATTGTGGTCGTGATACTAAAGAATATCCTTGGCCAGTAAAGGGGTGATTCGATGATGTGGATTATTTATTAAAGTCGAGTCTCGGCTATAATAAATGATGAAAAACCTTTTAAATCATAAAAGATAGTAGATTTTATTTTCTACTTGACTCTTTTAATGGATTGCTTGTTCACTGCATTAAACTTGATGTTTATTATATTTTATCATTTAACAATGTTCAAGGCTATTGATAATTTATTTCGCATTATCTTAGTCATAATATTTCATTGGGCTAGTTGAGCTCACCCTTTCTTTCACTTTGTTCTCTTTAGGAAATGAGAACATATATTTGGGACGAGTCTGGGAGCGGAGTAATGGTCCAGAGGATAGCATTAGTAGTCTTCACTATTACGTGAAATAGTGTGATAATAATTGTAATGAGGACTCCTTTTGAGTTTGTATAATATCTAGTAGACAATATTTGTATTCAAACTCACGGTTTATGTCGTATGCATACACGGCGTTATATTAGTAAGTTGTATTTAAATTCTGTACCATGTATCTGACTACCCAAGATGGGTGATGTATACCTAATTTTGGGGGCGTCACACAGTTGTTCTCCTAACTACCCATGATGCCTTTTCATAGAGCTCAAATTCTAAATTCCTGGAATCACATGTTCTGGAGCTTCAAAGAATATCCAGCCATCTCTGTGCTATCTCATGGATTTCCAGGCAACTTCAACTTTGCCAAAAAGCTAATCACAAATGGTCCCTCCTCAAGAATGGTGCATGAGGTATTAACTATGCCAATCTTTTTCAAAGTTAATCACTATCCACTGTCTTTTTCCAGCCAATTTTATGAATTCCCAAGCTAGATGAAAGTGGTTCTTAATCCACTAAATCACCTCCCAGTTGCAGAATCCCAAAATTTTGTAACTGATGAACCACATATGCCCAACTTCATATTGATCCCAACACCACTAATCTCTACGATTATTGACTCTAGCCCCATCGTAAAGTCCCACGCTCAAATCGTAGAGCCACCTACTCTAGACGCCCAAACACAGGCCCCTCCATCAGATATTCCTTCTTCGTCCACAAATGAATACTTCAACCTTGATCTTGCCCTCTACTCCTTGCAAGATCAACACAAAAGAACATCCCCTCCTCTAAATAATCCACAACTCTGTGAACTACTTTCAGATCTTCCCACCAAAGCTGAGCTGACAGAAGTGTCGAAGAAAGTAATCAAGGACATCGATGATAGTCTTGAAGCTCACACAGAACTCATTCATGTAAGACTGACAAAGATGATCAGTGCTGCAAATAATCTTTCAAGCACCCAAAACTCTGAGCTTACAAAGAAGCTGAGGGAAATCATCAAGGAAATGGTTAAGAGCATAAAGGACAGGGATGATATTCACTTTCTAGCAGCTAAAAGACACAAAGATGTTATTCTTGCCTTACAAACAACTCAAGACGCCCAGAATAAACCTATGTTGGAGAGCATCATCAATCTGCAAACTGCCGTAAAAGAATTCCAACAATTCTACGTCAACCAAAGACAGCAAGCTGACAATGTTCTAACCATCCTCCGACACAGGGAAGCTCGATCTGACGCTCTGATCAAGGAAAATCGAGAGGACATTGCTAAAACTCAAAGCCAACTCAACGAGCTCGTCCAAGGATTGACTCGCCTCTCCGAAGACATTCGAACACTTGGTGCTGACATAAAGGGGGAGAATGAAAGGAAAGGAGATCAAGGCAAGGGCAGAGGGAGAGGAAAATTCCAAACTCAATCTTCAAGGAGTCCTCTTACAAGGTAGTCTCACCAATAGACTCCACGATCCGGCCATCAGACTCAACGATCTGATCAGCAGGAAGTTATTATGGCTCAACCAATAAGGAGTCTAGGGCCAACTACCAGCTCACAAAATGTGACCACCACAGGCCTAAAAATGCCAATTAGAGATCCTACATTCATAAATAGGCATGATCACAATCCTAGGCTAAACCCAAGTGAGCTTGAAGATCTAGCCAGGAGAGATGAAGCAAGCAGGAAAAGGAGAGCTTAGGAGTATGCCAATCCTCCACGCAAAAGATCAAAGAAATAGAGATAAGTGAACATTTAAATTCTTATTGATCTAAAACAAAATTGTAATATCTATTCCTCAAACATCAATAAATTCATGCTTATTCTCTTGAAATTTCAGCTGCTCACTGAAATATTAAGTCATATTTACTTTACTCCAAATGCATCTAGAAACTAATAATCATGACAACAAATCACCTTGGTTATGTCAACATCAAATAGGGGGAGATTATTGGGAGAGTGCATATTTTGATTTGATGTTTAAAGTAAATGTTCATGGTTATATGTAAAGTTCTTCAAGGAATATATGTACAAGGACTTAGTGATAGATCAAATTTGTTAGGTTGATCTAAGCTTTTAATGTTTATCATTCAATAAACGAATGAAAAGATGAATAGATCAAATTTGTTAGGTTAATCTTGAGATGTAGTTGATAAGCTTCAAAGAGATCGTAGTGTGTCAAGCTGATCAAGATTGCAGAAGCCAAGGCAAAAATGAAGAGCATCAAGGATCGTAGTGTGCTTGCCTTGAAGTGCCTCTTCAAAAATCGTAGAGTGGTCCCAACATTTTCCAAGCCAACTCAGAGATTGTAGTGTGCTCTCGTAGACGTAGAGCTTATAAGGCAAGCAAGTGAAGATCGTAGTGTGCAAGTGTTTAAGAGAAATCGTAGTGCTCTCATTTGATAGCATCAGATCAAGCTCCAAGGTGACAAGACACCACGACCTGAATCGTAGAGTATAATCTGCCTTTTGTCAGAAGCATCGAGCCCTACCTTTTTGGTTGGAGACAAATTCCAACAAATGTGGAATGGGTTTTAAACGTTGAAGCCCTCACCAGTCCCAACGGCACAAAAGATATCCTTAGTATACAACAAAAGAAACGTATTCAAGAAGCTAAGGAAAGGACCATAAGACAGAGGAAAACACCTTTTCAATTGTTAGGTGAGAAAGCAGTCTGCTGTTTTAGTGGGCCAGAATGCAATTCAGAAGGTGTGCAGAAAAGTCTCCATCAAAGTTAAGAAATATCAAACGCATTTAATGCTTCAACGAATGGCTTCAACGGATAGATTTCAAGGATCACATATATGCAAAAGATATGCTGATGAGAAAAGAAAGCAAGCATTGAACAAAACGCACAAGAACACTCAACGCTTAACTCTACGATCTGAGAAAAAGAGAAAGCTTGCTCAGCTACTCAATTCTTTCAAAGAAGTGGTTAACGGCAACTGAGTAACACCAACCAAGAACTCAACAACTACCAATCAAATGAAGTAAGAGTTCCAAGTCAGAAGGACTTGAAGAGTTCTTAAGTGAACTGAGAAGAACCAAGTCAGACTGCTGGTCTAGAAGGAATCTGTGAGATTCAGAAAGTGTAAAAGACATCCTTAGTGGATTTCCTACTCGAGGAGTTTGAGTGGACTAGGAGCTTTAAGTGCTCTGAACCACTTAAAACTACTGTGTCTAATACATTCTTGCTATAACTGCTATAACTGCCATAACTGCTATAACTGCCTCACTCCAATTAATTCACTATATCTTAAGGGAGATTAAAACAAATATTAATTCCGCTGTGTTTTAATCATTATCAACTAACAAGTTAAAACGAAAAGAATTTTAAATATCTATCTAACCCCCTCCCCTTCTAGATAACTATTGTGCCTCCGGGAACTAACAACGGTGTTCGAATTTCCTCAGATGGTTATCATACACATGAGGAGTTTGGCACTATTTTGTATATTATTTTCTCGAAGATGCTTCGCATCTCAAAAATTAAAAACAATCAAGCCGAACACTTAATAAAAATGGGAGTGTAAAAGGTCTCAATTACTATTGAGCATATGGGTTTGAAAAACCTCTTTTCTAAAACATCAATGTCATATCTTGTTTAAAACTGAATTTTACACAAATTCAAACCATGTGTATATAGGTGCGAACGAGGCCTCACACTACTTCCACATAACAACACATTGACCCCCCCCCCCCCACACATATTCATATAACAGATTTCTTGAAAAGTGGCGATCCACCGTGGTAACACGGTTTGGGTGCCTAACTAACACCCTCCGCAGATAATCAAGTCCCCGGACCCTAATGAATCTCGGTTTCACCGACCCATTTTGCAGTGTCACATCACTAGGTCAATGTGAAAACCTTTTCTCGGTTGTTTTTGTACAACCATATAAAAAACCAACTGGCGACTCTTAACAGTCCATCATCGACATGATACATGTCAGACCTTTTTCACTTGTTTTTTCAAACAAATCTCACCTAACATGAGAACACCAAAGAATAAGTAACAAAAAGGGACAAATAAAAATCACGACGTCAACATTACCAGCCGAGAGATACGGATGATCAACCATAAATCTAGTAAGGGGAGACAATGATAGAAAAAAGGAGGGAGGGGAACGAGGAGAGCGGAGAATGAGGCCGGACGGGGAGGAAGAAAGAAAAGGAAAACAAAAAAGATTGGTAGGACGGAACTAGTAGTTGGGGGTATGGCGGGAAATAAAAAAGGAAGTAATGAGTTAACGAAAAGAAACCGGGGGGGGGGGGTTTGGAGAGAAGGGAGAGAAAGAGAACCTAGAGAGGGAAAACTAACCCATTCCTCTCACAGTTGATTGTTTATATATATATATATTTACATCTTATATATATATATATAACTGTTTACATCTTTTGTACATATTACATCATCATGTGAGCCTAGGAATCATGTGATCACAGATTCAGTTTCTTAATCTAGATTCGGTTCCCGTGATGGACATTTTCAGCTGCAGTCAGCTTGTAAATTATTAACGGTGTCTGAATTTCCTTAGATGGCTCTCAAGCCCATAAGGAGTTCGGACTTGCTATGTATCTTATTTTCTCGAAGATGCTTCGCATCTCAAAAATCATAAAAGCAACCAAGCCGAACACATAATAAAAATAGAAGTATCAAATGCCTCAATTACTATTGAGCATAAGGGTTTGAAAAACAAATTTTACAAAACAACACTGCCATATCTCGTTAAAATTAAACTTTTTATACAAAAGTCAAACCCTTTGTATATAGGTGCAAACGAGGCATAACACTACTTCCAAATAACTCACATTGACCTACACACACATTCAGATAAAAGTTTAAATTGAAAAGTGACGGTAACTGTGTTACCACGAAAGTCGGGGGGTGCCTAACACCTTCCCTCCGCTTAATCTAGCCCCCGGACCTTATCAAATCTCGGTTTCACAGACCAGTTAAGCAGTGTCACATCACTAGGTCTTTGTGCAAACCTTTTCTCGGTTGAGTTGGTGTAACCATTTAAAATACCAATTGGCGACTCTTACAGTCCAATCGTCGACATATAAATGCCGGACGTTTTCATAAATTATTTTTTCAAACAAATCTCACCTAACATGAGGTCAACAAAAAACAAGAACAGAAAGGGACAAATAAAAATCCTGACGTCGACCATATCATTTCACTGGAATATTGGCCTGAACGTTTTTATTAAATTTTAATCGTTTCATGTCGGGGTATTATTCATGGGTACTATTCATATGGTACTATTCATACGGTACTATTCATGAGTACTATTCACAATAGAATTTAATTTTCTTTTCTTTGTCCAAATTATCTTCTTGAATATCATTCTTGAATTTTAGTCTACAATTGGTGATCATGTTGACAATTTGGACATTCTTGAACTCTGGATAAATTGAATTATAAATCTCTAATATTTATTCTTGATCTCACTTGATTGATTCATTATATCATTGTCATCATCCTCATGCTTATATTGTACTGAAAGTCATCTTTGGCCGTAGTGCAAATATGGACTGTTGATTGGTATGGTTATGACCAGGAATTGTGTATTGATGTGATAAAAATATGTAACTGCAAGTGCACAGTGTCAAATTGAAGAATTGGCAAGTACAGGTCGAACCCACAGAGACTAGATTAATTTTAATATTTCTTTACTATCTATTTTAGGCGAATTAGAAATAAATATGGTGGAGAAAATTTATTAACTAAATTATTCAAACTACTAATTAATAACTGAAATAAATAATGAGAAAAGATACCTAGGAAACAGAATCCACCAAATATTAACATAATAAATAATTTCTTATTTCCTAAATCAATTCCCAAATTATTCTCCCTTCCCTTTAAAAATAATGATTCATATAATTAATATGGGTAAGCATAAGTTATGAAAAATTCACAGATTAACTATAACTTATCAAAACCTCGCAATCAATATAAAAATTATATGCAATTTATGCAGAGGAAAATATGAAGGCGAAAATAATTAAGCATTAATTTTTGAACGAAAAGAAAATATTATTATGAAATGCTTAGTTTCATCATAATCCTAGGTATTAGAAATTTAGCTAGCCATGGAATTAAAAATAAAAACAAAAACAAATAATATTAGTACTACAATTCGCATGAAATAAGAACAATAATTAAAAAGAGACTTTCTATTATATAAATAAAAGAAAGTTATAAATACTTCCTGACAGTAGTACCACACGTGATTGGAATAAGAGAAAAGACAAACTCTAAATATCTTACTCCCATCTACACTAGTGAAAAACTAAGAAAAAAAAATAACAAGTGGTGTCTTTCTCTTTAAAACAAGAGGCCTATTTATTGGGAAAATAACTTTGAACCCTAATTTACATTCATTGAACTTGGACAATTTTGTTTCCAATCAACTTCTCAAAAAGATCTTCTAGATATACTTTCTCTTCTAATGTTGGATTTGACTTGCACACCAAGATTGTTCAACCTCTTTCCTACTCCTTGTAGGATTCTTCTTGGATATTCCTTATATGAATAAAAACATTAAATATCCATTGATCACCAAGATATTGACTTTATTGCAACAAATACTAAATCCTACAAAATAAAATAAAACATATTAATTTAATAAACTAATATAATTAAAAAGACAAAATTAGGGATAGTAAAATGTATGAATTACGTGTCTATCAAATACCCTTATACCTAGCTTTTACTCGTCATCGAGTAAAATAAATAAAAATAAAAACAAAAATAAAACATAAATTACACTACCCCATTTTCGTAAGAAACCTGATTGCACTTAGCATGTGCAACAAGACTTTAAACCCCAAGGTTTCCCTAAGTGGATGAGTTGTGTCTCGTGAGGGTTTGCAGTGAATATATCCACAAAATTCAAAAATAATTTTGGATTCAACAAATTATGAAATTTAAAGAAAGCTTCTAAATATCTATGGGCATTATACATAAGCAAGATTAAATTCAAAATTACACTTTTACCTTATCAAAAACACTCAATCTTCATTTTAGACACCATCCTTCGTTAAATCAATTCCATGTGATGCATGCATGTGTATATGATGTAACTCTTAGTAGGGATTTTTACCATGAAAATCAAGCAAGCTCATTTTTCTTTTTCTTTTTTCCTTTTTTTCCATTTTTTTCAATTTCGATTCTTGACTTTTACAATGTCTCCTTTTCTTAGGCTTTTCAGAGTTATCCATGTAGAGCAAGCGTTGGACCAATGACTCCCAAACTAGATGGCTTTAGGGCACTAGGTGTAGAGACACCCCTAAGGGCTTACTTACTCGAGTAACAAAGGCCACAAAACAAGACTAGTCAAGCTGCTTTTATCCATCACATTATTCAGCGTGAATATCGATGCTTCACGAGGCTTGGATACCCTGTTATTTCGTTTAATGGACATTGAAGCAGTTATTTATTTCATTTTTCAACTTTTTTTTTCAATTTCTTTTTTCCAATTTTTTTTAAAATTACTCGAATCATGGTTTATACCCCACAACTAAGAATTAGTGCAAAAATGCTCGTGAAATCAATTTTAATTCATATGGTGTTTCGAACTAAGATTTCGTATCTTATCAAAAATTTAAGAGTTCTAAATTCTTCAATCCTACTTATGAGTTTTGCTCCACAATTTTTTTTTGTTTATTGTTTTTTTTTGTTATGTTTTTTCTATTTTTCTTTAAAAATAAAAATAAAATTAAAATTAAAAAATCTAATACAATAATACAAACAAACTCCCCCCATACCTAATCATGCATTGTCCTCAATGTGCAAATGAAAAATAAAGAACAAAGATATGAAAGAATTATACCTTGTACGAGGGGGCAGAAACCGGATGACAATATTGTACAAAAGAAAAATATATGTACAAACTTACAAGTGGCCAGTCATATTGAATCAGGTGGGTCAACAAGGTATACCACCTCCTCTGGTTCGGTCGGCATTTCTAAAAAGGGTTTGAGTCGTTGATCATTCACTTTGAGAATTTCTCCACTATTTGGATTTTCACTATCGATTGCCCCATGAGAGTAAACAACCTTCACTACAAAAGGTCCATCCCATCTAGAACGCAATTTTCCTGGAAATAAATGTAGCCTAGAATTATACAAGAGAACTTTTTGTCCAGGTGAAAATGATTTTCTCAAAATTGATTTATCATGAAACACTTTTGTTCTTTCCTTGTAAATTTTAGCATTTTCATAAGCATCGTTCCTAATCTCATCTAACTCAGCTAATTGCAATTGTCTATGACTCCCACCGGTGAACATATCAAAATTTTACTGTTTTATGGCCCACAAAGCACGATGTTTAAGTTCAACAGGTAAGTGACAAGCTTTCCCAAACACAAGCTTATATGGTGACATCCCTAAATTAGTTTTAAAGGTAGTACGGTAAGCCCACACTGCATCTAACAATTTTAGAGACCAGACTTTTCTATTGGAACTCACCGTTTTTTCCAAGATTTATTTTATTTGCCTATTTTAATTGCAATTAGCACAAAATGATGTGGCATCCTTGAATAGACTAGGCTAATAGAAACCACACTTGAGAACTTTGGCGGCCGTTTTTTTGCCTCCAAAATGTCCTCCACAAGCTTGGTCATGACAAAATGACAGAACACTTCTAAACTCGTAGTCGGGGACACACCTCCTAATGATTTGATCAGGGCAATATTTGAACAAATAAGGGTCATCCCAATAAAAGTGTTTGACTTGTGAAAGAAACTTGGATCGATCTTATTTAGACCAATGGGAAGGAATCTCACTAGTCACTAGGTAATTCACAATATCAGCAAACTAAGGTGTAGCAGATATAGAGAAAAATTGCTCATCTGGGAAAGATTCATTTAAGGGTAGGTCAGAGTTGGACTCCACTACTAAACGTGACAAATGATCAGCTACCACGTTTTTAGACCATTTTTTATCTCGTATCTCGAGGTTAAATTCTTGGAGCAATAAAACCCAACGAATTAAACGGGCTTTTGAATCTTTTTAGGAAAGAAGATGTTTGAGAACATCATGGTCAGTTTAAACAATTATTTTAGACTCAATAAGATAAGATCGAAACTTTTCTAGGGTAAAAACTACAGCTAGAAGTTCTTTTTCAGTAGTTGAATAGTTCAATTGTTCATCATTCAAATCCTACCAGCATAGTATATGACATGGGGAATATTGTTGATTCTTTGCCCTAGAACAGCACCAACTACATAGTCAAATGCATCACACATTAACTCAAATGGTTGTCTCCAATCAGGTGATTTGATGATAGGAGCTGAAGTTAACTCCTTTTTGAGTTGTTCAAAGGATTGAAGACATTTTTCATTAAATTCAAATTTTGCATCTTTACCTAGAAAATTGGTCAAGGGTCTTGCTTTCTTACTAAAATCTTTAATGAATCGCCTATAAAAGCCTGAATGTCCTAGGAAAGAATGAATTTCTTTGATTGTCCTAGGTGGTGGAAGATTCGCAAGTCAATTTTGGCTTTATCTACTTCAATTCCCTTTTCAGATATGACGTGACCAAGAACAATTCCTTTTTTTTTACCATGAAGTGACATTTTTCCCAATTCAGGATTAAATTTGTTTCCTTACATCTCCTTAGAACTAAGTCAAGATGGTGAAGACACTCATGAAATGTAGACCCAAAAATAGAAAAATCATCTATGAAAATTTCTAGGAATATCTCCACCATGTCAAAAAAAATGCTCATCATGCATCTTTGAAAGGTGGCAGGGGCACTATATAGCCCAAAGGGTAGACAACAATATGCATAGATTCCATAAGGACAAGTGAAAATGGTTTTTTCTTGGTCTTTTGGGGCTATGGGAATTTGAAAGTAGCCTGAGTAACCATCAATGAAACAATAGTAAGCATGACCAGCTAATCTTTGTAGAATTTTGTCTATGAAGGGTAAAGGAAAACGATCATTTCTTGTGGCAGCATTGAGTTTTCTATAGTCTATACAAACCCTCCAACCAGATTGGACACGAGTGGGAACTAACTCATTAGCTTCATTTTGAACCACAGTTAAGCCTGACTTTTTAGGTACCACCTGAACAGGACTTACCCACGAGCTATCAAAAATGGGATAGATGATCCCATTATCTAGACACTTAAGAATTTCTTTCTTAACAACATCTTTTAGAACTGGGTTTAACCGCCTTTGTGGGTCTCTCACAGGTTTAGCATCATCTATTAAATGGATCCTATGTTGGACAATGTTGGATTGATCCCCTTAATATCAGTTATGCTCAATCATATGGCTTCCTTGTTCTCTCTCAGGATGGTCAATAACTCTTCCTCCTATGCGTTTGTTAAATTGGAAGAAATGATTATAAGAAGAGTTTTGGAGGGACCTATATAGGCATATTTAAGATTATCAGGCAGAGGTTTGAGTTCTAACTCTGGTGGACTCTTTTCAAGAGGTTCTGAAGATTGCAAGAATGGCTCAGTCACGGGTTCCCATTTGGAGTAAGACATTGATGTTGATGACTCTAGCATTTCATTAGCCTCATTTACATATTCTGTTTCATCCTAATTTTGACCAAAATGATTTAGACAAAAATTAAAAATTTTGTCTTCTCCCGTAAGTTCATTGTCAGACATGTCCTGAATCATGTTCACTTTAACGGGTTGGTCAGAAAAATCACAAGGTTGCTTTCCCATATTAAACACATTTAAATCAATTGTCATGTTCCCAAATGTCAATTTCATTAGTCCATTTCTATAGTTGATTAACGCATTAGAAGTTGATAGAAATGGTCTACCTAAAATTACAGGAATTTGACCCTTGGGATTGACTACAAACTGGGTTTCAAGGACAACAAAGTCAACAGGGAAGACAAAATCACCAACCTTAATGAGTACATCTTCAACTATTCCTTTTGACACTTTAACAGAATGGTCAGCTAGTTGGAGTGTGACACTTGTCTTTTTCAACTCCCCTAAGCCTAAGGTTTGGTACACATAAAATGGTAACAGGTTCACACTAGCTCCTAAATCAAGCAAAGCTTTTTCAATTAACGTGTCACCTATGATGCATAAAATTGTAGGATAACCAAGGTCCTTATACTTCACAGGGACTTGACATGACAAGATAGAACTAACATGGTTTGTTAGAAAACTTTCTTAGGAACATGAGTGGTTCTTTTATGTGTGCACAAATCTTTTAGACATTTAGCATATGAGGGAACTTGTTGAATGACATCTAGAAGAGGAATGTTAATTTTCACTTGTTTGAACACTTCTAGAATTTTATCCAACTGGGCTTACTGCTTGTTTGAAATAAGTCTTTGAGGGAATGGGGCTTTTGGTATGAAGACTTTTTCAATTGACTCATAAGGTGTGGTTTTATCATGTTTTGAAACATGCTTAGTGGATGGGCCTACTGACTCAGAGTTCATGGGATTTTCAGGTTGGGTTAACTTTGAAGATGGATCATTAAATTCAACATTTAATTTTTTATCTTCTTCATTATCAGTGCCATCATGATTGTTAAAATAATTTCCAGACCTTAAAGAGATTACAAAATTCACATGATTGACTTGGTTGTTTTCAAGTGAATTAACATGATAAGGTTTTTGAGTAGGGACTGAAAATTTTGGATTGGTCTCGGGTTGACTAGGAAGTTTACACTTCTCTCTTTCACTAATTGTAGTGGCCAATTGACTCATTTGGATCTCTAGGCAAGAAAAGGCTTGGTTAGTATTTTACATGAAATTATTATGAGATTTCATTAAAGTTTCTATGCTCTTCTCTAAAGTATTAAGTCTCTTCTCACTTTCATTAGAAAAACCTGGTGGATATTGGGTTGTTGAACTTGAATTTTGGTACGGACCAGGATTTGGCTTTTGGTAAGGTTGAAAAGATTGACTTAGAGACTGATTAACCTGATTTGAAGAATTATTTGGGTAGGGTCCTTGGTTCCATGTAAAATTAGGATGATTTCTCTAACCTGGATTATAAGTGGGTGCAAATGGATCATTCCTAGGTCTTTGAAACATTGCATTGACTTGTTCAAATTCTTCAAGTTGGGGAATGACTCTAGGACATTCCTCAATCACATGGCTTGGTGAATTACTTAGACACAAAGGTGTTGGTGTAGAGACTTGGTTCACTTGTGATTGTCCCCTAATTTATAAAGCTTCAAGTCTTTTAAGTACATCAGCCAACTTAGCTTCGGTAGCAATTGAATTGTCAATTATATGAACACCCCTAGATGAATTAGGTTTATCGGTCTCTCGGGTGGTTTCCCATTGCATGATTTTTTCTTCCAAGTCTTCTAAAAACTCTCAAGCTTTTTCCTCACCATTATTCAAAAAATTCCCTTGACACATTGACTCTAACATTGTTTTAGTGGGATAGTCTAAACCTTCGTAAGCTATTTGACACAATCTTCATTTCTCAATTCCGTGAGGATAACAAATTTTTAAATCTATCAAAATATTTCCAAAAGGACTCTTTTTCAAGTTGGCAAAATTGATGAATTGCCGTCCTAATTTTAGCAGTTTTATGATTTGGAAAATATTTTTTTAGAAATGTAACAACAAATCCCTCCCAGGATGATATGGAATTATTTGGTAGGCTACATAACCATTTTTTAGCATTATCTTTTAAAGCAAATGTTATAAATCTTAGCCTAATTGAGTCATCAGACAATTGTTGAATTTTCACTAGGGCACAAACTTCCTCAAATTCCTGAATAAATAAATATGCATCTTCTATCCCTGTGAACCTAGGTAACATATTTATAAAATGTGGCTTAAGTTCAAAATTGTTACCGCCACGGTGGTAGCCCGATACATAAAGGTTAGGCGGAAGCGGGAAGGATAACATCAATCCCTTAAAGAAACAGTTTGTGCGCCCTCCATTTTTCTTAAAGTGAGATCTTTTTAAGTGAAATCCAAAAAATCAAGTTTTCTCACTAATCGGGATGTTTCGTCCCTAATTCACACTCTTTGCATACACTACTTAACAAATAAGAAGATAAGAACACAAAAAAAACAAAAACAAAAAACAAAAAATAAATAAATAAAAATAAATTTACTTCTAAGGTCAACCTAAATAAAATCTAAACAGCTCCTAACTGTTCCAAGTTACACCACAAGGTCCACCAAATTCGAAATTAATCACACCACTAGCCAGGTAAGTGTAAGAAAGGCAGGAGTCTCTCCGCAGAAACGGTGACTAATTGAATAACCACACAATCTTTAGGTGTATTCGTTTTGAACCACTTGCCTAGACACCAGTAGTTTGATTAATTTAAAATCCAGACTCCTCTTGGAGTTTTTTGTTCTAATTGAGCTCGAGAGTCCTAGGGGCCAACGTCTACTTGATTTTATTAGGTCATGGTTATGCAAAATGCAAATTGGGTTATTTGTGGGCCAAGGAAGGGTGATGAAATCCCCACCTTATCTTGTTACAGGTTGTGCCCTTATTGTTAGATTAAAGATGAAAATGCACAAATAAAAAAATAACTATAAACAACTAAAATGTCCTAAAACTATGTGAATTACGAAAGAAAGAGAAATTTTGACATACCTCAATCCTCCAGCAATCACCATAGTTTATATTTGACAAACAAAAATAAAAAAATAATAAAAAAAATAAAAAACCTAATGTGCTCTACGTGAGTGAATGCATGAATGCAATAAATAAAAAAAAGTATATATAAAAAAAACTAAACTACTATATTTTTGTATTTTTTTAAAAAAATAAGGAGATACGAAATACCGAAGAAACCGCAACAACAACATCTTTATCTATTCGCTCCTTCAATCCTCTTCAATAATCCTGGAAAAAAAATTAAGAGTTAAAACTAAATCAAATAAATAAAAATTAAAGAATAAATAAAAATTAATTCTAGTCCCCGGCAACGGCGCCAAAAACTTGATGTGATAAAAATATGTAACTGCAAGTGCAAATTGTCAAATGAAGAATCGCCAAGGCAAGTGTCGAACGAACCAGAGACTAGATTACTTTTAATATTTCCTTACTATCTATTTTAGGCGAATTATAAATAAATATGGTGGAGAAAATTTATTAACTAAATTATTCAAACTACTAATTAATAACGAAAACTATTAATAAGAAAGATACCTAGGAATCAGAATCCACCAAATATTAAAATAATAAATAATTTCTTATTTCCTAAATCAATTCCCAAATTATTCTCCCTTCCCTTTAAAAATAATGATTCATATAATTAATATGGGCAAGCATAAGTTATGAAAAATTCACAGATTAACTATAACTTATCAAAATCTTGCAATCAATATAAAAATCATATGCAATTTATGCGGAGGAAAATATGAAGGCGAAAATAATTAGGCATTAATTTTGGAACGGAAAGAAAATATTATTATGAAATACTTAGTTTCATCATAATCCTAGGTATTAGAAATTTAGCTAGCCATGGAATTAAAAACAAAAATAAATAATATTAGTACTACAATTCGCATGAAATAAGAACAATAATTAAAAAGAAAATTTTTATTATATAAATAAAATAAATTTACAAATACTTACTGACAGTAGCACCACACGTGATTGGAATAAGAGAAAAGACAAACTCTAAATATCTTACTCCCTTCTACACCAGTGAAAAACTAAGAAAAATAAAATAACAAGTGGTGTCTTTCTCTCTAAAACAAGAGGCCTATTTATAGAGAAAATAACTTTGAATCCTAATTTACATTCATTGAACTTGGACAATTTTATTTCCAATCAACTTCTCAAAAAGATCTTCTAGATATACTTTCCCTTCTCTTGTTGGATTTGACTTACACACCAAGATTGTTCAACCTCTTTCGTACTCCTTGTAAGATTCTTCTTGGATATTCCTTATATGAATAAAAGCATTAAATATCCCTTGATCACCAAGATTTTGACTTTATTGCAACAAATATTAAATCCTAAAAAATAAAATAAAACATATTAATTTAATAAACTAAAATAATTAAAAGGACAAAATTAGGGATAGTAAAATATATGAAATACGTGTCTATCATGTATTGGTATACTCATGACCTTTAATGTTATAGATAAAGGTTTGTGGTGAAGTCCTCTTTGGCCCGTAGTGCATAGATGGACAGATGTATGATATGATTATGACCGCTGGTGATGCAAACGATTATCTTTGGCCCGTAGTGCATAAATAATTCATTGATTGGAAATATTTATTGATTAGTGTTAAAGGGATAAAATATTGATGATGGACTTTTAAATCATAAAAGATAGTAGACATCATGCTTTACTTGACTCTTCTAATGGATTGTTATTTCCACTGCAGTTGTTGATCTAAAACTTGTTGTCTATTGTATTCTATCAGATTTTTCCCTATTGAGGACTAAGGATAATTTGTTCTACATTATCTTAGTCATAATATTCTTTATTGGGCTAGTTGAGCTCACCCTTTTCCTTTTGGTTCCATTGTTCGTCTCAGGAGGCGAGAATGTAGCTGAGACTAGTTGGGGAGTAGAGTAATGGTCGAAGATGGTTATTATAGTCGTCCTCACTATTTTGTAAAATAGTGTAATCATAATTGTAATGAGAACCTTATTTGAGTTTGGATATTGTCTACAAGACAATATTTGTATTGAAACTCATAACTTATGTTTTGTCGTATTTTACACGACAATTAATAGTTGTATAATTGAAGTTTGTATTTGAATTCTGTACCATATATTTGGCGACTCAGAATGGGTTGTGTGGACCTATTTTGGGGGAGTCACAGTTGGTATCAAAGCTTAGGGATATGATCTCTGGTGGAGATTTGGGATTAGAATTAGGAGGGGAGAGACGAGTAAATCCTTCGCTAGTGTGTCCAACCTAAGCTTATTTGTTATTTAATTGGTCGGTCAAAATATAGGGATAATATGTGGCATGTCAATTTCTTTAATTAACCCTTGTTTTGTGAAAGTATTTGAGAATGACATCTGAAAATTTTGAGATAAGCAATGGAGCACATGCGACCATTAAGTCACCGTCAATCAATAACCAGGATAATGTGCATCAGGGAGGCAATAATCCTCCTGTAAATAACAACACCGACCAAATGATGAACGATGGGGTGTTTAGGAGCTTTTTGTGATGCCCCCAAATTCAGGTACTTGGAACCCAAACTCAATATTTCACGATACCATTTCTTTGAGCGGAATAATAATAATAATATAATTATCAAACTTAATTTACATAATCAGAGTTATCTAATCCCAGGTACGCGACCTTTACTACATTTCATTATATGATAAATAATAAATATCATTGTCTTAATAATGTCTAACTATTACAAAAGATATCATTAAACTTATTCTGTTTGCTTTCCTTTTCCCTTGTTCTTGCCTGAACCTTCAGGTTGATCACGCTTAGCTGAAAACATTTAAATTTAAAGCAAGAATGAGCATTTGGGTGCCCATTAAGTAATAGCAACAATAAATATTAGCTGAAAGGATTAAATGTTTTCTTTGAATGACACTTCTACAACGAATCAACAGTTGTGAAGTAAGCTAAACCAATTCTAAACAACATATCAATTCTATACCAAATTTTTTGAAACTACGTAATGACTATGATTGGTGAGTAGTCGACATACTATGAACTTTGTTTTCGATTTTTGATATTCAATTGAATAACAAGAATTAATTATACGCAATAACAAAGTGGAATATTTCCCAGAGTTTATATTGAGTGATCCCTAAGGATCTTGAACTTCTCTTCTCGAGTAACTATCAAAGATTTGCTTTGATATACCCAGGTGTATCAGATAACCATAAAGATTAAGTCATACCCCTCTGCAAGTATAATAAGTGATCATCTTCTTTATACCCTATATTATGCATAATATTTAAACGCGCGCAATGGCCGAATATATGACCAATAGGTTCCCTTTGTATAAAAGGTTATTCTTCTCAGTCTTATAAACAGAATTTGAATCACAACAACGAAATTCTATGATTTTTATATCTTATAGCTTTCTTGATCTAGCCGAAACAATTGGCATTGACCTGTCAATAATAATTGAGTTCTCTTCTCGAACCTATCAAGTTCTAACAAATGTTCATCTAGCCATAATAATTAGCTAAGACATATCTCAACGTTATTTTTAAATCTATGTCTAGCCGAGTAAAATAGCTGAGATAACTTTTAATCAATGTATACATACCAGAAATTAACGAACAAAATATATATCTAGATTATATAATAATACTATAATGATAAACAGTGATAGGATAGAATTTAAGAACTGGCATGTCTACAAAAGTATAGATACATGAACAATAACAATAACAATATAGTTCTGAAACTGGCTTACACATGTCCATTGCATAAAGTAAATACAAAGGTTAGATACTTACACAATGAAGATAATAGTTCATATACTTATTTACACATGTACATTGCATAAAGTAAATGCAAAGGTAGGATACTTGCCTGATCTGCTACTTACACAACTTAGTTTTATCTTTTATATAGTGACCTATCATTAATAAGATCATTCTTTCGATTAGAAAAACATATCGTAACACATAGTACTGTTATTTGCAGTGAACACTTAACTTAATCACATTGTCACATATTTATAACAGTCATTGGATTATAAACAAACACTTATCCAATCAAATTATCTAAGTCCAGATCAATTTCTGAAACATTTCGGTGTACCGATGGCTTTATCGGGTAATTATCGAGTCTAAAACTCTATTCTGTATTTCAATATTCCTTTAGATAATTCAAATATCAGTCATATTATTTTTCATTGGATTATAATAATTTTTAAATAATTATTATAATTTATCAAGATTTTTCAAATACTAGAATCATTTTTAAATGATTTAAATATTAAATAATTCTATTATCATTAACATTTACTTAATATTAATTTATTAATTAAACCATTGCCAAAATATTAAAGTTATTTATGAAAACTCAAAATATTTTTAAAACATTAATATTACCCTTAAATGATTTTTAAAATATTTAAAATCATTTTAAATAATTGCTTTTAATATTTAAATATTAATTTATTATTCACCAAAATATTAAAAGTCATTTATTATTACTTAAAATATTTTTAGACCATTTATATCCTTTATAAATAATTTTAAATTAATAAAACCATTTTTAAACTATTTATTTAATATAATTATTAAATACAACTAATATCATTTATATTAAGTAATTAATGAAATTTACTTAAAAATATTAAAAGTCACATTTTATAACTTAAAATATCTTTAAACACATTATTTTCCTTTAAAATGACATTTATAATATTAAAATAATTTTTAATTAATTTATTTAATATAATTATTAAATAAATCTAATATCATTAATATTACATAATTAATGAAATTTGCCTTAAAATATTAAAAGTTATGTTTTATAACTTGAAATATTATTAAATACTTTATTATTATTTAAAATGATTTTAATATAATAAAATCATTTTTAATCAATTTATGTAATACATTTATTAAATAAATTAAATAGTAATAATAAATATTAATATTTATGCAAAATATCTCAAATTAATAAAAGTTAATTTTTATAACTTAAAATAAATTTTAAAACTAATTTTGTAATTTTCAGAAATTAATTTCTATTTTTAATTAATTTTGGAAATTAAAATAATTAAAATGAATATGTTTGTCGCTAAAGCCTTTAGCGACGTAAAAGTCGTCTTTTATTGTGTTCTTGAGGCTCAAGAACATTCATAAGCAGTTAACGAGTGACCATGTTTGACCAATCATAAATGTCAGATCTTAATGTGTATGGTCATATAAATGGTTAGATATTGTAGTAATTGTAATAACCCGATATTTTCTATGTAAATAAATAAGAAATTTTGTATATAAATTTTTTTTTTTATTTGAGGATGGGAATATGTGCAAAGTAATGTGAATGTATATATGTGATAAATAAAATTTATTTATTACATGAATAATTTCAAATAATTTTATTTTAGAATTATTGATCATTATAACGTATATACTTATAATAATTAATTTTATAGTAGAAATGTCCTTATTATTTATTTTCTATGAAAATAAGATTTTTATAATATTTAAAAAATATATGAAATGATCATTGGAATTATTATAATTACTATTTTATTATATGAATTTTAGTTCAGATTATTATGTTAATTATTTAAACTTAATTAATAATGTTAGATATGAAAAATAAATCAGATATGGAATCCAAACCCTAAATTTGGGTATTGATCAAGGGATTAGAATAATATAATATTAATTATATTTTAATTTTTGATCTTTATTTATAAATATGTCTTTGTAAATGTGCTAACTGATAATGGTGGGTCAATGGTGGTAAATTATGTCATAACCCATATATCATGTTATTAAACCCTAATTGTTAAACTCGGTTATGAGTTCGAGACTGTGTAGTAATTATGTTATATGAATTTTATTGTGTATTATATAATTTTTGTAATTAAGAGAAACCCTAATTATTATTTGACAACCCTAATTGGCAAAAATTAGAAACCCTAAGGATTATTTTTGTGAATTATAATGATAATTAGGAAACCCTAATTGTTAATTTGGGAACCCTAATAGTATTAACGAACCCTAATTTAAAAACCCTAATTTTTTATTAAAAACCCTAATTTTAAATTAGTGTGTTTAATTAAAATTTTAGTACACTTTAATTTTAATTTTTCAAACCCTAGTATTATTTGGGAAACTTTAATATGTAAAATCTAGTGAATAAATCCTAGATTTAAGCACATTGGACAAGAATACCCTTGAGATTAAAATAAAATTACAATTTTACCCTTTTTATCTTATTTGTTGAATTATTGCTAGCCAAATCTTTGCAAGATCTAGCCAGCCACCCCCTAGACCTACCTATGAGCCTACAATCTATAACACATCACATGATCAGCCATCCCATACATAGCATATATGATTTGCATAATTTAAGAGAGAGAAAATCCTCATTTTTGGCCTAATTTGTTCACAAATACATAGCTATATTCTCTCAAGACCAAACCTCCGAAATTTCCTTGTTAGATCAGTCACAAAGCAAGCCCCACGAACACCAACATCAAATCAGAAGCATAGAAATCAGAATTTGAGCATAAAGGTGCAAACCCTAAAATTCGAAAATCTTTTGATCTTATGTTAGATGTAATTTTTTTTTTGTTAAATATGTTGTATGGGGTGTTAATCAATGATCTGGGTTGCTAGATGTTAAACCCATAACATCTAGAGGCTCGGATTTGATGATTTTTCAAATCTGGAATTTTTGAAAATAAGGGTCTGACAGTGAATGTCAGATCCCATAGATCTAGATATGTTATGTGTTTTTGTGTTTTGAAACTTTGTACTTGTAGTCTGTTAGGAGATCTTTAATATGAAACTTGAATCATGGTCATATCTGTTGTAGATTAAAAGCTATTAGTGGTCAAAGTGAGTTGACCGATCAGAAATTCTGAGTTTCTGGACAACCCAGAAACCTAGATTTTTTGACAGTCATATTTAGAGCTTCTGTTCTTGCTGATCCGTTATAGTATGGACATGTTCTTGTTATATAATTATAGACTAACATGAGTACTACATATATATGTTTTTATATTACCCAAATACGTAACAGAATCGAATTGAGAGTTGGTCAAACTTGGGTTGAAGAAACTGCTCAAGAACATTTCTGGAAAACCCAGAAATGTTCAAGAATAGTTCCGGGAGGGTACTTTGACCGGCCTATAGATCTTTATTGTGTTGATGATAGGATGATCTGATGTTGTGTTATTGTTCCATGACATGTATTCTATAAGTATAAATCGTTATATCACATGGAGCAAGGCTGGAACCTAATGTAAATTGAGCACAAAACAAGGGACTCGAATTTCTGGGTTTCTGGGAAAACCCAGAAACGCCTGACAGGAAGTTTGAATGGCTAGATTGTCATGATGTTGTATGTTATGACCTGGATTTTGATTGTTAATTGTAGTGTTACAAACATACTACATGAACAATATGTTACATGACCCAGAAACATTTCGAGATAAGAATTAGACTTGGTCAAACAGGCACCTCGACCATGACATCGTTGTTCTTGAGGCCAAGAACACCTAACATGACAGAGATAAGTGTCGCTATAGCCTATAGCTATAGCGACGGTTATTAATAATTTTATTTTACTGAAAATTGAAAAATGATTAAAAATAGAAATAAATAGTTTTAAATTATTAAAATTACAAATTAATTTACTAAAAATTATTTTAAAGTCCGAAAATTAGTTTTAATTATTTTAAGTATATTTCATAAATATTTAATATTTTTGGGATATAAAAGGTATTTAATTTATTTAAGTATAATATTAAATAAATTATTTAAAATGATTTTAATACATGAAAAATCATTTAAAAATATGTTATGATATAAAAAGATATTTTAAGTTATTTTCTATATTTTTAATATTTTGTGATGATTTTCATTATTAATTAGATATTAATGATGATTAAGTTATTTAATAAAGATATTAAATAAATGATGAAAAATAGATTTAATGATTTAAAATTTATATAAAAATAATTTAGAGATTATAAAAAATATTTTAAGTTATAAAATATAACTTTTGATATTTTGTTATGAAAAATATTAATATATTAATATTAAGGATATTAGATTTATTTAGTAATTATATTAAATAAATTAATTAAAAATGATTTTAATATTAGAAAAATCATTTTAAATGAAAATAAAGTGTTTAAAGATATTTTAAGTTATAGAATATAACTTTTAATATTTAAAGGATAATTTCATTAATAATTTAATCTTAATGATATTTATTTAAAATTAATGATATTAAATTTATTTAATAATTATATTAAATAAATAGTTTTAAAATGGTTTTAATAATTTAAAAATCATTTAAAAAGGATATAAATGGATTAAAATATTTTAAGTTATAACTAATGACTTTTAATATTTTGATAAATAATAAATTAATATTCTAATATTAATGGTAATTATTTAAAATGATTTTAAATGTTTTAAAAATCATTTAAGGGTAATATTAATACGTTAAAAATATTTTGAGTTATTATAAATAACGTTAATATTTTGGCAATGGTTTCATTAATAGTTTAATATTAATTAAATATTTATGATAATAGAATTAGTTAATATTTAAATCATTTAATAATGATTTCAGTGTTTGAAAATTCATGATAAATTATAATAATTATTTAAAAATTATTATAAGGCTATGAAAAATAATATGACTGATATTTAAAAAATCTAATCGAATATTGAACTACATGATAGAGTCTTAGACTCGATAATTACCCGATAAAACCGTCGGTACACCGACATATTTCAGATATTGATCTGAAGTTAGATATTTTGACTGTATTAATGATTGTTTGTGATTCAATGATTGTGGGATATGTGTGACAATATGATTAGGTTATGTGCTGACTACAATTAACAGTACTATGTGATATGATATGTTATTCTAATTGAAAGAATGATCTTATTACTGATAGGTCGCTGTATAAAAGATTAATCTAAGTTAACGTTATTATAAGCGTGCTTTCGAGCAAGTATCCTACTTTTGCATTTACTTTATGCAATGGACATGAGTAAGAAAGTTTTTAATTATATTATTATTGTGCGGATAATTAACTCTGTTATTATTGATTATGTATCCAATCTTTGTATTCATACAAGTTCTTACACTATCCGATCATTGTATTATTGTATAATTCGGATATTTATTACATTCGTTAATTCGTATATAGGGTTAGATAAGTGTCCCCACTTGGATAACCATTATATTTAATCATATGTTGATACATACTTATTGATTTCAAGTATGTATCGTTGACTTAAAAGTAAATCTAAGCTATTTGATTCACCTAGACATAAAAATATTGTTGAGAACAAGATAGAACGTTATTATATCCAACCAGATTGTTTTGGTTCGGATTCCCGACTAAGTATGAACATCCCGAATATTGGAAAACTTTTGTGCACCTAAGGTGGATAGAGTGAACGATAATATCGTTCTTGCATATAGTATTGATCGTCTACAGGCATAATGGTTTGATCACCCCCGCGTCTAGTAAGTTATGATTGCATTTCTGACATGATGAATATCTGTTTAACCTTTTCAAAAATAGAAAACAATGTTCATAGTATGTTGACTGATCTCCAGTTATAGTCTATACGTAGTTTCAAAAATTTTATATGGAAGTGATATGTTGTTATTATTGGTTCAGCTTACTAATTCACAACTGTTGATTCGTTGTAGAAGTGTCTTTCAAAGAAAATATTTAATTCTTTCAGCTAATAAATATTGTTGTTATTACTTGCTGGGCAAATCAAATGCTCATTCTTGCTTTAAATTCAAATGTTTTCAGATAAGTATGATCAACTAGAAGGTTCAGGTAAGAACAAGGGGAAAGGAAAGTTGTTCGAATGAGATTTATAATATTCTGTGTAATAGTAAAAGTTTATTAAGACAATGATACTTATTATCTATGATGTAATGAATGTTAAAGGTCTCGTACCTGGGAGTAAACTTTGATGCATATGTAAATTAAGTTTGAATTTTATATTATTGTTATTATTATTAATATTATTCAGCTTATAGAAATGGTATCATGAAGCACTGAGTTCGGGTTTCAAGTACCCGAATTTGGGGGCGTCACAGTAATAATGTAACACTAAAGATCCAACAACAATCATGGTCAAAAAAATATTACACGACTGAGATCTGGGCTTGCAAATAAGCTATCAGAGCTATTCTTTATTTTCTGGGTTACCCAGAAATGAAGACAGTTTGGATAACCATATTTGGGCTTCCACAACTTGCATTCCTTATGATGTTTTAGGGCAAAACTAATGATTTAGCCGCTGTAGTTGGTAAGTTTTACTTAATACACCACTGAACTTTTAATTTTTTGAATTATCCCATTAAAATAAGTAAATTTTTTTAATTGGATCATTCTGTTAACTATGACTCACGACGGTTAAATTATTTCAGCTATTATCTGATGTGGCCATGAAAAAGAAAAGGAAAAAAGAAAAAAAAAATGACATGGCTGGATTAGTCAATAACCAAGCAAGCGGGGAATAGACTCATTAGCTATAGCACTAGCAGACCAAAATCTGGCGATGGATCATAACAACGTAACCCACCTGAAGACCAATTTCAGTAGAATCTCTCTTCTTTTATAAGGAAAAAATCAATTAATTAAAATAGGTCAAATTCCTCTCTGAGTTCGATAAAAATATGTAGGATTTTTCCCCCAAGGTTAAGAAACAAATGAATTAAAATAAGACTTATCATAAAAAATAAAAATTGTCAAAAAAGGTTTTCTGGAAAAGTACCAGATAAACAGGTCCAAATTAAATCGACCTCTCTTCCAAGAAGATTACCCTGGTTAAAATTCTTAGTTGCCTTCCTTAATGTATTGAAGTCGAAATGGCTTATTGTATAAAGATTTCCACTTAAATAATCATCAGTTGCTGCAACAAAATAAGTTATCTCAATAATTCATTCATAATAATTATTGCTCTCAAATATCACACATAATTAGATGTAAACCTTGGCGCTATCCACTTCGTGTTACAAACTTTCTCAGCTCTGCCGGTTTCAGAATCACGACCAAACCAATGCAAACATAACTCTGGACAAGGGACCTTCTGCCTGAACATTGGCGAAACCACTAAAGATGCCGACAAGCCAGATCAGATCGACCAAGTCCATAAACCAACGAGATCAGCTACCCACACCAATCGCAGAACACCTTAAAATCAAAGATCCAAAATAGGTGGGCCGATTAAAGATAGAAAAGCTGAAATCCTCGATCGCTTTCCCATCAAATCCCTTGCAAGCCATGGCGCTCCCTCTTTTCAAGCCCTAGCTTCTTCAAATTGCACCTAATATGCATCTCTCAAAACCCCCAAAATGACTCGCTCGTCGTCCACAGCCACTTCGACGACATAATCATCATCTTCCACATCGATTCAATCGAAACCCCTTTAACTCCGACCATTTATTTTCCTGAAACCTTCTTCAAAATGGAGATAGTTGGTTCGATTAATGGCTTAATTTGTCTCTGTGATCGGTCGCATGGATTTATAATTGAATCCGGCTACCCGAATGTGCAAATCAATTCAATTTCCCCGAAAGGAAAGTCAAGCCGATAAAGTTTTTGTGGAATTTGGTTTCGATTTAAGCCGAAAGAGAAACAAATGTTGCCTAGGTTTTATGTATTCTCGTGTAATGAGATAGCTTTTAATGAAAGTGATTTTTTTATTTTTACTTTTAAGTTTTTAATTTTTTTGCCACATGTAATATTTTTAATTTTTGTATTTTTTTTAGAGCCACATAGATAAAATGTTAACACCTATCTAATTTTTTTAACGGAGTGAACCAATTTGAAAATAATAATTTGTTTAATGGGGTAATTCAAAAAATTAAAAGTTCAGTGGTGTATTAAGTAAAACTTGCCAACTACAGTGACTAAATCATTAGTTTTGCTGATGTTTTAGTGATTTAAGAGTTGCAGTGTGTAGCCAACATGTACATGAACAGATCTATTACATAAAATCAATACTACAACAACACAATCAGTAGATATGATCCGGTCAAACCAGGTCAGAAGTCACATTCATAAGTTTTCTGGGTTACCCAGAAACTTATTTCGTGAACTTCCTGCTTGGTTTGACCGTCCATTAAATCCATTCAGTTTATCAATTAGGTGATCTAAAGGCGTCAATGATAGGTATAATTTTTTATATATTTTGATGATAACAATTATGTTTTAAATAAATATTTAATTATTTATTTATTTTATTATTTTCTATTTTTACTTGAATTAATTTTTATTGACCTTGATAAATTATATGTCGTGTTAAATAAATTAATTCATATATTATTCAAGGCAAGGATACCCTATTTCTTTTTATAAAATCAAAGTTGGGCAAAATATTTTACTTAAAATTATCAAATACTAATATATATATATATATATATATATATATATATAATTTATATATGTACAAAACCATAAATCTTTGTCATCTTCTTCTTAAAAAACCGTGTGTGTGTGTTCTAAGTGTCAATCAAACCGTGCCATTCAAATTGGGACTTAATGGAAGTTTGTATGCAAGTAATTATACATGTCCCAAAAAAAACGTGTGTGTGTGCAATTGATTGACGAATTCATGGATTGGCTTGAATGATCTTTATTGGTCAAATAAGCAATAAATGCTCTAAAGGTTGAAAAACGCCCGGGCGCTTCTTAGTCTCCTACCGCGTAAAACACTTAGCTAATCTGGACCATTCAATTCAAAAATGTTTGATCATAACCGTGCATTAAAAAATCAGTTTTCAAAATTACAATTTTGCCCCAACTTCAAAAATTCTATAAATATGGAGTATTTCATTCATTTGGTTTTTATCAATTTAGTGAAAAGAAAATCATACTCTCTTTGCCTACATTCTCTCTAAATTTTATATCTCTTCATACAAAAGTTTTGATTATTTTTGAAGAGAAAAATTGGTCCAAGTACTGAGATAAGTTTAAAAATTCTGTTGAAATATTTCTTACTTGCATTTCATCTAGATATACAAATACATATTGTTCTACATAATTTTATATATCTATATTTCATATATTTATCAAATAAAAGAATACTTGGGCGCCGCAAGGCTACGGAGATAAACCTCTACGGAGAGGATTCCAACCGTACAATTCCTTATAATCTTCAGTAATCTTTTATTTATATTATTTATATAAATATTATAAAATAGATACGACACTTGATAGCTCAAAACAACATTGAGATACTGCTCCAAAAAGAGTAGTCATTCGAATCGGATTTGAGAATCGTAGTGATCTATTGAAAATATTTATATAAATATCAATTGTGAAAATTATAAATTTTGTCATACTTAGACGTCGCAAGGCTATGGAGATACACCTCTACCAAGAGAAATTTGAACCGTACGATTCCTTAAAGTACTAAGTGACATTATTTGTAAAAGTTCACATAATAGATAAAATATTCTTAAATAATTTTTGAGTTAAATAAATAATAGTTGGTATATCAAATTGTACTTATTTGACATTATACTTATTAGTTGAATTGATTTATTATTGATTTATCTACAACTCATAAATTATTTGATCAAGATTAATTAAGAAACAATTCTATATTATCCATAGAAAAACACTCTTTATTTTATAGAATTGTTAATTCTTCATAAAGTACTTTAATATCATATATCTGCTTACTAAGAAGCATATTTTCTCAAATATAAAAGTCTTTGAAATTTTATAAATATATTTGCTCTTTAATTGATATCTGCTTATTTGAGAAGCGTCAATCTGTACTAAATTCTTATCTGCTTATTTGAGAAGCACATTGTTGTAATATCATTTGTAAAAAGGAGAAAAGGTATAGAGTTAGTTTATTTTATGAATCTGTGAGAAAGACAAGTAATTCTTCAACCAAGACCAGAGTCTTAGAGAGGTCAGCAGGAAGTTTGGGTTTCTAGTGTACTTGTGAGGTGAGAAAGAGACTGTTGTTTCAAGACCAGATAATAGAATATAAATCGGGCGAAAAGGTGTTACAACTAAACTTGAGGAAGGAGCGGGGAGCTTGCTGTCCAAGATAGATTAGTTGGGATTAGTTAGAAGTTTATCTTTAAAACTTTGTAAAGGCTTCTCCGTCTGTTGAAGGAGTTGATTATTACTTATAGTAATAGGATCTCAAGTTCCAAGTAAGGACTTGAGACTGGACGTAGCAACATACCAAGGGCTGTATATTGTGAACCAGATAAATCTCTGTGCATTGTGATTGAATTTTTATTATCTTGCATATTAATTTCTAACACTGCAAATTAATTATACTAAAAATTCAAAAAGGCTAAAATATAATTTTTAACTGGTAATAATCTATTCAACCCCCCCCCCCCCCCATTCTAGATTATTATTGATCTTTCAATTGGTATCAGAGCAGTGCTCTTTAACTTGTTTGTTGAGTATATATAGGCATACTTAAGAGTAGATCCATGGCCTACAATTCTACTAGTTGCGGGGAAGGATTATCTATGTCCAGACCTCCACTATTTGATGGTACATGTGACGTCCCCAAAATTAGGTATACATCACCCATTCCGAGTCGCCAGATACATGGTACAAAATTTAAATACAACTTCATTTATATCTAATTGTTGAAATATGTCGTATAGAATACGACCACAGTTAACTATGAGTTTTAATACAAATGTATGTAACTCTCATGGTGCCTCGACCACAACCTTACAATAAACTTTACATAAAAGTATAGTCAAAAACTATTTTAGAAATTAAAATCTTTGGAAAGTGCTCAAGGAAACCTTCGTACATGGGAGGCCATGCGTCTAGGTTATAATAGATATCATATGGCCACGGAATTATCCTTGGTTGACCCAATAGACCCCAAAGAAAAACGAGAAGATTACTATCATCTTCTTTCCAATGGTGAGTCTTCTCTTGACATATAACTATCTCCACTGTCTCCAAGTGAATATTATATTTCAAATAAACTCCAAAACCATATAGCAAAGGCTCGTAGATATACTCAAAGAAGTGGATGCGCATACACCCCCGTCTTATGATAACACGAGATTGTATGTCATTAGACATCTTGTATGATAGTGGCAAAACACCCTTCCAAAGTTGGGTTCACCTCACCCTATTTGATTCACCAAATATAACTACTAAATGTTGTATAGAATACAACACACTTTTCTATACTATATAGGGAGAACCTCCACAACTAGAGACCACTGTTCAATTCCCCTGTTATCCCCGCTCGACCCGGCAACACTCTTACGGCAACACTCTTATTACCTGAAAGGAATTGTGAAGCAGAAAGGGTGAGCACAACTAGCCCAGTAAAGAATATCATGACTAAAGATAATTAAATTATCAATAGGTTTCATCAATAATAAATCAGAGATTTAGAACATATGGTAGATGATAAAACTTTTCAACCATAGTTGTTTGAACGAAAGCAATCCATTAGAAGAGTCGAATAGACCATAAGGTCTATTATCTTCTCTATGTTAAAAGTCCACCAATAATGTTTTATCCATGTAAAATAAATCAGCAGTTCTCATCCACAATCATATGAATAACTCATAATCATAATTGTGGTTCTAAATTCCTCTTCGCAACTAGGATGAAGATAATTTTCATCACCTATCTTCACCGAAACATCAAAAATCATGGTTATACTAAATCGTAATTCCCTTTCATAATCATACTAATAAATTTCATTTGCACTACTACCAAAGATATTCATCAACAATTCATCTTTTGCACTACATGCCAAAGACATACAACTATATTTTAGAAGAGTCAAGTAGAGCATGATATCTACTATCTTCTACGCATTAAAAGTGTATAATAAATATTTTATCGCTGAGACTCAGCTTAATAAATAATCCACATCATCGAATCACCCATGCACTACGGCCAAGGATATTCGTTAATATCACATCCATGAATTTATATTTCATCGTTGAGACTCAGCTCGATAATCAATCCATATCACTGAATTATCCATACACTACGGCTAAGGATATTCGTTAATATCACGACCACGAATTATCCATGCACTACGTGCTAAAGATAATCGTATTTTCATCAACGGTCTTGATCATGCCATATAACAATTCATCTTTGCACCCTTGGCCGAAGAGAATCCATAGCCATAATCATACCAAAAACTGTCCATCAATGCACTACGGGCCAATGAGGACTTTTTCCACATCATTTGTAACATTACGGTCATGATTATACCGAATAATACCTGATCATAATCATACCAAGTCCATCTATGCACTACGGCCAAAGATGACTTTCAACACAATATGAGCATGAGGATGATGACAATGATATAAGAATCAATCAAATGAGATAAATGATAAATATTAAACATTTATAATATAATTTATCCAGCGTTCAATAATAACCAAATGTTATCAATCATTTAATAATCTCATAATCTAATATCATTAATATTATAACAATATTTTAATCATTTCTTAAACTTATAAACAATTTATTTCAATTATTTACACTTTATCAAATAATGCATTTAATCATTCAAAAATGCCATACTCATAAGATTTCATCATCAATGATCAAATCCCTCATCAAAAATCTGCATATACCCTATATAGGATTCCCAAGCCATAAAATCCTATTTTCCAATTTTATTACTTCACATAACATATTTAATTCATTTACTCATAACTAGTTCATTTTCATGAAAAATACCAAATCGATCCAAAAAATATTCTTTTTCGGGATTTGGCGAGAATATAGTCCCATCTTGAACATATATTTTTTCGAATTTTTAAAATTCATTTACTATTTTTCATATGGCTAAAACTGCAGAATATTTAGACATTTATCATAAATTGTACTTTTGTCCAAAAATTCCAAAATTTATAGGGTATACTCCTGTTTTATACATGTACTCCCAATAAATATTTCACCAATTTTGGAGTTAACTACAAGGAGTTATAAGGGTTTACTTTTAAAATAGTCTTTTCCCATAAAATCCATAACTCTTAATCTATACATCCAAAAATCGCCATTTTTGGACACAATCTAGAAAAACTCATCAAATTATCATTTCAAATATTTCCGAAATTTTTGAGGGTCGAAAAATTAGGAATCGCCTCGCGTAAACCCTTTTTAATGAAAATACTATTCATATGAATACGAATGATCATTTACCATGCATGCGGTAATCTACGTAGACATGTTATTTCAATGAGAATAATAAAGAATGGAACCGGTCGTCACGCCAGAACGCATAGATGGGATATTCCAATGTAATAATAAATAATGGAATAATGGAAGAATTCACCATGTATGCGATAGACCGAGATGACGAGTTATTCAGCAGAATAATAAATAATGGAATAACGAAGAATTCACCATGCGTGAGATAGATGTAATCGCAGACAAGTTATTCCAACAGAATAATAAATAATGGAACGTGTCATGCGTAAAGCATAGAGTGAGGATGTTCAATGGAATAATAAAGAATGGAATAACGGAAGAATTTCACCGTGTATGCGGTATTTCGCATAAGCAAAGTTATTCAACATAATAATAAATAATGGAACCGTGTCCCAAGAATTACGCATTGACGGGATATTCCGCTGCCGAATAATAAAGAACGAAATATTAGAAGAATTTCACCATGTATGCGATACTTCGCATAGACAGGTTTTTCCAACAGAATAATAAATAATGGAATAACAGAAGTTCTCTTCACAAATAAGAAAGAAAGAATACCCCTTACGAGTACAACAAATAATATCCCTTACGATTACAACAAATAATATCCCCTACCTTAAAAAGAAAAGTATTCCAACTGGTATGGCGGGAATATATTTGAAGAAAACTTTCACTACGCTTAAAGCTTTCTTAAACTCTAAAGAAATATTGTGACGCCCCCAAAATAGGTCCATTCCATCCAACCCATTCTGGGTCGCCAAATACATGGTACAGAAATAACTACAACTTTATTATTACAACATATAAACTGTGAGTTTAAATACAGATATTGCCATCTAGACAATATCCACACGCAAATAAATCCCCATCATAATTATTGATACATTATTTTACAAAATGGTGAGGACTACTAAACAACTCTCTAGAACCTTCATTCCATACCCCGACTAGTACTTTCGCTACATTCTCGCCTCCCGAGAAGAAAAATGGAACAAAAAGGAAAAGGGTGAGCTCAACTAGCCGAAGAAGAATATTATGACTAAGATAATATACAACAAATTATCGTTAGTCTTGAACAGGAAAAATCTAATAGAATACAATAGACAACAAATTTTAAATCAATATTCGCATGATGAAATAATAATTCATTAGAAGAGTTAAGTAGAGAATGCAAACTACTATCTTCTATGTATGAATTTAAAAGTTCATCGTCTATCTTTTATCCCCGCAACATCAATCAACATACATCCGGAATCAAAATTCATCTTTGCACTACATGTGCCAAAGATATTCATCGATTGGTCATGTTTATCTAAACACATCCATCTTTGCACTAGGCCAAAGATATTCTTCAGAAATCATTCATCTTTGCACTCTGGGCCAAAGATATTCCATAATATCATCATTTAAGATGAAGATGATGAAAATATTTTTAAAAAACGAATCCGGTGAAACAAAATGACAAGGATTAAGGATTAAGGATTAGTACTTTGTTTTATCCATGTTCAAAAATACCTCAAAAATAATCATAGGGGTGTAAAATTCAAGAATGATCAAAACATGGATACAATCAAAGCTAGTATTCGAATAGATATTTTAGATTTAAAAGAAAAATTTTCATTTTTTGATTGAATAGTCCGATATTCGTAAATAAGTCAGAGTATCGTGAATAGTCTGAGTATCACGTGAATAGTAACTTCAGACACCAAAAGATAGAAATTTCACAAAAAAACATTTTCACGCTTCATGAATAGTACTCGTGAATAGTAACTCGTGAATAGTAACTCATGAATAGTAACTTCGTGAATAGTAACTTCATGAATAGTAACCGACATGAAAAAGTTCCAAATTTGATAAAAAGTTCCAACCAATATTTCAAAGATAATGATATTGAAGAAATAATATCATTTGAGAAGAAAATAACATCCCTTACCTCGAAAAGACAGTGACTTTAGTTGAAACAGGATATAGGCTATGACTTGAACTTGCACCAGTATAGAAATACTCAAAGTATACTCAAAATACTCATAAGAATACGCTCGATATATATAGAGAGAAAACTTGATTACGGTGTGATTTTCAATTCTAACCTAAGCACCTATTTATAGGAAAATGCTTGTAACACCAAAGCGTAAAATTGAATATAATAATATTATTTATAAACAAAATTCCTTAGCCCACCTTTGAAATCTGATTTCAGCCATAGCACATGTTAAATGAGGTTCACAAACTCACCAAAAACGTTTTTCTCAAAATAATTAATTAAAACTCCCAAAAATCAATTATTTGAGCTTTGAACTTCAATAATTCATAATAAATAGCCCTTTTGTCGGAAAAATTGAATCTCGCGTGTTTTTATAGGAAATTCAATTCTCTACAACTTTACGTAAGAAAGTTTTTCCAAATTCCAAACAGAAATTGACCGAAATCCACAAACGCCGATTTTAAAGTTTATAATCAAATTTGATTCGATAATTGTGTCCACCAACACACAAAATATGTGTTAAACATTTAATGCCACAAAATACTCTTCCTCCTCATATACTCATATATCCCACATTCATTATAAAAAATATCACCGTTAATATATTATTAAAATAATATATTTAAATGAATTATTTTATCGGAAAAGATAAAATATTAATTTTCAACAATTGTCACATTAAAATTTTCTCCATCTATATCCACATAAAATCAATATTTTCCTCATCATATAAATCAATAATTAATTATTCACAAATAATATTACAGAATCACGAGATTGGCAACCAAGCCGCTTCGAGGAAAGAGGGGGCTTCCAATAAGAATTTCTCCTTCTTGGCGCGCAATTAGGTGACCAAACCTCCTTAGATGTAACTTTCTAGACATTGCCAATAATGTTATCTAATAATATTATTAGGATAATATGAATTATTGCTTCGATAATGAAAAAATACTATGTAATGACAATTATTGAAACGACAAAGAATATAAAATATCAACGCAACAATTATTAAATCAATAAAATATCGAGCAAGAATTATCGTAACCATTATTGAGTAGTGCCATCTTACGTAAGAATCAATAATTGGTGCAATACCGTGTGCCATCTTCAACAACGATATTAGTGTGTGTTTTAACCCACGGGTATTCCAACAAGATAATTGTGAATAACTACACCGTTATTTATAAACAACTTATATTTGTCGTTTTCTTCATCCAATCGCTTTACGTTATGGGGCCCATAAAGATCGCTGGCCGTCGCACAAATATTCCCGATAAAGACGAATATTGCACCACCAAACGAATATTCCCAAACAATAATGAATATTTTATAACCACTTGCTTATCGAAATATTTACGTATTTTACCCATAACTATCCACATTAATCAAATCAACCCTTACTATTTCAAAATAATAAATAGAGGAAATTCCTTTTATTTAAAAAATTTTGGTCTTACAACCTCCCTCCTTATGAAATTTCGTCCTCGAAATTGACGTACGATACTGGTGTGTTTGAAAAGATGAGAATACCTCGCTTTCATTTTCGTTCCAACTCCCGGTCATTTCCTCAATAGCATGGTTTCTCCACAAAACTTTAACTTGTGGTATAACCTCAGTACATAGGACATGTTCTTTCCTCTACAAGATCTTGACAGGTACCTCCTCGTACGTTAAGTCTTCGGCTATCTCGTCCGGTTCTAACTCAATGACGTGGTTCGGGTTGTCCACATATTTACGTAACATCGATCGTGAAAAGCGTTATGAACACGCCGTCATACTTGGCGGTAAACGAGTCTATAGGCCACGATTCCTATTCGATCGAGAATTTTCAAATGGATTAATAAATCGAAGGTTTGAGCTTTTCTCACCTCACCGATTCTCGCTTTTGAAATAACAACTTCTTGCACCTCCTTCTTCAAATTCATCAGCTCCGGTGTGTAGCTTGAACAGCTTTAACTTTATCGATTAAAGTCGATTATACTCGTATATCATCACGTGGGTAACTAGAGTTTTCATCTCCATCTCTATTATTTGTAAATTATTCAAAATGAGTCTTTGACAATATCATACTCGTACTTGTATACGATCTTTTACTCAACACGTCAGCTACCACGTTCGCTTTTCCAGGATGGCATGGTCGAGAACATATCTTTGAAATGAGTCTCCTCTCGAGTTCTTCAAGCTCTTCCCACATTCCTTGCTCCATTCGAATTTTGTATCTCTACGAAGTAATTGCGTTAATGGAATAGCGATTCGAGAATATCCTTCAACGAATCTCCGATAATAACCAACTAAGCCTGAAAGCTACGTATTTCGATTCTCGACTTAGGTTGTTCTCAATCGTGACTCATATCCCAACCTTGGATAAGACGTTACAATGACACCTATCGGTTTACTATCGCGACTAATATGGTGTCCCCTACGGAGAGTCCGGCGGTGCATTCCACAAAGGAAGTCACCAGATAAAGGCTCGGTACCAAATCTATAGTTGAATTTTTAACTTCGAAGTTCAATAGAGCCATTCGACATGAGATTTTAGAAATGAGTTTTGTCTTAGGGTTCAAAGTCGATACAAAATTTAATATCGATCTTTGGGAGTAAGCAAGAAATTCTTGTGAAATACGTCGGGAAAATCAATAACAACAGGAATATTATTCAAATCGGCGTGTCTTTATTCAAATCCATAACATGGACTAAGAAAACTCGACATCCGTAATAAACGAATGACTTCATGGTTTGATATGAAAATGTTTGACTTCTAATGGTTTGATTGCTTGAATTGAATAACAAAGTTGCTTAGGAATATGAAAACTAACAACCTTACGAAAGCAATCAATTTTGGCATGATGAGTAGTTAACCTTAAAATCACATCAAAAGCAAATATCTCTATAGAAATAAGGTTAACAGGTAATGTGATAGTGCCAACCTGAATCAAGCAAGATTTCTAAACAACGGATGTAATGAAAGTTTCTCCTAACGGAGTCTCCATAAATAGGTCAAAGTCTAATTTCTCCGTAGTCAAGTTCAAACGTTGAGTGCAAGAAAGAGAGATAAAAGAATGGGTAGAACCGGTATCTAGTAAGGTATAAACTTCGCAAGAATTTATAATTAACTAACCCGTGCTAAATTCGTTCGGGTTCCTCGCATTTTGACCGGTCACGACAAACGCTCTTCCAGGAATCGTTGACTTTGACTTTTCTGGGACATCCTTTTGAGTCACCATTCCCGCTGGACTGGGTTTCGATATCGTCTGATCTCGAAAGCGATATGTCCTTCTTTTCCACAATTATAGCATACCTTAAACTGTTGTGGGCGGCCAATGATACGTCCCTCTTTCCCGCATTTGTAACATACGACCGGTGGTCTTTCTCCTCCTTGGAACCCGATTCTTCTGGTGGCGACGTCTTCACATGGTCGTTGTTGAATCTCTTTTAAAATCTCCTCCCGACTCGCTTCTTCTATTTTCATGGCCACGATTACCACCAGAGTGGTAACCGCCTTTGTCCGTATTCTTCTTCTCCATTGGTTATCGTTATTACGATGACTCGCTATCTTTGATAATAATCTCGGTTATGGTCCCTCGGTTGACGTACTTTCGTTATCTTGCTTCTAACAATCGAGCCCCATTGACAACATCCGAATAGAGAAAAATTTATGAGAAATGAGATATCGACGTATGCCGGGTTTCAAACCTCTAGAAACATCCGCGTCATCGTTCCTCATTCTCCACCAAATGAGGTGCAAACTGGATAACTCCATGAACGAACGCCTCGTCTTTGGGACACCGTCATGTTATTCGCGCTCGGTCTAATAAACTCCACTTCCTTTATATGATTTAATACTTTCGGGGAAGTACTTGTCATTGAACTATTCTCAAACATCTCCCATGACATGCTGAGTGCAGCTGGATGGGTACGCTTCACAGATTCCCACCAGTAATCTGCCTCATTACGGAACATAAAAGTAGCGAATGGAACTTTCTGTTCCTCCGTGCATCCCAAGACATCGAATATCTTGGTAATTTGTTTGAACCATGTTTCCGCCATGATCGGATCGGGCTTTCCCTTAAATTCTGGTGGTCCCAACTCTTTGAATTGCTTGGCTGTGACCACCCGTGAATTGCTATCATCTCCTCCTCGTATTTTGAACACGAAGTCTCCTAAATTCGATTTTGCATGAATCGCAAAACTTCTAAACATCCCTCGTTCATCATCGCTTTCGATTGGTGTTGTTCATGGGAAGTACATTGCCACTGACGCTTCTCCTCGTTGGTAAGTACTGTGCATCTCCACGGTCTCATTTACTCCTTTGTTAATATTCTCAATCGACATTCTCAAACATCATCATAAAACAAGGGTTAATTAAGGAAATCAATATATCACATAATATCCCTATATACTAACCAACTAACAAATAAGCTTAGGTAGGACACACTAGCTTGAAGGATTTACTCGTCTCTCCCTCCTAGTTCTATTCCCCGATCTCTCCGAGAGATCATATCTCTAAGCTCGATACCAAATGTGACGCCCCCAAAATAGGTCCATTCCATCCAACCCATTCTCGGGTCGCCAAATACATGGTATGCAGAAATAACTACAACTTTATTATTACAACATATAAAGCGTGAGTTTAAATACGATATTGCCATCTAGACAATATCCACACGCAAATAAATCCCCATCATAATTATTGATACATTATTTTACAAAATGGTGAGGACTACTAAACAACTCTCTCTAGAACCTTCATTCCATACCCGACTAAGTACTCGCTACATTCTCGCCTCCCGAGAAGAAAAATGGAACAAAAAGGAAAAGGGTGAGCTCAACTAGCCCAAGTAAAGAATATTATGACTAAGATAATATACAACAAATTATCGTTAGTCTTCAACAGGAAAAATCTAATAGAATACAATAGACAACAAATTTTAAATCAATATTCGCAATGAAATAATAATTCATTAGAAGAGTTAAGTAGAGAATGCAAACTACTATCTTCTATGTATGAATTTAAAAGTTTATCGCTCTATCTTTTATCCCGCAACATCAATCAACATACATCCGAATCAAAATTCATCTGCACTATCTGTGCCAAAGATATTCATCGATTAAGTCATGTTCATCTAAAACACTGTCCATCTTTGCACTCTAAAGCCAAAGATATTCTTCAGAAATCATTCATCTTTGCACTACTGGCCAAAGATATTCCATAATATCATCATTTAAGATGAAGATGATGAAAATATTTTAAAGAAAGCGAATCCGGTGAAACAAAATGACAAGGATTAAGGATTAAGGATTAGATTTTGTTTTATCCATGTTCAAAAATACCTCAAAAATAATCATAGGGTGTAAAATTCAAGAATGATCAAAACATGGATACAATCAAAGCTAGTATTGAGAATAGATATTTTTATTTAAAAGAAAAATTTTCATTTTTGATTGAATAGTCTTAGATTAAGTAAATAGTGTCAGTATCGTGAATAGTCCGTATATCGTGAATAGTAACTCGACACCAAAAGATAGAAATTCCACAAAAAACATCTTCACGCCATGAATAGTACTCGTGAATAGTAACTCGTGAATAGTAACTCATAAATAGTAACTCGTGAATAGTAACTCATGAATAGTAACCCCGACATGAAAAAGTTCCAAATTTGATAAAAAGTTCCAACCAATATTTCAGATAATGATATTGAAGAAATAATATCATTTGAGAAGAAAATAACATCCCTTACCTCGAAAGACAAGATTTAGTTGAAACATTGGGATATAGGCTATGACTTGAACTTGCACCAGTATAGAAATACTCAAAGTATACTCAAAATACTCACAAGAATACGCTCGATTATATAGAGAGAGAAAACTTCATTTACGGTGTGATTTTCAATTCTAACCCAAGCACCCTATTTATAGGAAAATGCTTAGAACACAAAAAGAGAAAATTGAATATAATAATATTATTTATAAACAAAATTCCTTAGCCCACCTTTGAAATCTGATTTCAGCCATAGCATATGTTAATTGAGGTTCACAAACTCACCAAAACGTTTTTCTCAAAATAATTAATTAAAACTCAAAAAAAATCAATTATTTTGAGCTTGAACTTGATAATTCATAATAAATAGCCCTTTTGTCGGAAAATTGAATCTCATGAGTTTTTATAGGAAATTCAATTTCTACAACTTTACGAAAAAGTTTTTCCAAATTCCAAATGAAATTGACCAAGAAATTCACAAGCAGGCGATTTTACAAATTTATAATCAAATTTGATTACCGATAATTGTGTCCACTAACACACAAAATATGTGTTAAACATTTAATGCCACAAAAATACTCTTCCTCCTCATATACTCATATATCTCACATTCATTTTAAAAATATCACCGTTAATATATTATTAAAATAATATATTTAAATGAATTATTTTATCAGAAAAAGATAAAATATTAATTTTCAACAATTGTCACATTAAAAATTTTCTCCATCTATATCAACATAAAATCAATATTTTCCTCATCATATAAATCAATAATTAATTATTCACAAATAATATTACAGAATCACAAGATTGTGCAACCAAAGTAGTTCCTGAGAAAGAGGGGCTTTCAATAAGAATTTCTCTTTCTTGGCTGCATGATTAGGTGACCAAACCTCTCCTTAGATGAGAACTTTTTAGACATTGCCAATAATGTTATCTAATAATATTATTCGGATAATATGAATTATTGCTTCGATAATGAAAAATACTATGTAATGACAATTATTGAAACGACAAAGAATATAAAATATCAACGCAACAATTATTAAATCAATAAAATCTTTGAGCGGTAATTTCTGTAACCATTATTGAGTAGTGCCTTCTCACGTAAGAATCAATAATTGGTGCAATACCTGGTATGCTTCTTGCTCAACAACGCATATTAGTGAGTTTTAACCATCGGGTATTCCAACAAGATAATCTGTGAATAACTACGCAGATTATTTATAAACAACTTATATTTGTCGTTTTCTTCATCCAATCGCTTTCCGTTATGGGGTCCACAAAAGATCGGCCAGTGCATGCGAATATTCCCCGACGAAAGATTGAATATTCCACGACCAAACGAATATTCCCGACACAATAATGAATATTTTATAACCACTTGCTTATTCGAAATATTTACGTATTTTACCCATAACTATCCACATTAATCAAATCAACCCTTACTATTTCAAAATAATAAATAGAGGAAATTCCTTTTTATTTAAAAAAATTTCGGGGTCTTACAAATACGCTCAAGATTATAGAAAAAAAACTCTCTCTATAGTTTCTCTCTCTAGAGTTTCAGTGAATTCATAAGAAATAATAAAGGAATGAGCTTCTATTTATAGAAGAATGGAATGCATAGTAACTAATTCATGAACGGTCCAGATTGATTTACTTTTAATCGAACGGTCCATATTTAAAGCAAAATCTTTTAAATAAAATATATTATATATTCTATTTATAATTTAATAAAACGAATAACTTTATAAAAGTATTCTGTTTTATATAAAAAGATTTTACTATGCAGGCACTATGCAAACACTATGCATAATAAAATATAATTTATTCTAATTATTGTTTAATAAAACAAATAACTTTATAAAAGTATTTTGTTTTATATAAAAAGATTTTACTATTAGCCTAATAAAACGAATAACTCTATAAAAGTATTTTGTTTTATATAAAATACTTTTCTGTTTTATTACATTAATAATACTAATAAAACAAAACTGAGTGACTTATCACGTAAGCATCAATAATCAATACCTTGTGCTACTATGCAACCACGCGTATTACTGTACTTTTAACAACGGGTGTTTCAATAGTTAACGGTAAAACTTCCGCCGTTATTTTCATAAAAATATTTTTATCTTTTTCTCAATCCGACAATAATTTCGTTGTGGGGTCCACCAATAATTGTACCGTCGTACGGATATTCCCCGACAAAAAGAATATTCCCCGACTAATCGAATATTCCCCGACACAACGAATATTTTATATCAACTTGTTTACTTTGCAAAAAAAAATGTTCACATATTACCCTTAACTTTAAACTTTTATCAATATAACTATTTACCAAAATAGAAAAATTGAATACTTTTATTTCATAAAATTCGGGGTCTCACAGTACCAATTTTGCCACCTGGAAAAACAGATTCAAAATCTATGTCAAATCTCAAGGATTCAAAATCTGGTGTGCCATTGAACGAGGTGTGCAAATTCCAACCAAAATTGAAGGAGAAAAGATTGTCTAGAAAGACATATATGAATTCACCAATGAAGAAGAAGAGATCATGAATATTGTATCCCGAGCAGAACAAGGGCTGACCAGTGCTTTGATTGAGAAAGAATACAAAAGAGTCAGTAACTGTAAAAATGCAAAAGAAATCTGGGAAAAATTGATTGTAACCTATAAAGGTACTAATCACATCAAAGAAACCAGAAAAGATGCTCTAATTCAAGAGTATGAAAGCTTCAAGCTTGAAGAAGGAGAAAAGATCATTGATATGGAAACTCAATTTTCCAGAATCATTGATGAGCTAGAGCAATTGGGAAAAACATACACTACAAATGAGAAAAATAGAAGAATTCTCGAAGCTCTTCCATCTATCTGGAAAATGAAGGTCATTACAATAAAAGAAATACAAGATCTAACTACATATCCTATGGACAATCTCATCGGGAATCTTCGTGCCCACAAAGTTGATATGTTCGTTGAAAAGCTGGATCAGATACAGATCTCAAAGAAAGGAATCGCCTTCAAAGCCCTTTTGGTGGATCAAGAAAGTGACGATGAAGAATTAAATGAAGAACTTCTCAGTCTAGACAACAATGAAGTCGCTCTACTGTCCAGACAACTCAGAAGAGTAATTCAAAGCAAAGCAAGAAACAATGGCAAAGGCTTCATGAAAACAAACAAAAACTTCAACAGCTTCAAAGGCAAACAATTTTTCAAACCAAAGACGCAAGGAGGAAATTTCAAAGCAAATAACAACTTCAGAAGTACCAATCCAAATGAAAATTCAAACACATGTTTCGAATGTAAGCAGCCTGGACACTTCAAGAAGGACTGTCCAAAACTAATCAACAACAAAGTTCTTATAGCTGAAGAAGGATGGGATCTAAGTGACGAGGAAGAAACTGCTGAGCAAATCGAAGAAATTGCAAATCTCTGCTTAATGGTAGATAATGACTCATCTCCAAGATCAGAGGTAAATTCTGAACACCAACTGCCTAGCACTTCTTTTTCGCCATACACACTAGAAAATATAAATGAAGAACACTATGAATTACAAGAAGCTTATAGTCATTTATATGGAAGTAATGAACTATTAAAAGAAGAATTAGAAAGATTAAAAAAATAAATACAAGTCTTGAAATTGAAAATGCTAATTTAAATATCACTAATGAAAGTTTAAATGAAATAAACTTAGAAAATAAAGAAGAATTAGAACGACTTAAGAAAATTAATAAAAATCTTGAAATAAAAAATTCCTCACTTATTATCTCAATTAAAAATCTTGAAATTGAAAATTCAACAATTGCCTTAATCAATGAAGATAATCAAGTACAAGATCAGGCAGTAATTGAAGTAATTAAAAATGAAAATTCAAGTTTAAAGTCAGAAATAAAAAACCTTAATTGCAAAATTGAAAACTTAACCAAATATGTGAAGATTTAAATAATATAATTTATAAATTCACAAAAGGAAAGGAAAATCTTGATGTCATGTTAAATCAACAAAAATGTAGCTTTAATAAAGAAGGGTTAGGATATACAAGAGAAATAAGTGAATCAAAAGATAAAGGATTGTATTACGTTAAAATTAAAGAAAATGAAAGTCATATATCTCCCTTCACAAAATGTTCCTATTGTAACAGAAATGGTCATTCCTTTTATACATGTAATGCTAGAAATGGAAACTATAAAGGAAAAATGATTTGGGTTCCCAAAGGAACATATACTGCACCAACCATCACAAGAAGAGAATTTCACAAACATCATTATCATACTTCTCACAATCCAGTTACTCATAGAATGCTTTTCTCAACTAAGATTGATTATCCTATGCCAGGTTTTGTAAAGGAAACTTCAAATGCTCCTTATACAAAATGGAAAACTTCAAATGACCCTTCAATTTAAAGGGTACCAACTTGTGAAATTAGTACATATATTGCAGGTATGTCTTTCAGCTGACATGAATAAAAGCAAATGGTATCTTGATAGTGGATGTTCTAGACATATGACTGGAGACAAATCCAAATTAAGAAATCTGCAAGCTACAGACTTTGGTGAAGTAACTTTCGGTGATAACAATAAAGGTAAAATAATTGGAGTTGGATGTGTTGGCAACAAACACATAACCATTTCCAATGTTCAGTTAGTTACTGGACTCAGGTATAATCTTATGTCTATCAGTCAACTATGTGATAGTGGTTTTAAAATATCCTTTAGTACACATAACTGCTCTATTTTTGATCAAATTGGTAAATTAATATTAGATTATCCTAGATATCAAAACGTGTACACTTGTGACTTAGATGCATGCTCTCACTTAAATAGCATTTGTCTTATCTCTGCAAGTGAGGATCCTTGGCTATGGCACCGCAGACTAGGACACATTAATATGAAACTCATAAATAACATTTCTTCTAAAGAACATGTCCGTGGTCTTCCTAAATTAAATTTTTTTAAAGATCACATATGTGAAGCTTGCGAATTAGATAAACAAATTCATGCATCCCATAAACCTAAACTCACTGTATCAACCTCTCGACCCTTAGAATTGATACACATGGACCTTGTTGGACCTATTCCTAAACACAGCATGGGTGGTGCTGTATATATTCTAGTTTTGGTTGATGATTATTCACGATTTACATGGGTTGATTTTCTAAAGTTTAAAAATGAGGCTATTAATTCTTTTTCTACTATGTATAAGAAGATTCAAAATCAACAGGGAAGTTCTATTATTTATATTCGATCTGATCACGGAAGAGAATTTGACAATTCTGATTTCATTATGTTCTGTGATGAGAACGGTATAAGTCATAACTTCTCTGCTCTTTATACACCTCAGTCAAATGGTGTAGTTGAAAGAAAAAATCGTCCTTTGCAAGAAATGGCGAATACCATGTTAAATGAATATCGTCTTCCAAAGTATTTCTGGGCTGAAGCAGTAGCAACATCATGTTACATATTAAACAGAGTTTTACTAAGACCCGTTTTGCTCAAAACTCCCTATAAGCTTTACTATAAAAGAACTCCAAAAATAAACTATTTTCGTGTGTGTTTGGGAGAAAATGTTTTATTCTAAACACCAAAGGACATTTATTGAAATTTGATCCTAAATCTGATGAAGGAATATTTCTTGGATACTCTCTTAATAGCAAAGAATACAGAGTTTTCAACAAAAGAAGTTTAGTTGTGGAAGAATTAATGAATGTGACTTTTGATGAAACTCAACCTCCTCCAAAATACAAAGAACTAACTGATAATGATGTTGTCATTGAAGATATTCTCAGAAATATGGAAGAACCAAAACTAGATAATACATTTCCACCTATTGTTGAAAATCCCCTTGAAAATCCAAACCTTCAATTGAATGACTTGCCTAAAGAGTCTCATGTTATTAAAAATCATCCTATAGAAAATGTTATTGGCAATATTGAGAAAGGAGTTATCACTAGATCACAAGCACATAATCTAGCTGATCATTTGTCTTTCTTGTCTCAAATTGAACCTAAATTAGTAAAATATGCCTTACTAGATAAAGACTGGATAATGGCTATGCAAGAAGAACTTGAACAATTCACTAGAAACAAAGTCTGGGAATTAGTCCCACAACCCGATGATGTTTCAATCATTGGAACTCATTGGGTATTTTGTAATAAACTTGATAAAAATGGAACTGTTATTCGTAATAAAGCAAGATTAGTTGCACAAGGATATAATCAAATGGAAGGAATTGACTATGATGAAACATATGCTCCTGTTGCTAGAATTGAATCTATTCGTATGTTATTAGCATTTGTATGCCATAAGAATTTTAAACTATTTCAAATGGATGTAAAATCTGCATTCTTAAATGTTGTTATAGAAGAAGAAGTTTATGTTAAACAACCTCCTGGATTTGAAGATTTTAGTCATCCTGAATATGTATATAAATTACATAAAGCTCTATATGGTTTAAAACAGGCTCCTAGAGCTTGGTATGAAAGGTTGAGTAAATTTTTGTTGAAAAATGGCTTTAAACGAGGAACTGTTGATACTACCTTATTTACTAAAAATAAAAATAATGACATTTTGGTAATTCAAATATATGTTGATGATATTATATTTGGCTCTACTGACATTACTATGTGCAATGAGTTTTCTGAAAGTATGAGTAAAGAATTTGAAATGAGCATGATGGGAGAATTAAACTTCTTCCTCGGACTGCAAATCAAACAAGGAGAAAAAGGTATTCATATATCTCAATCTAAATACTGTAAAGAAATGATCAAGAAATTTGGTCTAGAATCAGCAAAACCTCTTAACACTCCTATGTCAACATCGGATAAATTAATTATTGGCGAAAATGGAAAATCTATTGACTTTAAGAAATATAGAGGAATGATCGGAAGTTTGTTATATATAACTGTCAGTAGACCTGACATCATGTTTAGTGTTTGTAAATGTGCCAGGTTTCAAGCTGATCCAAAAGAATCTCATCTGACTGCAGTGAAAAGAATTTTTTGATATCTTAAAGGAACCACGAGAGTTAGGTCCTAAAAGATCAACCATTTTAGGACTCGGACTCGACTATACGGTCATCATGTCGATCAAAAAAGCACTAGCGGTACCTGTCAATTCCTAGGAGGATTTTTGGTTTCTTGGTTTTCTAAAAAGCAGAATTCTATTTCTATTTCAACCACTGAAGCAGAATACGTCGCAGCCGCATGATGCTGTGCTCAAATCTTGTGGATGAAACAGACCCTTGCTGATTATAATTTAAAATTTGATTGTGTTTCAATTTTATGTGATAATACCAGTACAATAAATCTCAGCAAAAATACTGTCTTGAATGCTAGGTCAAAACATATAGACATTAGGCACCATTTTTTACGTGATCATGTTAATAATGGAAACATTAAATTAGAACATATTGACACTGAATTAAATATAGCTGATATATTTACTAAACTACTAAGTTTAGAAAGATTTGGTAAATTAAGAATTGAGCTCGGAATGCTAGACAACTGTCCTTAATTAATTATTTTAAACTTTAATTTATTTTCTACTTCATTTTTTTAATATTTTATAATTATAATTAATTTTTTTATAAGGTATATATATATTTAAAATAAAAAATAAATTAATAAAAATAAAATCTGCACCGTCTATTGTACACATCCAATGGTCAAATTTAGTCAAGCCGTGTCCCTCTAATCCAACCAATGAAATCTCAGCATCTTCTGCACACGGATCAAGCTCTCAAATCATCCGATCAAATCTACGCGCTAACCTTAGCCAATTGGATCAGTCCTTTGAAAGAAACACAATTCAGATCGAATTCTGGCCGTTGATCAAGGTCTGGTCCATCTTCTCCACCATTGGATCATCTGGTAAATCAAACTATATATATGTAATTTTTATTTTTATTTCACTTTTCTTCAATCTCTTTTCTCTCTCTTCTCTCATGCGTTCCCCTTCGTCTCTCTCTCTCTGTCGTCCTTCATCGCCTCCGACCTTCTCTATCTCGTTCTGATCTATTTTTTCGATGATGATCAATCCTCTTCCTCTCTAAATCTTGATACACAAATTTTTGAAGGCTCCAGTATGTTCAATCGATCCATTTTTGAGTCATTAGCCATTTAGGGTTCCAGATAAAGTTTTTTTTTGAATTTATGTTGAACCTCTTCATTCATATTCTATTTTTTTTGAAAAACATGTATGTATTCTTCTCAGTTCTTTTTAAATCTGAAACATCGACTATATGAAATTCCGTAAAGAGTTAAGGTTTGTTCGTTGAACTTAACTACATTTCTTTTCGGTCAACATTTTCACAATTTTTTTGAGTTCTGATTTTTTTGGGATCTGAGAATGCCTGTTCAATTTTTTTACCACTTGTATGTGTTCTTCTGTTATTAAAAAAATTTAATAAATTTTCAAAATGTTTAGGGTTTTTCTGGTATACCCAAACTAATTTTCTTTTTCAGTTTTTTTTATCTGTTTCATCCTTGTTCCACTTTGAAAACAAAGTTTTTTTTGTTAAACAGTCTCTCATTACTAGTACATTTTAGTAAGATTTGTTCACACTTTTTATTTCTTGCACATCTTTCAACCATCTTTTATTTATATCTACATTTTTTAAAAAAAAAAAATTAAAAATTATATATATATATATATATATATATATATCTCTGCATTTCGGTTAAGCTTTATGCTGCTTTCATTAAGACCGACGAAATAACGAGCATACTGGACCTGGTATATGCTAAATACCAACTCAGGTATACCCTTTCTATCTCTCTATATTTTTAGTCGTATGGATACTGATGTCCACTGGATTACTTTCTGCATCTTATATAATGTGTATTCTCAGGGTTATTTATTGCATTTACTGCTATATCTTCATCTAAGATGTGCTATAAATATTGCAATCTTGCATTTTACCTTCTTCTTTAAAAAAGTGATGTCTGAAATTATAATTTCTTGTCGTGTTCAATTTTTTGTAATCAATCTTGTATTTAACTGAGATAGTTTTACTTTTTGTGTTCATCAAACGACATGTGAAATTTTTTTTACCGATTACTATTTTCTTTTTACCATTTTTTTAACAAACAGTGTTCATCTTACTATTTCACTTAAATATTGGTACTGTATTAAAACTCCTTTCACCTCAGGTTATTAAATGCCTCTTTTCTGTGGTTATATTACCTGTCGAACTTCTTAAATGCTTCTTTCCTCTGCTTAATTAAGTGTATATTACCTGTCGAACTTCATCTTTGTACTTCTATATATATCTCAACCTTTAAAAATGTTCCGTGGTTATATATCCTCACTCTTCCACTTACTATTTTCACCTATCTTTCCTACATCTATCCTTATCATGACTAACCTACTCTCTTCAAAAAGGAAAGCTTTGTCTCTTAATTCTGAACTACATTTTTCAAATGTTGTTCCTACTCTTACCACCCCATCTGCCCAGTCAAAATATAAGTCTATGCGACACAACGTGTGTCCAGGAAATGTAATCATATTTCACCATTTTCCAAAACTGTTTGAGATTTTCAAAAATGTTGGATGGGATTGCTTGATCTCTTTTAATGATAAGTCTATTTTTCCCAGTCTTGTGGCTGAATTCTATACTCACATGAAATTTTTACATGACTCTTCTGGCCTGTTAAAAACCATTACTACATGTATACAAGGCCAGACTTACATTATCGATGAATTGTTTCTTGTTCATGCTCTTCAGTTAAATCCATCTACTCTTGATTTACCTTGCATTAATTCCTATCTTCATCCTTTCGGCATATCTGTCGAAGAATGTATGCTATTTAAGTTCAATTTATCTATGGTTACTGACCAACTAGTACCAGCCCTGTTATTTGACTTCCCATGCACAATCGGTCTAGAGTTTTTAACTGCTGAGTGTCAATTTCTGGGAAAAATCTTAAGAAAAAATGTTATGCCTGTTAGAGATGACAGAAAAATGTTGTCATTTGATCTAGAACTCATCAAAGGATTGCTCAATGAATGCCTACCCAATAATTTTGCCTATTTCTTATTGTCTTCATTCGAATACTGTTTTCACAACAATTGTCTTGGATTTAGTCTCCTTCTTACACGTATCTTCCACTATTTAAATCTTCCTTTGTCCACTCTTCAGTCACAAATAGTTCCCACCAGCAATATAGTAGCTCATCTAAACTTGCCACAACAGCCTCTCATCATCTCTAAAACATTTGATCATGTAATATTTGAAGAAAACATCATTCTGGCTACCAAACTCAATTCTCTAAATAGCATGAATCAACTCTTATTGCACAATCAGTCTCTCATGTTAGCTAAACTGAAAGATGTTCAATTATCTTTGCATGCAATTCAATCTGTGGTTTGTTTACTCCTGGAGCACAACAACATGTTCATGGATCCTTTCAATGTTAGCACCGCTCCTGACTTCACAGTTCCACCGCTAGCTGATCCTGTTCATGTTTTCTCATCAGCTGATTCTGTAGGAAATATTAATGATCTGTTGCATTTTTCTCCCCTCCATCTTGAAGAAATCTAACTTCATATACTAATTCCACTAACAATTCGGTTCCTGTAATCCCTAATCTCTCTCCTCCACTAACTAATCGGCTACTGTAATCCTTAATCCCTATCCCTTCTATTACTACTACTACTACTACTACTACTACTACTACTACTACTACTACTAAAACTCGGCTTATATATATTTTGTACCTAACTCTTTTTGCAGGATTTCTCAGTCTTTACTGCAGGTTATTTTTTCTACCCCGTCATTTTTTATGATGACAAAGGGGGAGAAGAAAAAATATATATATATATATAATATATATATATATATATATAATGAATGGATATGAACTGCCATGTATGGACTATATATGAAACTGCCATGAATGAATTTTAACTGCTATGATTAATTGTGCTTGATTAAATCTAATCTATTATAAAGGGGTTCACAATTTAAGGCAGAGTTTTTCTAAAACCAAAAATATTTTTATATAATTGTCATCATAAAAAAGGGGAAGATTGATAGGTATATTTTTTTTATATATTTTGATGATAACAATTATGTTTTAAATAAATATTTAATTATTTATTTATTTAATTATTTTCATGCTTTTTACTTGAATTAATTTTTATTGACCTTGATAAATTATATGTCAAGTGTTAAATAAATTAATTCATATATTATTCAAGGCAAGGAGGCTATTTCTTTTTATAAAATCAAAGTTGGGAAAAATATTTTACTTAAAATTATCAAATACTATATATATATATATATATATATATATATATAATTTATATATAATTTATATATAATTTATATATAATTCTTGATTAAAACCATGACTTCATATTTGAAATATTTTTACATTTTCATTTCATCTAGATATACAAATACATATTGTTCTCATCACACACAACTTTTTATATATCTATATTTCATCTATTTATCAAATAAAAAAAAGAATACTTGGGCCCCAAGGCTAAATTCTATAAATAGAGATAAACCTCTACCAATTTAGTGAGAGGAATCCATACATCTTCTCTAAATTTTATATCTCTTCATACAAAAGCATTACGATTCCTTATAGTCTTGATAATCTTTTATTGATATTATTATTATATACTTATATAAATATTATAAAATAGATAATACTACACTTGAGAGCTCAAAACAACACCGAGATATTGCTCAAAAAGAGTAGTCATAAAATACATACAACACTTGACCAAAAGAGGATTTGAGAATCGTATTGATCTATTAAAAATATTTATATAAATATCAATTGTGAAAATTATAAATTTTGTCATACTTAGACGTCATGAAGGCTACTACGGAGATACACCTCTACCAAGAGGAATTGAACCGCATCACGATTCCTTAAAGTACTAAGTGACATTATCTCGTAAAAGTTCACATAATAGATAAAATATTCTTATATAATTTTTGAGTTAAACAAATAATAGTTGGTATATCAAATTGTACTTATTTGACATTATACTTATTAGTTGAATTGATTTATTATTGATTTATCTATAACTCATAAATTATTTGATCAAGATTAATTAAGAAACAATTATATATTATCTATAGAAAAACACTCTTTATTTTATAGAATTGTTAATTCTTCATAAAGTACTTTAATATCATATATATAGAAGCGCTTAAAATAACTTACTAAGAAGCATATTTTCTCAAATATAAAAGTCTTTGAACTTTTATAAATATATTTGCTCTTTAATTGATATCTGCTTATTTAAGAAGCATCAATCTGTACTAAATTCTTATCTGCTTATTTGAGAAGCACATTGTTGTAATATCATTTGTAAAAAGGAGAAAAGGTATAGAGTTAGTTTATTTTATGAATATGTGAGAAAGACAAGTAATTCTTCAACCAAGACCAGAGTCTTAGAGAGGTCAGCGGGAAGTTGGGTCTCTAGTGTACTTGTTGGGTGAGAAAGAGACTGTTGTTTCAAGACCAAATAATAGAAGAGAACTGAACTCAAAAGGTGTTACAACTAAACTTGAGGAAGGAGCGGGGAGCTTGCTGTCCAAGATAGATTAGTTGGGATTAGTTGCAAGTTTATCTTTAAAACTTTGTAAAGGCTTCTCCGCCTATTGAAGGAGTTGATTATTACTGATAGTAATAGGATCTCAAGTTCCAAGTAGGGACTTGAGACTGGACGTAGCAACATACCAAGGGGTGTATGTTGTGAACCAGATAAATCTCTGTGCATTGTGATTAAATTTTTATTATCTTGCATATTAATTTCTAACACTGCAAATTAATTATACTAAAAATTCAAAAAGGCTAAAATATAATTTTTAACTGGTAATAATCTATTCAACCCCCCCCCCCCCCTTCTAGATTATTATTGATCTTTCAATCAACATGCAGTCCTTATGACATACTATATAATTCATGAACGGTCCAGATTGATTTACTTTTAATCGGACGGTCCATATTTAAAGCAAAATCTTTTAAATAAAATATAATATATTCTATTTATAATATAATAAAATGAATAACTTTATAAAAGATTTTACTATGCAAACCTTATGCGAATACTATGCAAATACTATGCATAATAAAATATAATATATTCTAATTATTGTCTAATAAAAGCAGATAACTTATATAAAAGTATTACATTTTTATATAAAAAGATTTTACTATGCAAAACACTATGCAACACTATGCATAATAGGATATAATATATTCTATTTATATAATAACTTTATAAAAGTATTACATTTTATATAAAAGTTTTTCTCGTTTTATTACATTAATAATACCCGATAAAACAAAACTAAGTGACTTATCACGTAAGCATCAATAATCAATCTTGTGTTACTATACTATCTGACCAGCAGCATTCTTGTACTTTTACTATCGAGTAGTTCAACGGTATTAACGGTAAAACTTCCGCCGTTATTTTCATAAAATATTTTTATCGTTTTCTCAATCGACAATAATTACATTGCGGGGTCCACTGATGATTGTGCCATTATGCGAATATTCCACGATAAAACGAATATTCACTGACCAATCGAATATTATATAACAACTTGCGTACTTTGCAAAATTTATAAATATTACCCACACCTATAACATTATATCAAATCCACACCATAATATTCAAAAAATTATTTCGAGAAAATTAAATCTTTATTCATAAAATCTGGGGTCTCACAGAAGCCCCACGCTATGAAGCCACACTCTGCGAGTCCCCACCAACCGAGCCCCTCATTGCCGAAGTCCAAGCCACAAAAGAGACCATCTGGAAGAAACGAAGTCATAAGGCCGAACTGGCCGAAGCCGAAACGACACCAATTCGAGCCCCTCTTGGTCGAAGCCCCACTCTACGAAGACGACCCACTCGAGGCCGAAGCTCCACTCTACTTAAGATCCACTCTACGAAGACCCACTCTCCGAAACCTCTTGACCGAGCCCCTCATTACAAAAGACCAAGCCATCCAAGCCCCTCTTGGTCGAAGCCCCACTCTACGAAGACGACCCACTCTAGGCCGCAGCTGCACTCTACGAAAGATCCACTCTACGAAGACCCACTCTCCGAAACATCACTCTACGAAGACCCCTTTTGGCCAAACTTCACTCTACGAAGGCCCCATTCGGCCAAAACCCCACTCTACGAAGTCCCACTCTACGAGTCCCCATCACCGGCACCAGTGTAAGACCCCAGCTTTTATAAATAAAGATGAATTTTTCTATAAATATTATTTTTGAATATTATGGAATAAATTTGATATAATGTTATAGTTATGGGTAATATTTATAAATTTTGCAAAGTATGCAAGTTGTTATAAAATATTCGTTTGGTGGAGAATATTCTTTTGTTAGGGAATATTCGTACAATGGCTCAATCATTGGTGGACCCCACAATAGAATTATTGTCGGATTGAGAAAACGACAAAAATATTTTATAAAAATAACGGCGGAGGTGTTACCGTTAAAAGCTGTTGAACTACCGGTGGTAAAAATAAAGAATGTCTGGCGTGGTGATAGTAGTAACACGGTATTGATTATTGATCATACATGAGAAGTCACTCATTTATGCTCAATTATTGCTATAGTAATTCTTTGCATCATATCTCTTATATTATTGATTCGATTATTGTCACATTATCATCCGTATAATATGTTATAGTATTAAATCAATAATTGAGGCGACAAGTTATAAATGATTAATAATTGTTGAAAGATTAAATATGTGTTGATGAAAAAAAATGATTTGTGGTAAGTTTGATTATTTTATGGTGGGCTCATATGTCATCATCTAAGAGTCTCTTAAATCGATAAGTATCTACCTTCGTCGATAGTAATTACCTTCTTCAATAGTAATTATCCTTGTGAATAGTATTTACCTTCGTCGATAGTAATTACCTTCGTCGATAGTAATTACCCTTGTGAATAGTATTTACCTTAAATCGATAGTAATTACCCTTGTGAATAGTATTTACCTTCGTCAATAGTATTTACCAACCGTTAATAGTAATTACCTTTACCAGACGTCGAACCACTTGTCGTTTCACATTACTGAGCGTCGAACCACTTTTTTTTTTCACATCATTAGTCGTCGAGCCACTTGCCTTTTCACACGGCGGTGCTAAGCTAGAAATCTTCTATAAATAGAGGCTGAGGGCTTCATTATTTTCACGAATTCATTCAAGCTTATAGAGAGAGAAAGTATAGAGAGAATAGAGAGAAAGAAGAAGAGTATTTTGTTACTACTTTCTTTGCGATTATTCAATCTCCTACCAAAAGTAAGGGTGTTATTCTTTCTTATTCATGAAGAGAAGCTGTTGTTATTCCATTGCTTATTATTCATTGGAATAACTTGTATACGTGGTTTACCTATACTTGGTGACATTCTTCTATTATACATTGGAACATCACATGCGTGTGTTTTACAACCGGACTGGTTAAAATCTTTATTATTTTGTTGGAACATCACATGCATGTGTTTTACAGGACTGGTTAAAATCTTTATTATTCTGTTGGAACATCACATGCGTGTATTTTACATCGGACTGGTTCCGTCTTTTATCATTCATTGGAATATCCTATCGTGTGTTTTACAGGATGCAGTTCCATCTTTATTATACATTGGAACATCCGCATCGGTGAATTTCACACGACTGGTTCCGTTATTTATTATTACATTGGAATAACACATGCATCATGGTCTATCGCATGCATGGTGATTTCTTTTGTTATTCCATTCTTTATTATACCCGGTTAGTTAAAACTTTGACTTCTATACTCCATGAAATTATTGGAATATCCTTGATATTTGTGTTTCATCCAAAGATATCTTTTCATGAAAATATTCTTGATCATTCTTGAATTTTACTCTACAAAACAAGATTATCATGTTGATAATTTGGGACGTTAATAATTCTGGATAAAATAATTCTTGAACTTGTTTTATTGAATTCTTATATCATTGTCATCATCCTCATGTTTATATTTTTTTAAAGTCATATGTGGCTGTAGTGCATAGATGGACTTGGTATGATTATGACGAGAGACTATTGATTGTAATCATGGATAGTAATGTTACAAATGATGTGGTAAAAATCCTCGATTGGGTCAGTAGTGCATTGATGGATGAGTTGTTGGCATGATCATGACCATTAATGAATACACAAATATTCTTGGCCCGTAGTGCATGAATAATTGTGGTCGTGATACTAAAGAATATCCTTCGTCAGTAGTGCGAGGGTGATTCGATGATGTGGAATATTTATTAAAGTGAGTCTCAAACTATAATGATGATGAAAAACCTTTTAAAACCTAAAAGATAGTAGACTTTATTTTCTACTTGACTCTTTTAATGGATTGCATATTCATTGCAGATTAAAGCTGGTTGTCTATTGTATTTTATCGGTTTAACATTGTTGAAGACTATTGATAATTTATTACGCATTATCTTAGTCATAATATTTCTTCTTGGGCTAGTTGAGCTCACCCTTTCTTTCTTTGTTCTCTTCTTGAAATGAGAATATATTTGGGACGAGTCTGGGAAGCAGTGATGGTCACGAAGATAGCATTAGTAGTCCTCACTATTACGTGAAATAGTGTGATAATAATTGTAATGAGGACTCCTTTTTGAGTTTGTATAATATCTAGTAAGCGATATTTGTATTTAAACTCACAGTTTATGTCATATTGTATACCGACGCAGTTATGTTAGTAAGTTGTATTTAAATTACATACCATGTAAATGGCGACCCAAGATGGGTGATGTATACCTAATTTTGGGGCGTCACAACTTGAAGACTAGCGGAGACCACAAGCAATCCCACTCTCACGAGTGCGATTCTGATAAAGACAAAGGATCTATAGCATAGTTCAGACTTGATTTTTTGAAATTTAGCATTAGAATGAAGGCCACACTTTACCAAATGAATAATATCACAAATGAGAATCCGAGCAGAGGTGGAAGTATGTGAGAAAATCCTGGCATTTCTTTCAGTCCAAATTCTATAGACCACAGCAGCAAACCCAAAATAGAGAAGACTAGAGTGAAAGTTTGTACAAGAGCGGCTAGAGATAAAACCAGTAATAGAAGCCCAACTCCTACTAAACCCTCTCCAACTGCACTGCCTAAGGACATCTATCAGAATCTGAAAAGAAAAGGAGCATTCAAAGTATAAATGGTTAGAGGTTTCCCTATCATTCGAGCAAAGCATACACATAGGGTTGATATCAAGGCCAAATTGAGTTAATCTATCAAGGATCCGAAGCCCCTTATGAAAAGCAAGCCAGAGAATAAAAGATTGCCTGGGGGCACAATGTTGTACCAAACCAAGCTATACCAAGACACGGTAGGCCCAGTTAGCCTAATAGAATTCTAGATAGTAGTAGCCTTTACATCCTTTGTACCATCCCAGAAAAGACCATCACGGTTTGCAGAGTTACAAGGTCTAGAGTAGTCAAAAGAATTCCGAAAAGCAATGACATCCTGGTGGTTCGAAGCAGGTAAGACCCACCTAGAGTTATGTATAATGCTATTCACACAGGCATAAGGACCAAGCCAGAGTTGACAATCAGAGACGAATGAACAGAGTTTGTCAAAGGAGATTGACCAATCCGTGGGTCAAACCATAGGCTAGTATTAGCTTCATTTCCTATGTCATAAGATATGTGCCTACGGGCAATATCCCTGCATTGTAATACTTTCCTCCAGATCCAAGAGCAGTCGGGAGGGATAAGAATAACCCAGAAAGATTTAGACTTGAGCAGTGTAATATGAACCCATTTGGCCCAAAGAGATGGAAACAGGGGATTAATGATGTGCCAAAGATGCATCAAGATAAGCAATTTATTCCATTCCGCAAGGTTTTTTATTGCTAGACCTCCCTCTGCAAAGGGAAGACAAATCTTTGTCCAAGCAACTTAAGAGCCATGTTGGCGTAGTGGTAAGTTTCCACCTGGGGTGAACCGTAAACCCAGACATCCTGGGATCGATTCCCGCCTGCAACAAGTGTGAGGGCCAATTAAAAACTGGTCCGTGTGGCCACGGTTCGCACATTTCTGGGCGGAGCCATGTCTTAGGCCGAGCCTGTGCGTAAAGCCTGGTCCGGGGTGGGGTGACTTAGTCCGACTGCGGTTGGGAAACTCCACATTATAAAAAAAAAGAAAAAAAAAAGAGAGCCATGTTTGTCCATGAATGGACCCTTCCATAAGAATCTAAACATGGAAGACTGAAGATCTTTCAAAACTGCTGCAAGAAGGATGAAGTGAGCCGACCAATAGGCTTGAGAGGCATGGACAACTGACTTGATAAGTTGCATACGGCCGGCGTACGAAAGAAACTTATTGGTCCAAGAGCTAATTTTGGGTTTGACCCTTTCAAGGAGGGGGCAGCAGTCCGCAAGGCTAAGTTTCGAGGTGATCAAGCAAGAATTTTACAGGGAACACCCCTAATCGAAAATCCAAAAGGCTAAGGATAAGATCCGATTGGGCAGGAGGAACATGGGAGAGAAAGCACATACTCTTTGAGGCATTGATGTGGAAACCCGAGCCCAAGGAGAACTGGTCGAGACACGTCTTAATATTCTTGACAGAGTCAATATCACCATGACAGAAGATAATAATGTCATCCGCAAAGCAAAGATGGGTGATGGAAAGAGGAGCAAATCGCCAATGAAACTTGAAAGAAGCCTGCTTTGAAGTCTGGGAAAGCATAAGGGAAATGACTTCCATAATGATGACAAAAAGGTAGGGGGATAATGGGTCACCTTGTCTAAGGCCTTTAGCCCCTTTGAAGTAACCACATAAAGCCCCATTAACCTTAACAGAGAAACTAGAAGTGGGGATGCAGGCCTTGATCCAAAAAATAAATTTGGGAGGGAACTTGAAAAGTTGTAAAGCAGCCCACAAAAAATCCAAAGAAACAGAGTCAAAAGCTTTCCTGAGATCAATCTTCATTGCACACCTGGCCGGCTCAGAGGGTCTGTGATAATTTCTGAAAAGTTCTTGAGCAAGAAGAATGTTATCACCAATTCTCCGTCCCGGAACAAAAGAAGATTGGAAAGGAGAGATGATGAAAGGGAGAATATCCTTAAGCCTAGACGCAATGAGCTTCGAAATACACTTATAGGTAGTATTGCAACAAGAGATGGGTCTATAATCATTCATAGAAGAGGGGTTCTGAACTTTCGGCACAAGAGCAATGGTCGTGGCATTGGACCCCCTAAGCAGACATCCCTGACTGAAAAAGGAATGAATAGCAGCAGTGAAGACCTCCCCAGCAATGTCCCAAGCATGGAGGAAGAAAAAAATAGTGAACCGATCAGGGCCATGACTCTTATTCTTCTTCATGTGCTTAAGGGTGGATAAAATCTCCTCATCCGACACATCTCTGACAAGCAAAAGAACTTGTTGAGAGGACACAAGCTTGGCCCCAAGAGACTCATGAAGAGGGATAGTGGAGCAATTAGCATGGGAAGGCGTACCAAAGAGATCGTAGAAGTGGTTAACTACAACACGTTGAACAACCTAGTGCCCAAAACACAATTCACCCTCAGAATTCTCAATTACTAGAATCTTATTAGTGTTCCACCTTTGCTTAACTTGGTTATGGAAGTAACCCGTATTCTGATCACCCTCCTTTAGCCATTGTGTGACGCCCCCAAAATAAGTCCATTCCATCCAACCCATTCTGAGTCGCCAAATACATGGTACAGAAATAACTACAACTTTATTATTACAACATATAAACTGTGAGTTTAAATACAGATATTGCCATCTAGACAATATCCACACACAAATAAATCCCCATCATAATTATTGATACATTATTTTATAAAAATGGTGAGGACTACTAAACAACTCTCTAGAACCTTCATTCCATACCCAGACTAGTACTCGCTACATTCTCGCCTCCCGAGAAGAAAAATGGAACAACAAGGAAAAGGGTGAGCTCAACTAGCCAAAGAAGAATATTATGACTAAGATAATATACAACAAATTATCGTTAGTCTTCAACGAGGAAAAATCTAATAGAATACAATAGACAACAAATTTTAAATCAATATTTGCAAATGAAATAATAATTCATTAGAAGAGTTAAGTAGAGAATGCAAACTACTATCTTCTATATATGAATTTAAAAGTTCATCGTCGATATTTTATCCTCAGTAACATCAATCAATATACATCCGGAATCAAATATTCATCTTTGCACTCTGGGCCAAAGATATTCATCGATTGGTCATGTTCATCTAAACACTGTCCATCTTTGCACTCTGAGCCAAAGATATTCTTCAGAAATCATTCATCTTTGCACTACTGTGCCAAAGATATTCCATAATATCATCATTTAAGATCAAGATGATGAAAAATATTTTAAAGAAACGAATCCAAAGGTGAAACAAAATGACAAGGATTAAGGATTAAGGACTCACTTTGTTTTATCCATGTTCAAAATACCTCAAAATGATCATCATGGTGTAAAATTCAAGAATGATCAAAACATGGATCAATCAAAGCTAGTATCCAGAATAGATATTTTGGACAAAAGAAGAAATTTTATTTTTAGGTGAATAGTCAGATATCGTGAATAGTCTTGATACGTGAATAGTAACTCAGACACCAAAAGATAGAAATTTCCCAAAAAAACATCTTCACGCTTCATGAATAGTTCTCGTGAATAGTAACTTCGTGAATAAGTAACTCATGAATAATAACTCGTGAATAAGTAACTCATGAATAAGTAATCTCATGAATAGTAACCCTCGAGCATGGAAAAGTTCCAAATTTGATAAAAAGTTTCAACCAATATTTCAAAGATAATGATATTGAAGAAATAATATCATTTGAGAAGAAAATAACATCCCTTACCTCGAAAAAGACAAGATTTCTAGTTGAAACACCTGGGATATAAGGCTATGACTTGAACTTGCAGACCGTATAGAAATACTCAAAGTATACTCAAAATACTCACAAGAATACGCTCGATTATATAGAGAGAGAAAACTTCAGTTTCGGTGTGATTTTCAATTCTAACCTAAGCACCCTATTTATAGGAAAATGCTTAGAACACCAAAGCAGAAAATTGAATATAATAATATTATTTATAAACAAAATTCCTTAGCCCACCTTTGAAATCTAATTTCAGCCATAGCACATGTTAAATGAGGTTCACAAACTCACCAAAAACGTTTTTCTCAAAATAATTAATTAAAACTCCCAAAAATCAATTATTTCGGAGATTCAGAACTTCAATAATTCATAATAAATAGCCCTTTTGTAGCCGAGAAAATTGAATCTCGCGTCTTTTTATAGGAAATTCAATTCTCTACAACTGCGAGAAGAAAGTTTTTCCAAATTCCAAGCAGAAATTGGTAGAAATCCACAAGCCAAGCGATTTTACATTTATAATCAAATTTTGGCCAATAATTGTGTCCACCAACACACAAAATATGTGTTAAACATTTAATGCCACAAAAATACTCTTCCTCCTCATATACTCATATATCCCACATTCATTATAAAAATATCATAGTTAATATATTATTAAAATAATATATTTAAATGAATTATTTTATCGAGAAAAAGATAAAATATTAATTTTCAACAATTGTCACATTAAAATTTTCTCCATCTATATCCACATAAAATCAATATTTTCCTCATCATATAAATCAATAATTAATTATTCACAAATAATATTACAGAATCACAAGATCTTGCAACCAGTAGTTCGAGGGAAAGTGGGGGCTTTCAATAAGGATCTCTCCTTCTTGGTAGCAATGATTAGGTGACCAAACCTCTCCTTGTATGTAACTTTCTAGACATTGCCAATAATGTTATCTAATAATATTATTCAGGATAATATGAATTATTGCTTCGATAATAAAAAAAATACTCGTGTAATGACAATTATTGAAACAACAAAAGAATATAAAATATCAACGCAACAATTATTGAATCAATAAAATAAAATCTTTGAATAAGTAATTCATCGTAACAATTATTGAGTAAGTGCCTTCTTACGTAAGAATCAATAATTGGTGCAATCACTGCAGTGCTACTTGCTCAACAACGCGTATTAGTGTGTTTTAACCATCTCTGTATTCCAACAAGATAATTGCAGTATAACTACGCCTGTTATTTATAAACAACTTATATTTGTCGTTTTTCTTCATCCAATCGCTCAAGTTATGGGGCCCATAAAAGATCGCTACGTCGCACGAATATTCCCACGAAGTATGAATATTCCACGACCAAACGAATATTCCCCGACAATAATGAATATTTTATCACCAATTGCTTATTTAAAATATTTGCGCATTTTACCCATAACTATCCACATTAATCAAATCAACCCTTACTATTTCAAAAATAATAAATAGAGAAAAATAAATTTCATTTATTAATAATTTGGGGTCTTACACATTGAATTCTACATTTTTGATTAACAAGTTTCTCTTCAAGGAGGAGAGCAGCCTAAAGAGAATCAGTTTGAGATCTCTGGATAAGAAGGAGAGAGGGATCACCAGGATTAAGAGAGATGGCTTGCTGAGTAGCGTGCAAGCAGTCCCTAGCCTGCTTCACATTTGAGATCAAATTACCATTGCGCTTATTAAGATCCTTTAAAGCAAACTTAACAGCAGAGAGCTTTCATACCAATCCATGAAGTCTTTCAAGAGAAGAGGGCCAATAACGCGGAGGTCCATCAGGAGAAGGTCGTCAAGCCAATCCATGAAGTCTTTCATACCATAATCCCAAGAACAGGAACCTCCATCAATTTCAGTCAAGGATTTAACCACATTATAGTCCCCAAGAAGAGTCCACGGTTTATCAATCGAGCCAGCAATAGCTCTAAAATCATTCCAAAGAAATTTCCTTTCACTAGGGGTATTGAGCCCATAAACAACAATAACAAACCCATTAAAACTAAAATTGACAGAAGAAACAGAACAATGGATAAATTGTGCAGACTTTGTAATAACATTGACATTACAGATATTTGGGTCCCAACTAATCCAAATTCTTCCATTTGCATGATACTCATAGTTAAAGTGCCACTGCCAATTCCTACAAATAGCTTTAGAGACAAAATTAGCCTTAGGAGACTTGACCCTTGTTTCAACCAGGCCAACAAAAGAGATTCTATGCTTACGAATGAGATCATGGACACTAGTCTGCTTTGGAGACATATTTACACCTCTAATATTCATAGAGCAAAAATTTATCATAAACAGAGGATGAAGTTAAGCTGGGGACTTCTTACTCCCCCCTCCTTTGATCTTTTTCTTTGATGCTTGACCAAAATCAAGAGAGCCTACAACTTTGTGTTTGAGATCCCTAACTTCCTTCTCATCAATCAGTTTAAGTTTACCCACAAGAGGGTTGGGAGAAGGAGTGGCATCAGTGTCAGAGAAACAGTCCTGAGGACCAGCGGCCACATGGGAGAGAAGGTTGAACAAATTTGAGTCTGGAGAAAGCATAGTATCCTTCGGGTTAGATTGTTACTTAAGACCCTTAGCAACCACTATCCAACCATCAGTAAGGAGGGGGTCAAAAGAAGAGCCTTTGTGACGCCCCCAAATCCGTGTAACATCGATTACAGGACATGGTACTCACGATACAACATACATAATCATTTATCTAAGTAACTCTAATAATAATAATAATAATATTAACTATTACATACTTATTCAAAATAAAGTCCCAAGTCTTTACAACCTTTAATAAACTAAAACTTAAACTTAGCATTTATCGCTACATCACTTCATATGCGGAAATATAATTATTACATAAATAACTCTCATCATTTCATCTTAGACTTTCCTTTATCCTTACCCGAGCTCTCAGCGTTATCATCCTTAACTGAAAGGTTTAAGCAAGAATGAGCACAAATTGCCCAGCAAGTATATAAAGTAGTTTGAGAACATACATCAGAAGTAAAAGCGTTAATATGAATATTTCTCAACAGTTTAAATAAATATCAAGAGATAAACTGGAATATCAAGATAAGAGTTCTGGAATTCTCAATAGCATACTAAGGGGTGTTAGATACCCTGAACATTACTTTATTTCATCAAAAACCATCAGACGGTTTAACAATCAAATAGATTGTAAACGGTCTCTGCAAGTACTCCAGTGATCGACTATCGTACCTACATTGTGCACAAGTATAAAGTTTAAACTCATAAGCGTAAATGGGACTATATGTCCGACATCAGTTACCCTGTTATCCGGGTTGTTCATCTTAGTATTCATGTGGGACCTCACCAAAGCAATTTGGATTGGTAAACATTCAATAGCTTCAAAGGATTTGAATTGTTCAAAAATATACTACGTTTGCATCAATAACATCTAAATTAAAACGAAAGCTAGAAAGCATGCTTGAATATAGTTCATTAAGGGTATCTGAACTTTAAAGTATAACTTGAGCCATAATAGGAACTTAATAATCATCAATAACGTTTCGCATCACAATTGAAGTTATAGAACTTTACAATAGAGAAGCTTGCACGAATGATTACTTAATCACAAGCCCAAACTTACCCTCGCTGCAATCAACTGAATAAGAAATGAATAAATTCATAATGAAAAATAGGGTAAGAAACTTGCCTTGATCGTTGTTTACCAATAACAGATTAACGACTTACAACTATCCGCGCGTGTCTGCCTACACAATTGTATAATCATGCACATCAACTATTAGCAACGTAGTAGTTGTAATATAAACTTTACTCTATAATTTTAAGAGTTCACTCTATGATTTTCACTCTACTATCTGCACTCTACGATTTTCAGAGTTCACTCTACGATTTTCAGTGTTGACTCTACGATTTTCACTCTCTACTATCAGACTCTACGATTTTTAGAGTTTACTCTACGACTTTCATTGACTCTACGATTTTTGAGTTTACTCTACGATTTTCATTGACTTCGACGATTTTAGAGTTTACTCTACGATTTTCAACCGACTACGATTTTCAGAATTTACTCTACGATTTTCATTGACTCTACGATTTTCAGAGTTTACTCTACGATTTTCACTGACTCTATGATTTTCAGAGTTTACTCTGCGATTCTCATTGACTCTACGATTTTCAGAGTTTACTCTACGATTTTCACTGACTCTACGATTTTCAGAGTTTACTCTACAATTTTCAGAGTTTACTCTACGATTTTCATTGACTCTACGATTTTTATTCCCGCTAATCTAAAGATGATATGACCATGATACTTGGACACAATAAACTTCATACATCAAGGTATTTTAAAAAAATATAACATTCATAAAACTAGCATGATAAGACCACAAACCAACTGCATAAAAAAGCGTGCAAGCACTAGTTTTATACTTAGAAAAAAATTCTGAAATTTTTAGAATTCTGCAGATTTTATTACCAACATGCATGCTTACGATTTTCATAACTTGCTCAATTTAACTCCCTTTCCTATGAAATTTGGACAGGTTGTACCTCATGTTACATACTATTTTATAAAATTATTACATACGTTAATCGAAGTATATATACACCATGATTCCGAGGTCAGAAAAACCTCAAAAATCACAGATTACTAGTTAAACCCAATTTGACAAAAATCCGTGATTTTGTTTTTAGCATGCAATTAAATTATTCCTAATGTCCAGATCATCTACTCTCACATGTTTTCACATTTCACAACATCAAACTTCAACAAACTTCCACCTTTTTGATTAATTTAGCACCTTAGAGACATTTTATCAAAGGTAGATCATGCATTGCTTAATTCTTTGATTTTCTATGAATTTGATGCATGATTAACCCATATCTTTGTTGTTAATGATCTATAATCATCAAACAATGATAATATGGCAACACAAAGCCACAACAAATCATTTACCAATTTTATATGCATTTTCTTCTCATTTTTCTTATAAAAATAAAATGGGTTCATGAATTAACTTTTGATGAATTTCTTCTTGGTTTAATATGATGCTCCTTCTCTTTGCTTGTCAAATCCTCAGTAATCCTCCAAAATTATTTCTAACTCTCTTAGGCTCTCAATTTCTCTCCATGTTTACTCACTTGGTGGAATTTTCTTAAAAGAAAAGTGTGTTTGTATATATGTATAGCTTTGTTAGAGTCATTTGATTCCCATAACCCCCAACTCCCATAACCCCCAACTCTAATGATTAGTTACTCACAATACTTAATAATACAATAATATAGTTAATTAATAGAAAGAATGTGGGAGTTAGAGAAAATGAATGTGGGAGTTAGAAAAATAAAAAGAATTTTGATTTTAAGGAATAAAATAAATTACTTCCACCTTAGCTATTATGTAATATACGTATACTCTCTCCATTGTCCCAATTTAATAGTCTCATGGGTCCATCAGTTCAGCTGATTTCTATTATAAAAAAAATACATATATTATTTTAATCAATTAATAAGCTATTTGACTATTTTACCCTTCGGAACCAAACTTTGCGAACCATATAACGATTCCTACTAAAGTCAACGTTCCGGACGTCATGGGACTATCCGTTTAGTCAAATTCATCTCTGAAATTCGTAGTTGACTTTTTCCTTGAAAAAGTCAACTAGTTGACTTTGACCAAAAAGTCAACTGTGACACTTTTTTGTGATTACAGTCTATCCTGACTAATTTCGACGTTCCGGACTTGAATACGCAGTTCGCGTCTCTAGATTCCGCTCCGAACTCCAGCTCATGATTTAATACCATCCCACGTAATAAATAGAATAATTCCCTACTTAATCAATTTAAATAGTTAAATAAAACTAAACCAACCATTTAAATACATCTCATCACATATCTTAAAATAACACATATATTTACAACACATATACATCTAATAAATGAAATCTCCCAAAAGTTTCATATAAATTCGTTTATTAATAATTCTTAAATTACATAAGAAAAATATCTCGGATATTACAGCCTTGGACATGGGGGACAGGGGGGAGCAAGGGCTTTCTGTCCAACTTATATCTTTGGGACCCATTTGAAGTTGGCACTAGGGCAGCGAGCAAGGGAGTGGCCAAAAGACTTGCAATGAGAGTAGAAGATAGGTCAATTTTGGTATTCCACTTTTACCCGAACAACTTTTTCAGTTTGGGTTTCCTCATCAATAACGTCCACTTCCAGACAGCTAGGGAATGAAGATGAAGAAGAAAGATCTACACATACTTTGGCAAATTTCATCGGCTCAAATTTACCAGTATCACTATCAACGAAGAGTGGCTTACCAATGCCACTAGCTAGGTGACTGAGCCCTGTAGGAGAAAGGTAGGACATTGGGACGTTATGAAATTTAACCCAAACTGGAGCTTTAGTGCAGGCTTCAAACGTGAAATCCATGCCTTCTTTCCAAAGCATGAGGCATAGATGTTTGTTCGAGATGTACCAAGGGCCAAGAGCAAGGACATTTTCTCTTTCCAGAGAGTTTGAAAACTTGAAGACAAAAAAACCCCTTCTCATGCAAGAAAACCTTCTGCAGTCCATGTTTGTCCCAAAGCTTATGAACAATTTCTTCAACAAGTTTAAAGGGGAGTCTAGAGTTGATAAAGCTCCCCACGAGGCAGGTATTCCAAAGAGTATTTCCTTTTAGGAGAACCTCAGCCGGAGGTCTAATGCGAATTGTTCCATTCTCCGAGGCCAGAGGATCGGGGGGAAATATTCAAGCGGAGAGCAGTGTTTTGGGTCACTATTGGTTACCACATCACTCCAAGATTGTTTAGATTGCTTAACAGCTTCAGGAGGGTTATCATCACATTTTTCCTCCACACAGGTAGCGAGAGAGGGGGACGCGTTCGTAGCAGATTGCAGACCTGACACAGGGGCGAGCACTGTAAGAAGTTCACCAGAGGGTCTCTGGGAGCCAAGATCTAGCATGGTGTGGTTGTTAACACTCCTAACAGATTTTCCTTTGTTAGCGAAATCATTGACATTCTGAAGCAAAAAACCTTGGGCTTTTATGAAGTCCATTAAGGTAAGGCACTTCCTACTTTCATCAGCTGCATCAAGGTGACCCTGTTGCGATAGGTGATGCGCTGCTTTGAAGATCTCGGGCATAGAGGGGCCAAGCATATGACCTACATTTTCCGCGACAATGTTGTTAGCTTTTGAGTCAGAGGACTCAACAGAGGCAAGATTGGTCGTAACAGGCATGGGGTCAAATTCTGCCATAACGTGTCAACAGCAGCAGGGGAGTTGGGGTTTGATACACCAAAATTGGCAAAAAGGTCATGGGAAAGGCTACTCTCAGAGTTACCAGCCGAGAGGTGAGAGAAATCAACCATGGCGAGGCAGCAAGATGGCGGAGGGAGGGGGAAGAGGAGCTCTGAAGAGAACGAATGAGAAGGATGAGTGAGACGGAGGAGTACAGAGGAGGGAGGGGATGGAGCTAAAAGAGGAAAATAGAGAAGTTTGGTAAGGATAGAGAAGTTTGGTGAGATTGGGCGGGAGACCAGAAAAAGAAAGAAGGAGTTGACGGTAACTAGATGGAGGGGTAAACGAAAGATTTAGAGAGAAACATCCTAGTGAGAGAGTCTAACCCATGCTCCCCTTCATCCTTGAATTTTGAGTTTCATCTAGTATCATTTCATTTGGAATATTAGTCTGAACTTTATTATTAAATTTTAAAATATTCATTCGGGGTACTATTCATAGAGTACTACTATTCACTCAGGGTGCTATTCATGGGTACTATTTATACGGTACTATTCATGGGTACTATTTATACGGTACTATTCATGAGTACAATTCACGACAAAATTGGTTTCTTTTCTGTCCAAATTATTTTTGATACATGAATATCATTCTTGAATTTTACTCCACAATTAGTTACCATGTTGACAATTTGGACATTCTTGAACTCTGGATAAATTGAATTATAAATCTCTAATATTTATCATTGATCTCACTTGATTGATTCTTTATATTATTGTCATCATCATCATGCTTATATTGTGGTGAAAGTCATCTTTGGCCCGTAGTGCATAGATGGATTGTTGATTGGTATGATTATGACAAGGAATTATGTATTGGTATAATCATGACCTGTAATGTTACAAACAAATGATGTGGTGAAAGTCCTCTTTGGCCCGTAGTGCATAGATGTATAGTTGTTTGGCATGATCATGACCACTAGTGATACATAAGAATATCATTGGCCCGTAGTGCATGGATAATTCGTTGATCTAAAATGATTATTTATTCGTGTTACAGAGATAAAATATTGATGATGGACTTTTAAATCATAGAAGATAGTAGAAATCATGCTTTACTTGACTCTTATAATGGATTGCTATTTCCATTGCAGTTGTTGATCTAAAACTTGTTGTCTATTGTATTCTATTAGATTTTTCTCTGTTGAGGATTAATGATAATTTATTCTGCATTATCTTGGTCATAATATTCTTTACTGGGCTAGTTGAGCTCACTCTTTTCTTTCATTGTTCTCTTCATGAAATGAGAATATAGCTTGGACTAGTCAGGGAATGGAGTGATGGTCCAAGATGGTTGCTATAGTAGTCCTCACTATTCTATAAAATAGTGTGATAATAATTGTAATGAGGACTTTATTTGAGTTTGGATATTGTCTACGAGTTTAAAACTCACAGCTTATATTTGTTCGTATTTTACACGACAGTTAATAGTTGTATAAATGAAGTTGTATTTGATTTCTCTACCATGTATTTGGCGACTCAGAATGGGTTGTGTGGACCTATTTTGGGGGCGTCACACTTACTGCTGAATTTGTAGGCATGTAGTTAGCTGCATTGCATTACATTGTATATTGTTGTGCTCGAGGACTAGCACGGGTTAAGTTTGGGGGGGGGGACTTTGATGAGTGAGTTTTATACCTATGAATCGGGTTCGTATTTGGACTTAAACGGTCTTTATTATGTCAATTTTAGTTTCATTTTACTTTTGTTTGTGTTTGTTTTGTTTGTAGGTTTCTTTATGTGTTAACGTTGGTACAATGGTGGCAATGCGGTGGAAAACAACATGAAAAGGAAGGAAATCAGAAATGACAGTTTTAATACCCCGCCAGGGCGGGGGTGCACGTGTCAAGATATTCAGGACCCCACCGGGGCGGGCATTACCAAAGCTTAAACCCCCGCCGGGGCGAGGGTACGCAGATAGAATGAAAGAATTTGGTTGCAATTCTAACACTGCAGATGCGTGGAAGGAAGGACTTTGGCTCTAATTGGGAATGGATTATGGTCGTTTTGAACAGCTATTACAGAGACATAAGAGGAAAAACATAAATTTCAATTACTCAATAATCAATCAAAACTTTTGGAGCCCTAATTTCTTGAAGATCATTTGAGGAGTGGAGCAGAAGATCAAGATCACGAGAACTGCAGACTTGAGTGAGGATAAGGGTGGTTCTATACTAGTCTTTGTCTTTCAATTCAGTTTCTGTAATTGGGATGATGAATTCATTTATCTATTCAGTTTTTAATTCATTTATGATGAACTAAATTTCTAATTAAGCTTGCAATGGATCTTTAATGTGGAACGATGATTATCATGCTCTAATTTTAGTTTAATAAAGCTATCTATTCAGTTCATCTATTATGATTTGTGCTTAATTTATGAATTGCTTGATCACCACTTTTATGTGGATTTGTATGGACTCGAGAGATGAGATATGAATCTAGACTTAGTCATAATAACATGTATTCATGATTTCTGCGTTTTGATGGAATTCTTGATGTATGTTTAGGGTTGAGATATACCTAACATCGCATGTAATCGTGTAAGAACTTGGAATTTAAACCTTATTTGATTTTAATTCACATAGAGATATAGTGAATTAGTTAATTAGGGTGTTTGGCTTAATTCTATCAATTGTGGATTTAAGTTAATACGGTGTTAGTGCATCGAGAGATGGCTAATTCTACTTTAGTGTTCTTGATTAATGAACTAAGATAGTTAATTGAATTAAAAAGAAGTGTGATAATCAGAGTGAAGCTTAAAGTGAAGTTGTAGGCTTAATTGTCCATTATCTGATTAAAATTAGCGTTAACAAGTTGTGTTGATTTTTAGTTTATTAGTTTTCTTTAATTGCAATCATTAATTCGAATAGTTTAATAAAATTGAAATAATAAAAAACTGGTAATTGTTATATTAGAATTAACACTTGTCTCTATGGGAACGATACTCTACTTATCATTATATTACTTGTTGATCACGTATACTTGTGTGTTGTGCGTATTTTAGAATTACACCAACAAAAGGTACATGTTTAGGCCACATAGGAATATCTTCTAAAAAGTGACGTAGCCACTCAACTTCTTCTCCAGCCTTATCCAATGCAATAAACTCATATTCCACGTTGGTTATCACTGCTCCGATGACTGTTGCCACTGGTACGACTATTATCTTGTTGCCGATTGTTGTCTTTTGGTTGAGCTATCTCATTATCTCGCTCCAATAATTGAGCCCTATTCACAACATCTGAATACAAATAAAGTTTATGAGAAATTAGATATTGACGAATTTTGGGTTTTAAACCTCTCAAAAACATTTGTGTCATTCGCTCCTCATTATCCACCAAATGGGAAATAAACCGGGATAACTCCGCAAACTTAGCCTTGTATTGTGATACAATCATATTGTTATGTTCCAGCTTGATGAATTCCACCTCCTTCATATGACGAATACTTTCTGGAAAATACTTGTCATTGAATAATTCCTAGAACTTCTCCCAAGACATCGTAAGTGCGAAAAGATGAGTACGCTTTACAGATTTCCACCAGTAATCTGCCTCTCCACGCAATATAAAGGTGCGAAGGGAACCTTTTGCTCCTCTGAGCATCCCAAGACATCAAATATCTTGGTAATATTCTTAATCCATGCTTCTGCCTTAAGTGGCTCTGGCTTTCCAAAAAACTCTAGTGGTCCTAACTCCTTGAATTGCTTAGCATTGACCAGCTGCGAGTTGCCATTGTTTCCACCTGCATTTTGAACACGAGCCTCTCTCGTTTGGTGTTGCATGAATTGTAGAAAGCTCCTAAACATCCCATTGTTCATCACTTGGTCGGTGTTGTTGTTTACATGAGGATTATTACCTTCTTGATGCACATTATCCTGGTTATTGATTGGCAGTGTCTCAACGGTCTCATGTGTTCCATTGCTTATCTCAAAATTTTCAGATGTCATTCTCAAATACTGCCACAAAACTAAGGTTAATTAAAGAAATTGACATTCCACATATTATCCTTATATTCCGACCGACTAATTAAATAACAAATAAGCTTAGGTAGGACACACTAGCGAATGATTTACTCGTCTCTCCCCTCCTAGTTCTAATCTCAGATCTCCACCAGAGATCATATCCCTAAGCTCTGAAACCAACTATGACGCCCCCAAAATAGGTCCACACAACCCATTCTGAGTCGCCAAATACATGGTACATAATTCAAATATAAACTTCAATTATACAACTATTAATTGTCGTATAAAATACGACAAAACATAAGTTGTTAGTTTTAATACATATATTGTTTTGTAGACAATATCCAAACTCAAATAAAATCCTCATTACAATTATTGTTACACTATTTTACAAAAGAGTGAGGACTGCTAGAGTAACCATCTTGAACCAATACTTTACTCCCCGACTAATCTCAGCTATATTCTCGCCTCCAGAGAAGAACAATGGAACAAAAAGGTATAGGATGATCTCAACTAGCCCAATAAAGAATAGTATGACCAAGATAATGTAGAACAAATTATCCTTAGTCCTGAACAAGGAAAACTCAAATAGAATACAATAGAACACAAGTTTTAGATCAACAACTGCAGCGGAAAAAACAATCCATTAGAAGAGTCAAGTAGAGCATGATGTCTACTATCTTTTATGATTTAAAAGTTCATCATCAATATTTTATCCCTGTAACACCAATCAATGATTATTTCTAATCAACAAATTATCTATGCACTACGGGCCAAAGATAATCGTTTGTATCACCAGTGGTCATGATCATGTCAAACACTTGTCCATATATGCACTTCGGGCCAAAGAGGACTTTCACCACAAACTTTTATCTGTAACATTAAAGGTTATGATTATACCAATACATAATTCCTGATAATAATCATACCAATCAACAGTCCATCTTTGCACTATGGGCCAAAGATGACTTTCAACACAATATAAGCACGAGGATAATGACAATGATATAAAGAATCAATCAAGTGAGATCATGGATAAAAATTAAAGATTTATAATTTAATTTATCTAGAGTTCAAGAATGTCCAAATTGTTAACATGATAACTAATTGTGGAGTAAAATTCAAGAATGATATTCATGTATCAAAAATAATTTGGACAGAAAAAATAAATAAATTTTGTTGTGAACAATACTCATGAATAGTACCGTATGAATAGTACTCATGAATTGCCGTATGAATAGTACCCCGACATTAAAAGATTAAAATTTAATAAGAAAGTTCAGACCAATATTTCAGTGAAATGATATTAGATAAAGCAAAAATCTTAAGAAATTTCTAATCATTTCAGGAATTATAGAAGCAATACTTACCATAGTAAGTTTAAATTTAGGAATATGAAATGAAATAATGTCACTTACATAATATGGAGTATGAAAGAAAATGATATCCCTTACGAGTATGGAAGGAAATAATATCATTTACGAGTATTGAAAGAAAATAACATCCTTTATCTTAGTAAGAAAGTAGTTTTGACTGGAATAACGGAGATTGTGCTGAGGAAATCTTGCACTGTTATCAACACTCAAAAATCCATATACTCACAAGAAATACGCTCAATATTATATAGAGAGAATTTTCTGATTTTATTTTGAAAATGCAACACACCTATTTGAAAAAGGAGAGTTCATACTCAAAATGAGAATTCCCACCTTTATTCACATGTTTATTTGAAAGAAAAGAATTCAAATTCAATTTGAAAACTAATTCAAATTCAATTTGATCATCTTCACTCCATTTTATTTTAATGCCAAAAAAAATAAAAATATTTACCATTTAAATTACTACTATACTATCACATTATACTATAATAATGTAATATTATAATAATATACTTGAATGAATATTTTATTGGAGAAGATAATTATGGTCTCATAGAAAAATAAGTCAAACTTTTCTTCCATTTATAACAAAATTGAAGAAATAATTACTTATCATATTCATCAATTATTTATAATTCTTTAATAATTATTTCTAATTTATATTATAGATTCACAATACTGACAACCAGATCATTCCCAGGAAAGAAGAGGCTTTCCGATAAGGATTTTTCTTTATTGGCGCGCAATTATATAACCTAACCCCTTTCCTCGACTGAACTTTCTAGACATTATCAATAATGCTATCTAATAATATCATTTCAATAATATGAGTTACTGTGTCGCGACAATTATTGAATCAATAATGTAAAATACTATTCAATTATCACTGTAGCAATTATTGCATCCATAATATGAAAGACTGTGCAATTTTTATTGTATCAATTATTGAGTGACTTCCTACGTAAGAATCAATAATCGGAGAGATATCAGGTAATACACGGTGTGCTATCTTGTGCAACCACACGATTATTCTTGTACTTTTATCAAGGGTATTTTAACACTTTAATGGTAAAAGTTTTGCCGTTATTTTTTATAAAAAGGTTATTTCTGTCGCTTTCTATATCCGACAGCTATTCTGTTATGTGGTCCACCAATGATTGCACAGTCGTACGGATATTCCCAGACAAATAGAATATTCCCCGACAAAACGAATATTTTATGACAACTTGCTTACTTTGCAAAATTGGCACATATCACCCATAACTATAGCATTATATCAAATCAACACATTATTATTCAAAATGATATTTAGAGAAAATTAAATCTTTATTCATAAAAAGTTGGGGTCTTACAACCTCCCCTTCTTATGAAATTTCGTCCTCGAAATTGATGTATGTACCTAGTATGTCGAAGAGGTGAGTATACCTTGTTTCATTTTAGATTATAACTCCTAGGTCATTTCCTCAATATCATGGTTTCTCCATAAAACTTTGACTTGAGGTATAACCTTTGAGCGTAGAATATTCTCCTTCTTAGCCAAGATCATGACAGGTACCTCCTCATACGTTAAATCTTCCTCTATCCCATCTGGTTCTAATTCAATAATGTGGTTCTAATTCAATAATGTAAAATTCAATAATTCAATAATGTAAAAAATTTAATAATTCAATAATATGGTTCTAATTCAATAATGTGGTTCTCATACGTACCATGGATATGTAAAAAAATGTTATGAACACGAGACATACTTGGTGGTAAGGTGTGACGCTCCCAAAATAGGTCCACACAACCCATTCTGAGTCGCCAAATACATGGTACAGAAAATAACTACAACTTCATTATTATAATTATCGTGCAAAATACGACAACATATGCTGTGAGTTTAAATACAAATAGTCTTCTAGACAGTATTCAAACTCAAATAAGTTCTCGTTACAATTATTGATACACTATTTTACAAAAATAGTGAGGACCGCTAAAACAACTGACTTAGAACATCACTCCGCACCTCGACTAGTTCCCGCTATATTCTCGCCTCCTGATAAGAAAAATGGAACAAAAACGAAAAGGGTGAGCTCAACTAGCCCAGTAAAGAATATTATGACTAAGGTAATGTACAATAAATTATTGTTAGCCTTCAATAAATTAGATAAAATATAATGGACAACACATTTTAGATCAATATTCGCAGCGGAAATAACAATTCATTAGAAGAGTTAAGTAGAGAATAAAATCTACTATGTTCTATAATTTAAAAGTCCATCATCAATATTTTATCCATGTAACATCAATCAATACACATCTTGAATCAAATATTCCTCTTTGCACTACGGGCCAAAGATAGTCATTCGTATCACCAGTTGGTCATGTTCATCTCAACACCTGTTCATCTTTGCACTACGGGCCAAAGATATTCATCAGATAATCATTCATCTTTGCACTACAGGCCAAAGATATTCAGTTATATCATCATTTAGGACTGAGAATGATGAAAAATATTTTAAAGAAACGAATTCAGTTAGATAAAAGGACAAAGATTAGGGATTCGTACTTTAGATAATCCATGTTCAAAAATACTCCGTAATAAACCATAGTGGAGTAAAATTCAAGAATGAAGATCAAAACATAGATACAATCAAAGATAGTAACCAAAATAGACATCTTGGACAAAGAAGATAAAAATTCATTTTTCTGTGAATAGTGTCGTATTTGTGAATAGTGTCATATACGTGAATAGTGTCGTATACGTGAATAGTAACTCCGACACGAAAAGGTAGAAATTTCACATGAAAAATCATATTTCGTGAATAGTACTTGTGAATAGTACCGTATTCGTTAATAGTGTCATATACGTTAATAGTACTTGTGAATAGTACCGTATTCGTTAATAGTGTCATATACGTTAATAGTACCGTATACCGTAAAATTTTATTATGAAAGGTAAAAATTTCATAATAAAATTCATACCAATATTTCGGCATAATGATATTGAACGAAATAACATTATTTACTAAGAAAATAACATCCCTTACCTCAAAAGAATAATACGTCTGGCTGAAATATCGGATATAATGCTGAAGGAACTTGCACTGAATAGCAACTCTCAAAGTATCTAAATACTCACAAAAATACTCTTGATATTATATAGAGAGAAAACTTCTGATTCTGGTGTGATTTTTAATTCTAACTAAGCACTCTATTTATAGGAAAATGGCAGAACGCCAAAGCAGACTAAAATTTAATAAATTAATATTTTATTACAAATTCTCATGCATGACATACTTGAAATCAAACTTTGAAATTTCTCAGCACTCCACAAGGACAAGAGTGGGGCCCACCCTTCTAGAAAATCCCACCAAAATGTTTTAAATTTAAATAATAATTAGAAACTTCAATAATTCATAATAAATAGCCCTTTTATCAGAAAAATGCAAATTTTATGTCCATTCTACATGAAATTTAATTCTTTACAACTTTGTAGAAGAACGTTTTTTCAAATTCCAAACGAAAAATGACCGAAATCCACATACGGATGATTTTTAATACCTCAATTCCGACAAAATACTGATAAAGCACCTCAACATTAATTCCTTCATTTATATCCACATAAAAATAAATATTTCCTTATCATATAAATCAATAATTAATTATTCACAAATAATATTACAGAATCATAATAATGACAACCAGTTCGTTCCCAGGAAAGAGGGGGATTTATATAAGGATTTCTCCACTACTAATAGCGTTGTAATTAGGTGACCAAACCCCGCTTTCTAGATCGAACTTCCTTAGACATTATCAATAATGCTATCTAATAATATTATTCAAATAATATGAATTATTGATCCGATAATGGGAAATCATGTGCATCGACAATTATTAAAACAACAATAATATAAAATATCAACGTAAGAATTATTGAATCAATAAAATAAAATATTGAACAATAATTACTGTAATAATTATCGAGTAGGCCTTCAGAAGAATCAATAATCCAAAATATGTAATACAATCTGGTGTACATCATGCGACCACGCGTATTACTATATTTTAACCACCAGGTATTCCAACAGTGTTAACAGTAACAATTATACGTCGTTATTAAAAAAAACTCAAACTTGTCGTTTTCTTCATCCGACCGTTTTACATTATGGGGCCCACAAATGGCTGCTCCATCGTACGAATATTCCCTGACAGCAAGAATATTCCACGACTAAACGAATATTCCCCGACAATAATGAATATTTTATAACCACTAGCTTATTTTGCAAAATTTGCACATTTCACTCATAACCAAAGTATTATATCAAATTAACACCTTATTATTCACAATAATAATTAGAGGAAATTCAATTTTATTAATATAAAGTTGAGGTCTTACATAAGGCGAGTTTATAAGACACATACTCGGTCGAGGATTTCAAATGGACCAATAAATCGAGGGTTAAGCTTTCCTCTCTTTCTAAATCTCGTAACTCTTTTCCATGGAGCAACATGTAAAATTACATGGCCTCCGACATTAAATTCCACGTCCCTACGATGAAGATCAGCATAACTCTTTTGTCGGTCTTGTGAGGTTTGTATACGTTGCCGGATCATTTGAATCTTTTCTGTAGTCATGCGTACCATTTCTTGTCCCAACAACGTTGCTTCACCCACCTCATTCCAGCATACTAGAGAACGACACTTTCGTATATACAACACCTCGAATGGAGCCATGCCTATACTCGGTTGATAACTATTGTTGTAGGAGAATTCCACTAATGGCAATTACTTGTCCCAACTTCCTATGAAGTCTAGTACGCTGTTGGGTAAAATCTAATTACACACAACACGCAAGTATACGTGGTCAACAAGTAATAAAGTGAAGAGTAGAGTATCGTTCCCACAGAGAATTATTTAACAAAAATCACCAAGTACTAACCCGTAACCAACTCAATCTTATTTAAACGAATGAATTTCAAATTATATAAATTAAACTACTATTAAATCCCACTAGTTAAATTAAGATAATGGAGATTTAAGATCATAAATTCACTTATTGCTTCATTTAAGTTAACACACTTCTCATCAATTATTCTTTATCCTGAATTGTTAATCAAGAACACTAAAGCAGATAAAACCACCTCTCGATGCATAATACCCATATTAACGTCAATCCACAATTAAGATAGAAATCCGTTAAACACCTTAATCAACTAACCCACTATATCTCTATGTGAATTACAATTGAAGATGATTGAAGAATAAGTTCTCTATTCGATTACATGCGATGTCAAGCATATCTCTACCTTAACAATAATCAAAAATCTGCTATTGACAAAATTCATGACACATGTTATCATGATAAGATCTAAATCAATACTTTATCTCTGGAGTTCATATAGATTATCACAGTAATTGATGGCCAATCAATTAAACAATTAAGTTCAAATCACAATAGACAATCCTCACAATAGAATATAATAATTGATAGCGAAGCATATTAAAATAAACTACACAATAAGATCTATTGTAATCTCAAACAAAGAATTAGTTCATGATTATTGAATTAAAACTAAGAATCCACAATTCAAATAACATTAAAAGACAAAGATAGAAGAAGATGAGAAGATAGAATCTATTGTCTGTAGATTTGATGCTCCCTCCTTGCTCCTACTTTGATTCTTCAATGGTCTCCAAGATGCTTCATTCTCCAAATCTAATAAGAACTAGTGTTTTTATCTAATTTACCCTAATCTAATCTAATTGAATCCTCTATCTAGTCTCTAATCTCCCATAATCCTTATGATTCTCCTCCATTTATAAGTCTCTTCATATGTCTTTAAGTCCTCTTGGAAGTTCTCTTGGAAGTCCTTGTGTCAATCGGATCGAAACAATCCTTCCCAGACTCAAATTGGACCAAAATTCGCACTTTTCGCGCATTTTCTAGGCTACCCCCGCCCCGGCGGGGGTTTATGCTTGATTTGGGCCAGCCCCGGCGGGCTAGGGGCCTGCTTTGTGACTCGCATGCCCACCCCGGTGGCGGTTTTGTGAAAGAAAATTTTTTGCTCTGACGTCCTTTGGGAAAACGACCATAACTTTAGATCCGAGAAGAGTTACGAGGCCTGCCACCTATCAAATCAAAGATATCGACGAGATCTACAACTTTCGTACTTTAAAATTTTAGAAATAACGGACGGATGAAGGTCGAAAGTGGGCTGGAAGTGACTGCTATGCAAATGACCACCCAAAACAGTGACGTTCGACGTCCGTTGGTACACATGTCATAACTCTTGCATTCGAACTCCGATTGGAATGATTCAAAATGTTCCAGAAAGCTAAGAAGAAGCTCTACAATGTAATCCAAGTTCCAAACCAAGAACATGAAATAAACATAAAAGCCCAAACGATGTCCGGATTGCTTTTCTTTGCGTTTGCATACCAATTCTTTGCGATTTCAACTCCCAAGCATATAATCTGCAAAACGAACACAAAATGCATGAAAAGTAACTAAGAAACATGAGATTAAGCAAATAATTCAAGTAACAGATACCGGATAAGTAGGTATAAAACCTACTTATCATACGCAGAGTCTCAATAGATCTTCAAGAGTTTGAATAGTCCTTTCTGATTGTCCGTCCGTATGGGGATGATATACAGACCTAAATCGTAAATCAGTGCCCATATCTTTATGCAAGCTGACCCAAAATCGTGAAGTGAATCTTGGGTCTCGATCAGAAACTATGGATACTGGTACACCATGTAATCTCACAATGTCATCTATGTACATACGAGCAAGACGTTCAAGTAAATAAGTTTCTCGTATAGGAAAGAAATGAGTAGACTTGGTTAATATATCGACAATGACCCAAATTGAATCTATGCCTTGAGAAACCTTGGAAAGACCAGTAACGAAATCCATGTTGATGCGTTCCCACTTCCATTCTGGAATTTCAAGTGGTTGTAATGGACCTTTTGGTACTTGATGCTCCGCCTTGACACGTTGACAAGTTAAACACCTTGAGATAAACTTTGCAATCTCTCTCTTCATATTGCTCCACCAAAATGTATGCCGAAGATCACGATACATTTTGATACTTACAGGATAGATTGCAAACAGTGTGTTGTATGCCTCCATCATGATTTTATACTTCAAATCAGAGTCGTCAAGAACACAAAGTCTGGAGTTGACTCGAAATATTCCTTTTTCGTCGATTCTTATTTCTGGAATAGCACCTTCTTGTACTTTCTTCTTCATACTCATCATCTCTGGGTCTGCAGCTTGAGCAGCTTTAACTTTATCTATTAAAGTCGGTTCTACTCGTATATTTGCCGTCTTCACGTGGGTCCCTAAAGTTTTTAGCTCTATCTCCATTTTTTGTAAGTCATACAAAGTGAGTTTTTGTGTTAACAACATCACACTCGTACTCACATACGTTCTTCTACTCAACGCGTCAGCTACCACGTTTGATTTTCCAGGATGGTATTGAATGGTTGGTTATAATCTTTCAATAGCTCGAGTCAACGTCGTTGCCGCATGTTAAGTTCATTTTTGGTGAAGAAATATTTGAGGCTTTTATGATCTGTATAGATCTCCATTTTCTTTTTTTGCTAAATTTTAAAACTATATAGATGGAAAAAAGATACAAGGGACATTGGGGACACCAACAGAATATAGCATAGACATCACAGGACACGCCCTATGATGTCACGACTAAAAAAAGGCAAGCTAAAACAACCATACCAAACCAAGCCAAACAAGAAAAAACAAAAGGAACAAGAGAAATCAACAACCCTATTACAGGAGACTATGACTAAACAATTGCAATAACCTGCAACCAATACTGAAACATTTAGCCAAAACTGAACAGCCCAAGGAAACAACAAGGAGCCATAAATCCAAGGAGATCCAAAAGCCAATAGCTACAGCTCTAAAAAACATGGGACCCTAACCGTGATTACAGCTTTCTCCCCATTATAGGTAGTGTCTCCAAATCTTTAGCACGAAAATGACTGCTGCCAACTCTAGATCATGAGCAGGATAATTCCTCTCATATTCTTTGAGTTGTCGTGAGGTATAGGCTATGACTTTTCCATGTTGCATGAGAACACATCCTAAACCTCTACCTGAAGAATCGTTATAGATGACAAATCCCTCTGAACCTGATGATATTATCAAAATAGCTGCTGAAATGAGTCTCCTCTTGAGTTCTTGGAAGCTCTTCTCACATTCCTCGCTCCATCCGAATGTTGTATCTTTTTGAGCCAACTAAGTTAATGGAGAAGCGATTCGAGAAAATCCTTCCACGAATCTCCAATAATAACCAGCTAAGCCCAGAAAACTATGTACTTCGGTTACTGACTTAGGTTGCTCCCAACTTTGTATATTTATTCAATCTTTGCTAGATCAACTGATATATCATGTTTCAATATTACGTGCCCAAGGAAGGCTACTTCCTCAAGCTAGAACTTGTATTTTTTCAACTTGGCATATAACTTATTTTGACGAAGCTTTTGGAGTATCAGCCTCAAGTGTTATTCATGATCTTCACGGCTTTTCGAATAGATGAGGATGTCATCAATAAAGACAACCACAAAATGATCCAAATATTTCTTGAATACTTGGTTATCATATCCATGAAGGCAGCATGAACATTAGTCTATCCAAAAGACATGACTAGGAATTCGTAATGCTCATACCGAGTCCTGAAAGCAGTATTTGGAATGTCATCAGTTTTAATCTTTAACTGATGATATCCGGAACAAAGATCGATCTTTGAGAAGAATTTAGCACCTTATAACTGGTCAAACAGGTCATTAATGCGAGGTAACGGGTATCTATTTTTTATGGTGACATGGTTCAACTCCCGATAGTCAATGCAAAATCACATACTCCCATCTTTCTTCTTTACGAACAAAACAGGAGCACCCCAAGGAGATGTACTAGGACAAATGAAACCAATGTCTAATAGTTCCTGTAGTTGGGTTTTTAACTCTTGAAGATCAATAGGAGTCATTTGATATGGGGTTTTGGAAATGGGTTTTGTACCGGGTTTAAGGTCAATATAAAATTCGATTTCACGCTCTGGGGGTAGGCCAGGAAGTTCTTCAGAAAATACGTCAGGAAATTCATTAACAATAGAAATATCATTCAAATTTGACATATTTTTGTTTAAATCTATGACATGAGCTAAGAAAGCTTGACATTCATTTTTCAATAAACGAATGGCTTTATGGCTTGATATGACAGTGATTGACTTTAGTGGTTTGGTTGCTTGAATTCGCATAACAGGTTGCTTAGGAATATGAAAACTAACGACCTTACGAAAACAATCAATTTTAGCATGATGAGTAGTTAACCAATCAATCCCTAAAATCACATCAAATACAAGTATTTTCAAAGAGATGAGATCAACATATAATGTGAGGGTGCTAATTTGAATCAAACAAGAATTATAAACTGTGGATGTAATGAAAGTTTCTCTTAACGGAGTTTCAACAGATAAGTCAAAGTCTAATTTCTCAGGAGTCAAGTTCAAACGTTGAACACAAGCAGGTGAAATAAAAGAATGGGTAGAACCGGTATCTAATAAGGTATAAACTTCGCAAGAGTTTATGATTAGCTTACCCGTGATAACTTCGTTCGGGTTCCTCACTTTTTGGGAAGTCACGACAAAAGCTCTCCCCTAAACCACCGACTTTGTCTTGTCCGTAGCCGCCTTTGGTGCCACCGTCCCAGCTGGACATGACTTCACTACAGGACAAAATTGAGCTATGTGATCGTCCTTTCCATAACTGAAACAAACATCGGAAGGCAGTGTACAGTTTGGACTGATATGTCCCTCCTCTCCACATCTGTATCATCTAACTGGTAGTCGTTCTCATCCCCTAGAAATAGTTGATGGTGCTGGTGCTTCTACCGATGTCATTCCGCCATTGTTGAATCTTCTCTTTTTGAAATTTTCACTTGACTCATTTCTTCTATTATCTTAGCCAGGATTACCACCGAAGTGGTTACCATTTCTGATATGATAATTTCCTCCACGTTAGTTATCACTGCTCTGATGACTGTTGCCACTGGTACGACTATTATCTTGTTGCCGGTTGTTGTCTTTTGGTTGAGCTATCTCATTATCTCGCTCCAACAATTGAGCCATATTCACAACATTTGAATACAAACAAAATTTATAAGAAATAAGATATTGACGAATTTCGGGTTTTTAACCTCTCAAAAACATTCGTGTCATTCGCTCCTAATTATCCACCAAATGGGATGCAAACCGGGATAACTCTGCAAACTTAGTCTCGTATTGTGATACAATCATATTGTTCAGTTCCAACTTGATGAATTCCACCTCCTTCATATGAAGAATACTTTCTGGAAAAATACTTGTCGTTGAATAATTCCTGGAACTTCTCCTAAGACATCGTTAGTGCGGAAAGATGAGTACACTTTACAGATTCTCACCAGTAATCTGCCTCTCCACGCAACATAAAGGTGGCGAAGGGAACCTTTTGCTCCTCTGAGCATCCCAAGACATCAAATATCTTGGTAATATGCTTAATCCATGCTTCTGCCTTAAGTGGCTCTGGCTTTTCCAAAAACTACGGCGGTCCCAACTCCTTGAATTGCTTATCAGTGACCAACTGTGAGTTTCCATTGTTTCCACCTACATTTTGAACATGAGTCTGTCTCGTTTGGTGTTGCGTGAATTGTAGAAAGCTCCTAAACATCTCATCGTTCATCATTTGATCGGTGTTGTTGTTTACATGAGAATTATTGCCTTCTTGACGCACATTATCCTGGTTATTGATTGACGGTGTCTCAACGGTCTCATGTGCTCCATTGCTTATCTCAAAAATTTTATATGTCATTCACAAATACTGCCACAAAACAAAGTTTAATTAAATAAATTGACATTCCAGATATTATCTATATATTTCGACCGACCAATTAAATAACAAATAAGCTTAGGTAGGACACACTAGCGAAGAATTTACTCGTTTATCCCCTCCTAGTTATAATCCCAGATCTCCACCAGAGATCATATCCCTAAGCTCTGATACCAACTGTGACGCCCCCAAAATAGGTCCACACAACCCATTCTAAGTCGTTAAATACATAGTACATAATTCAAATAAAAACTTCAATTATACAACTATTAATTGTCAAGTAAAATATGACAAAGTATAAGATGTGAGTTTTAATACAAATATTATCATGTAGACAATATCCAAACTCAAATAAAGACCTCATTATAATTATTGTTACACTTTTTTACAAAATAGTGAGGACTCATATAGTAACCATCTTGAACCATTACTCCACTCCCCGACTAGTCCAAGCTATATTCTCACCTCCTGGGAAGAACAATGGAACCAAAAGAAAAAGGGTGAGCTCAACTAGCCAAGTAAAGAATATTATGACTAAGATAATGTAGAACAAATTATCCTTAGTCCTCAACAGGGAAAAATCTGATAGAATACAATAGACAACAAGTTTTAGATCAACAACTGCAGCAGAAACAACAATCCATTAGAAGAGTCAAGTAGAGCATGATGTATACTATCTTCTATGATTTAAAAGTTCATCATCAATATTTTATCCCTGCAACACCAATCAATAATTATTTCCAATCAAAGAGTTATCTATGCAGTACAGGCCAAAGATAATCGTTTGTATCACCAGTGGTCATAATCATGTCAAACACCTGTCCATCTATGCACTTCGAGCCAAAGAGGACTTTCACCACAAACTTTTATCTGTAACATTAAAAGCTATGATTATACCAATATACAATTCTTGGTCATAATCATACCAATCAACAGTCCATCTTTGCACTACGGGCCAAAGATGACTTTTAACATAATATAAGCATGAGGATGATGACAATGATATAAAAAATCAATCAAGTGAGATCAATGATAAATATTAAAGATTCATAATTTAATTTATCCAGAGTTCAAGAAAGTCCAAATTGTCAACATGATAACTAATTGTGGAGTAAAATTCAATAATGATATTCATGTATCAAAAATAATTTGGACAGAAAAAAAAATTAAATTTTGTTGTGAACAGTACTCATGAATAGTACCATATGAATAGTACTCATGAATAATACCATATGAATAGTACTCATGAATAGTACCCCAACATTTAAAAGATTAAAATATAATAAGAATCTTTAGACCAATATTCCAGTGAAATGATATTAGATGAAGCGCAAATCTTAATGAATTTTTAATCATTTCAGGAATTATAGAAGCAATACTTACCATAGTAAGTTTAAATTTAGGAATATGAAATGAAATAATGTCACTTACATAACATGGAGTATGAATAAAAATGATATCCCTTATGAGTATGGAAGGAAATAATATCATTTACGAGTATTGAAATAAAATAACATCCTTTACCTTAGTAGAAAAGTAGTTCTGACTGGAATAACGTAGATTATGCTGAGGAATCTTGCACTGTTAACAACACTCAAAATATCCTTATACTCACAAAAATACACTCAATATTATAGAGAGAATTTTCTGATGCTAATGTGAGTTTCATTGTTTAACTAAGCAACCTATTTATAGAAAAATTCTAGCACACTAGAATTGACAAAATTTACACATATGCACATTAGTTTTGAAAATGCAGCACACCTATTTGAAAAAAGAGAGTTAAAACTTAAAATGAGAATTCTCACCTTTATTCACATGTTTATTTGAAATAAAAGAATTCAAATTCAATTTGAAAACTAATTCAAATTCAATTTGATCATCTTCACTCCATTTAATTCACATGCCAAAAAATATATAATAATATTTACCATTTAAATTACTATTATATTATCACATTATACTATGATAATGTAATATTATAATAATATATTTGAATGAATATTTTATTGGAGAAGATAATTATAGTCTTATAAAAAAATATGTCAAACTTTCGACAAATGTCTCATTCTAAAATTCTTCCATTTATAACAAAATTGAGGAAATATTTACATACCATATCATCAATTATTTACAATTCTTCAATAATTATTTCTAATTAATATTATAGATTCACAATACTGACAACCAGATCATTTCAAGGAAGGAGTGGACTTTCCGATAAGGATTCTTCCATACTGACGCGCAATTATATAACCTAACCTCTTTCTTCGACATAACTTTCTAGACATTATCAATAATCCTATCTAATAATATCATTTCAATAATATGAGTTACCGTGTCACGACAATTATTGAATCAATAATATAAAATACTAATTAATTATAACTGTAGCAATTATTGCATCAATAATATGAAAGACTGTCCAATTTTTACTGTATCAATTATTGAGTGACTTCTTACCTAAGAATCAATAATCAGAGATGCTGTGCTACCGTATGCTACTGTGCAACCACGGATAGTTATTCTGTTATGTTGTCCACCGATGATTGCGTCATTATACGGATATTCCCCGACAAAAAGAATATTCCCCGACAAAACGAATATTTAATGACAACTTGCTTACTTTGTAAAATTTACACATATCACCCATAACTATAGAATTATATCAAATCAACACCTTATTATTCAAAATAATATTTAGAAAAAATTAAATCTTTATTCATAAAAAGTTGGGGTCTTACATTCGATGCTGGCATACTCACTCTTGAATCTATTCTTGTTATAGAGATTTATTATCTTGAAATGTTGATGGATAACATTTCGTGAAATTAGGCTTGAAATTATAGCTAAATTGTATTGTTATTCTAATCAATGAGATAATTTCAAACAAGCATGGAATGCGTTTTGTGATATTATGAAAACTTTTGGAACTAAGAAAATTATATTACTACTTGATATAAAGCTGAAAGAGCTTCTTCAATGTATCCAACATACCTTATTCATTCTTAAACATTATATTAAAAGAGTTGTTTACCCAATTAATATTTTGCCTCAAATAAGTTAAGGACTGTAATAATAGAAAAACACCAACCGCGATAATAAATTAATTAAATTTTAACTTTCCATCATATTTAACCAAAATAGGAAAATCAAAATTCAAATATCATCCATTGTAATTTAAGTTAATGATTTTCCAAGTCTAACATAAAGTTTAACATGAATATCCAAGTTTTTGTAGTGTCCACAAGAAAGTTCAACAGTTTGAATGTCCATGTATAATGATCAAGAGTTGTTTTCAGTTTTTTTGTCCCTAAGCTAGTGTTAACTTGAATTAATAGAAAAAAATCTAGATTGTTGACCAACTTGTTCATTATATTCTCAAGATTGTCAATCTGCCAATGTAATTTTCTCTTTTTCGATGGATGAAGAATTCTCTGCTCAAGGAAAAAATCCAAAATCAAGTAATCTCCCTACCTTCTTGCCCAACACTAGAGTTATAATCTCCCTTTTATCAGTACACCATTTCCAGATTCTACTTCCATCTCATAGATGAATTCAATCTCAAGTGATTTCATTTCATTGTGTGAAATTAACAACAAATGCAAATAATTCAAAGGTAATCCCAAATTTAAAAACAAAGTAAGGTTTGTATAACTTACGTATGTAGATTCATTTTCAGGTTGTACCCACTCGTTTGTTCGCTTTTTCTGATGTGTGATTTTCTAACCTTCAATTGGATCTCCCTGAAAATCAAATCAGATCCTGAACTTAACAATGATAAATATGATTTCTAAAAATAAACACCGGCTATTACACCGGAACACAGATAAATCCAATTGAACTAAATCAAAAACCATTTGAATAAATGAATCAAAACACACCCAAACTGATTTAATAGAGGGAATAAAAAAATAAAGCTTCGAAAATTAGTAGGGAGCAAACCCCAAATTAACTAAACAGCCGAAAAAGGCCCCATATGTTCTGACCGGGTCAGGAGACCAAAATTGATAGATCCTTCGCAAAACCCCAAACAAAAGCAAAGAAACCCCACAACACAACATATCGAATTACTCCTATCGTGATCAGAGATGAAAAGAGATGGTATCAGATTTTCATCCATTCAACAACACCAATGAAAAATATAGCAACAAATGATAAGAAATTAAAACATGCTAATATGAACAAATGGAAAACAGAACTCCCAACTAACCCTGATTACAACAAAGGAAGTAGATTGCAGGTAAGTGTTTGTTTGTTTTAAATCAGAGAAGACCTATTTCAAGAATTTCTTAATTTAGTAATTTTTGATGTTTTTGAGGAGTATATTATTGGGTAATGTAAGAAGAGGAGAGGTTGTCAACCTACTGGGATCCTTATGCATGCTGCAAAGGCAAATGGGAAGAATGGCCTTAATGTGAAGAAATCTAAAAAGAGCACACAATATGCATGTGCTTTGGTTATAAAGCCAACTAATTCAGGCAAGGTCTGCTCAGATATAACATTTCCATCTATTGCATTTCAAACTTTAAATTTTATGTTGCATCAGTAGATTTAGTGAGAAGAATCACCAGAGTGAACAATTCAGGCAGGAAAAGTGATTTAAAATCTAAACACAAGCCTCCAATAATGAAGGGCAGTGAGAAAAGAACAAAAAAAAATACTAAGTTACGAATTTGAAGAAAAGATACTAAACTTGATTAGGCGTTGATGGGCAATAGGAAGAGGGGAGCCTCTATAGAGAAAATTGATAAAAAGAAATGTAAGGTTCTTTCAGGGTTTCTAATGAAAGAGAAAAGAATTACCGAAGGCCTACAACACACAAGAAGAAAGCAGCTTCCAAAAGAAAGCCAGCAGATGAATTTCGTTGTGAAGAAGTGAATTTTTCTATGTCATCCGAGACTACTTTAAAATTTTGTGCAAGTATTCCACTGTCTTCCATGGATTCCAACATCTTTTACATTTAGAAGAGCAAAAAAGGCTAAACCTACCAATATTGCATTTAAGACATGTTATTTTCTTTAAATGATTGTGCCTATGTTATAAGTTCTTGGTTTAAAGAAAGGGCAATCAGAAATGTTACTTGCAGAATTAGCATGTTGCAAGAGTTCACATCGAAAATACTACGTTTTAGTTGTTCAAATGCATATCGAATTGCTCTCTTTAATACAGCAAACTGAGGAAAAGAGTATGTAGCTATATACTTGTTTCCCTGGTTTGTGTAAAAAATCCTAAATACAGCTTAATTTTTCTGGCACTTAATTTTATTATGTTTGCATAGGTGAAGAACATGAAGAAGCAGCTGGAAATTAAAAGATCCAAGTTGCTGAAAATCTTAGGCTTCTTCTCACAAGATCACAATCCTCAACAACAAATGGTTTTGGCCCTCCACTGTGAATAACACATTATTGCCTCGATTTTTCTTGTTTACTAAGTTTTCACAAGTTCTCACGTGCACCAAGTGCCTCCGTATAATTTTTAAATAGAAAAGAGAAACATCATGATAGTGGTCATATATAGCCCACAAAATACTTAGCTCTAAAAATCCAACATCAAAAACAATCCTTCTATGTTTTCCAAAAACGAAATGTTGTATGTGTATATTCTCATTTTTTTAATAATTCACTAATGTTCAGTTCGTTCGTTCTACAGAGACTCAGAGATTCAAAAGGAACTTAAAAGGTTGGTAATTTCTGAAATCTCATACAACCCCTTTTGTTAAATCATGATGCTTAGTTTTTTATACAAAAGATTTTGCTAAAAAAAAACTACTATTAGTTCTTTAAAATCACCCCAATTATGTCTTTTAAATCAAAAATATTTTTCAGATATGAAATTACTGAGACACAAAATGAATCTATTTTCTCTCTCTTCAAAATCTATGGCTTCATTGAAACCCAAATTTAAGAAATAGCCCAGTACTGCTATCTTTCCATCCAGACAACACACGTAAACCCAAATTTGATTGCCTCAATTCATATGGGTTTTCACCCACTGACCTTAATAAAATACTCACTAGAGACCTTGGTAATATGAAACGCAGTCTGGATAATCAAATTAAACCTTCGTGTGAGTTATCTTCTAATACATATATGCACATAACTTGGTTTCAAGCATTTGTAAATTATTAGTTGTAAACACTTTAGCCTCTATGAGGCATTTTATCAAACAACATAAAGGTGTAAATTTAAAACTTCAGATTTCAAAATTGTTTAAGCAAAGTTTAGCCAGAATTTTTCATTCTTATACACAATTTTCCATCCAAACAGAGTATCATAGCAATGATTATACATACTAAACTCCTTATTTAATAACAATTATATATATAGCATCAATTATACCTGATTTGGTTGTCTAAAAATCAAAGCTCTCTCTCTCTCTTCAGTTAACCCAGCTCCTGCTCCTATTGAAACTTCTCTTTTGATAACTATAGTTACTAGTATCTCCATGATTTTATTTCCTTTCTTTTGGAATGAAATGGAAGGCTGCTTTTGTTTCTTTCTTAATCTTGAACGAAAAATGGAAAAGGTAAGGGAATATAAAAGGAGCACGAGCTACAGCTCTTAGGTTAAGGGGTATTTGATAAAAACTAAATGAATCTGAATCTGAATTTTAAAAAATTATTTGTTAATTGATATGTCTGAAATATCTAAATAACATATTTTTATTATTTTATCCCTCTAAAAAATTTAAAAAATTGTTAGAAATTTATTTAATATTACTTAATATAATAGTTAATATTGTAAAAAAAAATTCATTCAGCCGCTCATTCAACCAAAAAAAATAGCTAATCGGTTCAGCCATTCAAATAATTTTTTCAAAAAAAAAATACACTGAATAGCTGAATCGGTCAGTCTAAAAAACAAACAGCCGCTTAGTGTCCCTTATCATATCCAAATAGTCCCCATCTCGTGCTTCTAAACGAATGACTCAACATATTGTATATATAAACATATATGCATACATATACATATATATTATAAATTAGTACATATATTATAATCTTAATATATGTATTAACATATTTTAATAATTTATACATTTATAATTTACGTATAAATTATTTATCATTAAAATGGAATTAATGCATTTGAAAAATTAACATTATTTGTAACCAGACTCTATTTTTAAATAATTAATATTCAATTTATTAACTATTTTAATTTCATCATTTAATTTGTACATTTAATTTTGTACAACTAAATTTAAATACATCCTTCGTTTTATAAATTATTTTCCAACAATTTAATTGAATAACAAATATATTTTACCCTCTTTCCATAGTTTTATACCCATTTATTTACACATTAAATATAGTACCATAATATATTTAGTCATTAATAAAATATTACTTCTAATTTACTAATTTTAACACCAATATTATTTTTATTTATTGGTGTGACGCCCCCAAAATAGGTATACATCAACCATTCTGAGTCACCAAATACATGGTACAGAATACAAATACAAACTTAATAATTTAACATGTGCTGTGAGTTTTAATACAAATATTATCTTCTAGATAGTATTCAAACTCAAAATAAGTCCTCATTACATTTATTATCACACTATTTTACAGAATAGTGAGGACTACTAATACTACCATCTGGACCGTCACTCCGATCCCCGACTAATCCCAGCTATATTCTCATTTCCTGAAAAGAACAATGAAAGCAAAGGGTGAGCTCATGTAACGACCCCAAAATTTGTACAATTTAATTCTCGACTTCGATCGTTAATAATACATTCAACCTCTAATTTTACATCATTAAACGATAATACAACCATTGAAATTTGCGGAATAATTAAAATTTTCTATTACAAACTATCCTCGTTCCCAAAACCCTCAACCTTTACATCTAAGTATCTCAGAATCATTTTAATATTACAATAGTTTACATCGCAAAACGATACTATAATTCAACATTAATACATTATTTGGAACCTTAAACATGGTTCAAATAATAATAACACAACCAAAGTTTATAAATCTTCAAGTATCACATCTGATTCATGTCTTTCAAGCAACACATAACTTTACCTTGAATCTTGTACCTGCAAAAGTGGTTATTTGCAAGGTTGAGCTCGATAGCTCAGCAAAATCTAACAATTTTCATGCATCACATAGCACATAATAACATGATCAGCACATATCTCATAAACATTGGACTAACATAACATACATGCTACAGTTCATATAACAAGTATAAAGATTGAGTTCTTTACTCAATCAAAGACGCTTTTCAATCAATCAACGTAGTCATAAATTGACTTTAATATTTCATACTTTCAACATATATATAACACATCATGCTCTTTACAATAAAGATTTAAAACAGTTAATCATCAAGTTTACATAGCAAATAGGAACTGAAAGACTTGCCTTGATCGTTGTTTACCAATAACAGTTTAACAACTTACAGATATCTGCACTTCACGTGCCCTACACAATTATATAATCATACACATCAAATATTAGTCACATAACAACACATAGTAATTGTAATGTAAACTCTACTCCACATCTCATCATCCTTCCTGTTTATTAGCACACAATGTTCAATTAGATTGTGTTAACTTTTCGACTTATGTAATATTCGAAATTCATACAAGTGTTCAAGTCTTGCTAGGAATAATTATGGGTTTTATATTAAACCCATTCCATATCTTATAATATCCATTTCATTTGACTTAAAACACTTTTTACGTTCATTAACACTTTTGACGGCGTTTCGACGTTTATTCGTCACACGCCCGATTTGTCTTTCTTGTGTATGCTTACTATGCTTTTATAACATATATAATACATCATTATAATAATGTTAATCATCATTATATTTACTAACATTCATGTTTTATAACTTAGAACAACATCATTTATCGTCAAGAGCACTACACTAGCATCCGTGCATGCCCGACGCCCTCCGATTGCCACTAAAAACACAACAGTCCTAAAGATGACCATTTTGACCACTATTACAGACCTAAAATTGAAATACTTAAAGAATACAAGTTGTAGGTCTATTCGTTCTCGTTCCGGATCATCTTGAATCACCTCAATCGGAGTTTGTATGAAAACGTTATGACCGTTTTACCAAACCAAGTCAAAGCAGTCACACTCAGCACACATGGAGCGCGATCGCGCCCCTTTTCTTCACCATGCCAGAACGTCCGTAATATAGCCAATGACCATCTAACACATACAAGACTCGGTCATGATCCCGGCATTACGGGCACATACCACAGACGGGTGAAACAATAGCGTCCGCTCATAGCCGCACAAAACACAGTTTTTGACATAACTTTCTCATTTTAAGTCCAAATTAGTTGGTTTTTGATTCGTTGGACTCGTTCAACTCATAGCTACTCATCTAGAGAATAATTATAACATTTCAAACATATTAACAAATCATTTTAAGGGTTCCAATTCAGCGTTCATGCTATATTTTCATGTTTTAAACATATTTAGCGAATTCATTCACTACGAATTCGTTTCTCAACCAAATTGGTCCGTTTAACTTTCGTTGTTTTCGTTTCTTCGTATACTAACATAATCCAACATCAATTCGCAGATTATAACAAGTATTGACCATGAAATTTTGTACTTTCTAAGCCATATTCTATAACATAAACACTGTTATTTGAAATCTTCTACTAACCACTTTTCCATGAATTTGATTACTCAATACAATTTCTATATAACAATTATCAGATTACACATGAGCATAATTAACACCCCAAACCTAAGAGAATACAAATTAAAACCTATGGTTAGATTATTACCTTCTCCATCTTTCTATGCCTTGACAAATAATGAAGAATTGTTTGGTCATTCTTCTTCTTCCTTTTATTTTCAGAACTTCTTCTGAATTTCTCGAAGAATTCTTCTCTTCCTCTCTCAACTTTCTCTGAACTCTTCTCTATTTCTCTCCATCTCTCTACCTTTGCAAATAAAACTGACCACCACTTTAACGTGGTTTAGTCAGTTATCAAAACAAACAGACTCAAGAGTTACAAATACAAAAGGTCAAAGGCTAGTTTGGCTAGCTCCAAATAGCTTCGTTTCTAATTTATTTTTATAACTTCCTTATTATATAGTACCCCATAGTCACACTTTATTTAATATAATTACTTAATATAATTCCAATTTTATTTAACAAATCATTAGCCCTCTAATTTAATTATTTACTTAAATTAGGACATCACCAACACATTAGCGTAATAAAATACGCACAAATTATAAAATTATTTATCATCAATTTATTTAATATTACCATAATTAAATAAATTATTCCATTATAATTTTCATTATAATTCTTCCGATGATTAATAAATAATCATATATCTAATTTAATTAAGAAATTGATTTAAACATCGCTTTATTTAATTTACTTATTTTCTTTAATATTAAACAACTCATTTAATTTAATTAATTCATTAAATTAAATCTTCAAAGAATAAAATTTACCTTTGCTTTAATTTAATTATCATACACACGTAACTAAATTATTATACCACAATTTCATAAATTATTTATTTTTCTTAATAAATAAATTATTTAAAATATTTATTTAATCCAATAAATATTTAAAATAATTACCAAATTCATTTAATTTCTTCAATAGTTAACTTAACTATTATACCTCACTTTTCCATATATATATATATATATATATATATATATATATATATATATATATATATATATATATATTCACACCAGATCACATATTTCAAAATATATAGCACGATATATACATACTCAAACTCAAAACATCTCATAATAAAATTTTAATTATTAAATTTTATTTTAATAACTTATAAAAATTCTAGTTGTCACATCCTTCATCCTTTATAAGGATTTAGTCTAATCAATCATGAAACATCCCTTACTTTGGTTATCACCATATCTCTTTTCAACATTTATCGTTGAATATCTTTTAATGCATTACCTTAATATATGTTTTATTTATTACCACTCCAACCATTTCTTTATAATAAATTCTTGTAAATTTTATTTCATAATATATATTATATATATATATATATTATCACATATTTCAAAAAATTATATATTTCAAAGTATCTCATAATAAGAATTTTAATTATTAAATTCTTATTTTAATAACTTATAAAAATTCGGGTTGTCACATCCTTCATTTATAAGGATTTCTCGGAAAAGATCGTTATCATCTCTTTTCAACAAATATCTTTAATGATATCTCCAACCATTCTTTATAATAAATTCTTGTAAATTTTATTTCATAATGCTTTATACTTTAACCCATTCATTTCCTTTTCTAAAGATCGTTATCATAAACAGCGGATATCCTTACTCAATAAATTGACTTTAACATTTTATATATTTTAACACATACATAACACATCATGCTCTTTACAATAAAGATTTAAAATAGTTAATCATCAAGTTTACATAGCAAATAGGAACTGAAAGACTTGTCTTGATCGTTGTTTATCAATAACAGTTTAACAGCTTACAGATATCTGCACTTCACGTGCCCTAAACAATTATATAATCATGCATATCAACTATTAGTCACATAACAACATATAGTAATTGTAATGTAAACTCTACTCCACATCTCATCATCCTTCCTGTAAATTAGCACACAATATTCAATTAGATTGTGTTAACTTTTCGACTTATGTAATATTCGAAATTCATATAAGTGTTTAAGTCTTACTAGGAATACTTATGGGTTTTATATTAAACCCATTCTATATCTTATAATATCCATTTCATTTGACTTAAAACACATTTTACGTTCATTAACACTTTTCACGGCGTTTCGACGTTTATTCGTCACACGCTCGATTTGTCTCTCTTGTGTATGCTTACTATGCTTTTATAACTTATCTAATAAATCATTATATTAATGTTAAGAATCATTATATTTGCTAACATTCATGTTTAAAAACTTAGAACAACATCATTTATCGTCAATAGCACTACGCTAGCATCCGTGCATGCCCGACGCCCTCCGATTGCCTCTGAAAACACAACAGTCCTAAAGATGACCATTTTGACTACTGTTACAGATCTCAAATTGAAATACTTAAAGAATAAAAGTTGCAGGTCTATTCATCCTCGTTCTGGATCATCTTGAATCACCTCAATCGGAGTTCGTATGAAAACGTTATGACTTTGTTACCAAACCAAGTCAAAGCGGTCTAATCAAGACACATGGAGCATGTGGCGCCCTTTTCCTCACCATGCCGGAGCGCCTGCAATTCCGGCCCACCACAAGGTGCAGGTAGCACAGCACGTGGCAGCGCTACCAACACTTCGTCAGACAGTAATACGCTTTTGACATAACTTTCTCATTTTAAGTCCGAATTAGTTGGTTTTCGATTCGTTGGACTCGTTCAACTCTTAGCTACTCATCTAGAGAATAATTATAACACTTCAAACATATTAACAAATCATTTTAAGGGTTCCAATTCAGTGTTCATGCTATATTTTCATGTTTTAAACATATTTAGCGAATTCATTCACTACGAATTCGTTTTTCAACCAAATTGGTTCGTTTAACTTTCGTTGTTTTCGTTTCTTCATATACTAACATAATCCAACATCAATTCGCAGATTATAACAAGTATTGACCATGAAATTTTGTACTTTCTAAGCCATATTCTATAACATAAACACTGTTATTTCAAATCTTCTACTAACCACTTTTCCATGAATTTGATTACTCAATACAATTTCTATATAACAATTATCAGATTACACATGTGCATAATCAACACCCCAAACCTAAGAGAATACAAATTAAAACCTAGGGTTGGATTATTACCTTCTCCATCTTTCTATGCCTTGACAAATAATGAAGAATTGTTTGGTCATTCTTCTTCTTCCTATAATTTTTAGAACTTCTTCTGAATTCCTCGAAGAATTTTTCTCTTCCTCTCTCAACTTACTCTGAACTCTTCTCTATTTCTCTCCCTCTCTCTACCTTTGCAAATAAAACTGACCACCACTTTAACGTGGTTTATGGATTATCAAAACAAATGCACTCGTGGAGTTACAAATACAAAAGGTCACAAAGGCTAGTTTGGCTAGCTCCAAATAACTTCATTTCTAATTTATTTTTATAACTTCCTTATTATATAGTACCCCATCGTCACACTTTATTTAATTTAATTACTTAATATAATTCCAATTTTATTTAACAAATCATTAGCCCTCTAATTTAATTATTTACTTAAATTAGGACATCACTAACACATTAGCGTAATAAAATACGCACAAATTATTAAATTATTTATCATCAATTTATTTAATATTACCATACTTAAATAAATTATTCCATAATAATTTTATTATAATTCTTATGATGATTAATAAATAATCATATATCTAATTTAATTAAGAAATTAGATTTAAACATCGAATTTTATTTAATTTACTTATTTTCTTTAATATTAAACAACTCATTTAATTTAATTAATTCATTAAATTAAATCTTCAAAGAATAAAATTTACCTTTGCTTTAATTTAATTATCATACACACGTAATTAAATTATTATACCACAATTTCATAAATTATTTATTTTTCTCAATAAATAAATTATTTAAAATATTTATTTAATCTAATAAATATTTAAAATAATTACCAAATTCATTTAATTTCTTGATAGTTAACTTAACTATTATACCTCATTTTCCCAATATATGAATATATATATATATATATATATATATATATATATATATATATATCTTCACCAGATGATATATATATATGTATATATATATACATACTCAAACTCAAAACATCTCATAATAAGAATTTTAATTATTAAATTCTTATTTTAATAACTTATGAAAATTCGGGTTGTCACATCCTTCATCCCTTATAAGGATTCCGTCCTCGAAATCAACGAAACATCCCTTACTCGGTTATCAACAAATCTCTTTTCAACATTTATCGTTGAATATCTTCAACGCATTACCTTAATATATGTTTTATTTATTACCACTCCAACCATTCTTCATAATAAATTCTTGTAAATTTTATTTCATAACCTTTACTTATACTCAATTATATATTTGAGTATTACATATTCTTTAACCCATTCATTTCCTTTTCTAAAGATCGTTATCATAAACACTCGGGATATCCTTACTCAATCAGCATGCTCTACTCAATCAACGTAGTCATAAATTGACTTTAACATTTTATACTTTCAACATATATATAACACATCATGCTCTTTACAATAAAGATTTAAAACAATTAATCATCAAGTTTACATAGCAAATGGGAACGGAAAGACTTGTCTTGATCGTTGTTTATCAATAACAGTTTAACAGCTTACAGATGTGATGCCTCCAAAATTAGGTATACATCACCCATCTTGAGTCGCCAGATACATGGTACAGAATTCAAATACAACTTAATAATACAATCGTATGGGTACAATACGACAAAAACATAAAGCGTGAGTTTGAATACAAATATTGTCTACTAAAGAGTATACAAACTCAAAAGGAGTCCTCATTATAATTATTATCACACTATTTCACGAAATAGTGAGGACTACTAATGCACCATCTAGGATCATCACTCTTCTCCTCGACTAGTCTCAAACCACGTTCTCATTTCACAAGAGAATAAAGAAAAGAAAGGTGAGCTCAACTAGCCCGAAGAAATATTATGACTAAGATAAAGTGAATAATTTATCGTTAGCCTTCAACAAAGTGTTAAACCGATAAAATATAATAACCATCAAGTTTAATCCGTGAATTTGAACAAGCAATCCATTAGAAGAGTCAAGTAGAGAATAAAATCTACTATATTTTATGATTTAAAAGGTTTTTCATCACTTTTACATTTGGGACAATTTTAATAAATAATCCACATCATCGAATTACCCCACACTACTTCTGCCAAGGATATTCTTTAGTATCACGACCACAATTATCCATGCACCACGGCCAAGAATAATCATGTTTTCATCAATCGGTCCCCGATCATGCCATAAAACAATTCATCTTTGTACTACTACCAAAGAGAATCCATAGCCATAATCATACCAAAAGCGCCCATCAATGCACCACGGGACAATGAGGACTTTTTCCATATCATTTGTAACATTACGGCCATGATTATACCGAATATAATCCTCGTCATAATCATACCAAGTCCATCTATGCACTACAGAGCCACGAGATGACTTTCAACATAATATAAACATGAGGATGATGACAATGACATAATAATTCAATAAAACAAGTTCAAGAATTAATTTATCCAAGAACTAATAACGCCCAAATTGTCAACACGATACTTCTTTCAGAGAGTAAAATTCAAGAATGCTCAAGAATATTTCCATGAAAAGATCTTAGATGAATCATAAATAGATCTTCACCCGCCACGCAGTAATTCCACGATATCTGAGATCATTTCCACAATTTAATAAGAAATGAATACAAAGGATCATTCACCATGCATGTGGTAATCCACATGTGACACAGTTATTCCAATGAGAATAATAAAGAATGAAAAAATGAAGGATTCACCGTGCGATGCGATAGATCGCATGACGAGGTTATTCAATGAGAATAATAAATAATAGAAGGCAGGGTCCAGAACGCCTCGCATGGAGATATTCCGGCTGTAATAATAAATAATGGAACCAGTCCGGCCAGAACGCGCATGTGATATATTAAAATGAATAATAAATAATGGAACCAGTCCGGCGTAAACGCATGCGCATGTGATATTAAAGCGAATAATAAAGAACGAAATATTAGAAGAATTTCACATGTATGCAGATTGTGATAAACAAAGTTATTCCAACATAATAATAAAAAGTGGAATAACATAAGAATTTCACCAAGTATAGGGTATCCGCAGACTGAGTTATTCCAATAGAATAATAAAGAATGGAATAATGAAGTTCTCTTCATGAATAAGAAAGAAAGAATACCCTTATTAAAGTACAACAAATAATATCCCTACCTTAGAAAGAAGAATCTTTGGATATAGAAGTAGTAAAGTAAGCGAACAATTTTCTTCTTTCTCTATAGTTTATCTATCTCAGAGTTTCATTGAATTAATAAATAAATAATGAATGAATGAGCTTTCTATTTATAGAAAAATGGATCTGATAGTAACTAACTCAGCTTAAGCAGTTGGATTGATTTACTTTAATCGACCATCCATATTTAAATAAAAATCTTTTAAATAAAATATAATATATTCTATTTATAATCTAATAAAACGAATAACTTTATAAAAGATTTTACTATCTGCAAACACTACGCAGCACTATGCAAAACACTATTCATAATAAAATATAATATATTCTAATTATCGTCTAATAAAGCAGATAACTTTATAAAAGTATTATGTTTTATATAAAAAGATTTTACTATGCAAAACACTATGCAGACACTATAGGACTCCTTTTGAGTTTGTATACTCTCTAGTAGACAATATTTGTATTCAAATGCACAGTTTATGTTTTGTCGTATTGTACACGACAGTTGTATTATTAAGTTGTATTTGAATTCTGTACTATTTTATACTAATTCTAATTGGTTTATACTAATTTTTCATATTTTTAACATGTTAAGTGTATTTATTCATCACGAATTTGTTTCTTAACCAATTTGATCCGTTCAAGTTGCGTTGTTTTCGTTTTATAGAAGAGAACAACAATCATTCATCAATTTAAAGTTTCAATCACGAATTTATCATCAATTTTAGTCTCAAAGTACACCAAAACACATATTACCATCAAAACCCAAATTCATCTTCTTTAGCAAAAATACATGAATTTGATTTTTTGAAAAAATCGTTTTTAGATGATCATTATGAAATTATAAAATCTAATAACATATATAACATCATAACCCACAAATTCATTAACCAAAACCCCAATTTTAAAAAACACTCAAGAACACATAAACTAGATTATGTACATTTAATTCCTTAAGAAATAAAATTAACCTTATAAGTAAAATTATAATTTGTATTCAACCATTATAATCATAACATTATTTAACAAATTATCACTCCTCTAATTTAATTATTTAATTAAATTAGAATATCATCATTATACTACTCGCATAATAAAATACATATAAATCTCATCTATTTTATCACACTTAAATAAACTATCCCATAAAAATTTTCATCAAATATTTATTTAATACCATAAATATTCATTTTATTCCATAAAGTTTCCAACTAAAATATTTAATGTACTTAATAAATATTTTACTCGCATTATACTAACATTTACATTTTCATGCAATATATTACCTTCTCACTTTATTAAATCAATTATACTTGTATTAATTCACTATTTTAATTAAGTGAATTATTCACACTATTTATGAAACTTAACTCATAATAATTTCCATTGCCTATAAGGCATAACAAATTAAATTATATTATCTCATAACATAATTTCAACTTAATTCAATTAACTAATATTATTTAATTTCTTTAATAGTTTAATTAACTATTAAATCTCACATTATCCAACATATGAATAAATAATTCTCTTCACACCAAATCACATAATTCAAAATATATACACCTCATAATAAAAATTTTAATTATTAAATTCTTATTTTATTAACTTATGAAAATTCGGGTTGTCACATCCTTCCCTCCTTATAAGGATTCCGTCCTCGGAATCAAAGAAACCTCCCTTACTCGGTTTTCACCAAATCTCTTTTCAAAATTTATCGTTGAATATCTTCAACACATTACCTTAAAAGAAAACTCGGACATCAATCGAAATAGTTTTAGCCAATTCATGTGGCATATCTTTCTTAGTTAAAAGAAAACCAAAAATCATTTTTTATGATGGTCAAGATACCGTACTATTTTAATAGTATGTTGAGGATTCAGTCATTATAAAACTTTGTCATGCTACATCATACCATAGTGGGTTGACGATCCTATGATTACATCCAACACCAGGTTCAATTGCATTGATGACTTCTTCATTTGTCATATCAGCATCATATTTAGTGATGCTTTACTGACTACGGAGAAACTAAATATATTTTGATATGTTTAAATCATTTTTTTCTAAATAAAAACAATTAGTATGTATATACTGAATAACTTAGATTATTTTTTTAAAAGTCATTGGTTCCATCATTTGATCCAATGTTTTTCAAGAAAATAGAAGTGCAAACATCAAAACGAAGTCAATAAATTTTGAAAATCTAGCAGAGCTAGAAGATTTGGAATATCTAATTTTCTCTATCAACTTCAATCTTTACTTCATTACCTCATTATTGACTAATTCTTTTTATTTCTAGCACCACTAATGCTCTTATACTAAATATTCTTGTATTTCAACTTTCAATCTTCCTATACCCCAAGTATAGTTCATCAAACTTACTGCACATTGGAAGTTCGGGAACTTGCCACAATAATATGAGTTAAGAACTTATCCTAGTCAGACGATAGGCGTCCATTCGCTGAGGGGTTTAAAATATACCATATTATTATGAGTCACGAACTTACCATATGAATTAGTTTTAAGAACTGCACCTAATCCTAATAATATCTGACCAATCTTAATAGTTTCTAACTATCAAATATACACATGAGAAAAGAATCACCTTTTCACCATATATACATTGATAGCGCGACACCGAAATTCCAATGATTATCAATGTGATAAACCAAGTACATGCACAACATCTCTGCCCATACAAAGGTTTGTACAACTTAGTCCCCATATGAGTCCTCAATTAAAATCTCACCTAAAATTACCTTACTCTTAACTTATTCTTAACTTGCCCTTAACTTGCTCAATACGAATTCCTCGTATCACATTATCTATAACTCCTCGTGAGTTTATCTTGTACTATATCATAGTACATTATCTTCATAGCATCAAGCTATAATTATTCAAACATTACAAACCATCTTTCCTTTATAACTTAAACAGATCACGTCGTGATCTTATTCTATAATTATCACTCTTAAAATTCTTTTCTTAACGCGTGATCGTTTTGTTTTACGATCTTCTTTCTTTCCTTTTTCATCATTTACGATTTCATTTATGCTTTAAATCTTACAAGCTTTGTCTATTAATCATTATTCGTTATCTTTGCTATTGGAGTTAGGTAACTCCCATTTCTTATCTTTATATATCTTCAAGATTCTTCTTTGAATTTTCTTGTTTATATAACAATTCTTCCTTTAAGAATTTCTAACTTCATTTACATTGCTCAACATTTCATTCGAGTTCCACATTTTCATCATACGTATCCATTTTCTATACTTGGTACACATCGAGTCTCTAACAGTTTTAATATGGTACGCTGAGTGGTTTCCCACAAATAACCAACAAACTAGGTTCTGAGTTTCTAGTTCGTATATACCTCCGCTCTATGAAGGAATCGTTTAGCCTAGATACCATACATCAACTATTAAAGAGTACAATTGTACCATACTTAAATATAACTTTTTATTCTTAACTTCTTTATCATTCTCTTTTTATAGACATTGTCTATTTATTATCACCTTACATCCTTATTATTGGAGTTGGGTAACCCCACATTCATATTCTTTATAACTCTGCGAGATTTTTCTTTGAATCCTCTCACGCATGTTTTAATCCCTTCTTATAAATTTCTTAAATTACTTCTTATTGTTCAAACTCTATCTGATCTTATTCTTTCATTATCTTCACCTCTCTTCTCTAAGGTTATAGCCTAAGGTACTCTTACCTAAGGTTTCTAACCTATCAGCTTTGATACCAACTGTAATGACCCCAAAATTCATACAATTTAATTCTCGACTTCGATCGTTAAAAATACATTCAACCTCTAATTTTACATCATTAAACGATAATACAACCATTGAAATTTGCGGAATAATTAAAATTTTCTATTACAAACTATTCTAGTTCCCAAAACTATCAACCTTTACATCTAACTATCTCAGAATTATTTTAATACTACAAGAGTTTACATTGCAAAACGATATTACAATTCAACAGTAATACATTATTCGGAACCTTAAACATGGTTAAAATATTAATAACTCAGCCAAAGTATATAAATCTTCAAGTATCACATATGATTCATATCTTTCAAGTAGCACATAATTTTACCTTAAATCTTTAACCTGCAAAAGTGATTATTTGCAAGATTGAGCTCAACAGCCCAGTAAAATCTAACCGTTTTCATGCATCACATAACACATAATAATATGATCGATATACATCTCATAAACATCAGACTAACATAACATACATGCTGTAGTTCATATAACAAGTATAAATATTGAGTTCCTTACTCAATCAACATTCATTACTCAATCAACGTAGTCATAAATTGATTTTAACATTTCATACTTTCAACATTAATATAACACACCATGCTATTTGCAATAAAGATTTCAAACAGTTCATCATCAAATTCATATAGCAAATAGGAATTGAAAGAATTGCCTTGATCGTTGTTTACCAATAACAGTTTAACAGCTTACAGTTATCTGCACTTCACGTGCCTCGAAAATACGAGTTCCACAAACTGAATACGTACTCAACCAAGATTTAACTAAGGAGATCTTTATAAAAAGTCCTCCCACAACAAAGCCTTTCTCAAAATTGAAGGCCTTATTGTTGGTGAATGAAACAAAGGGCCAAGCCCTTCTATTTATAAGTTTAAAAAAGGGGTAAAGTTCTCAATTTAGTCGATGTGGGACTTGGTTTATACTAATTCTAATTAGTTTATACTAATTTTTTCATATTTTTAACATGCTAAGTGTATTTATTCAACACGAATTCGTTTCTTAACCAATTTGATCTGTTCAAGTTGTGTTGTTTTCGTTTTATAGAGGAGAACAACAATCATCCATCAATTTAAAGTTTCAATCACGAATTCATCATCAATTTTAGTCTCAAAGTACACAAAAACACATATTACTATCAAACCCCAAATTCATCTTCTTTAGCAAAAATACATGAATTTGATTTCAGAAAAAATCGTTTTTAGATGACCATTATGAAATTATAAAATCTAATAACATATATAACATCATAACCCACAAATTCATTAACCAAAACCCCAATTTTATAAAACACTCGAGAACACATAAACTAGATTATGTACCTCTAATTCCTTGAGAAATAAAATTATACTTCTCAGTAAAATTATAATTTCTATTCAACCATTATAATCATAACATTATTTAACAAATTCTCACTCCTCTAATTTAATTATTTAATTAAATTAGAATATCACCATTATACTCATGTAATAAAATACAAATAAATCTCATCTATTTTATCACACTTAAATAAACTATCTCATAACAATTTTCATCAAATATTTATTTAATACCACTAATATTCATTTTATTCCATAAAGTTTTCAACTAAAATATTTAATGTACTTAATAAATATTTTACTCGCATTATACTAACATTTACATTTTCATGCAATATATTACCTTCTCACTTTATTAAATCAATTATACTTGTATTAATTCACTATTTTAATTAAGTGAGTTATTCACATTATTTATGAAACTTAACTCGTAATAATTTCCATTGCCCACAAGGCATAACAATTAAAATTATATTATCTCATAACATAATTTCAACTTAATTCAATTAACTAATATTATTTAATTTCTTTAATAGTTTAATTAACTATTAAATCTCACATTCTCCAACATATGAATATATAATTCTTTTCACACCAAATCACATAATTCAAAATATATACACCTCATATAATAAGAATTTTAATTATTAAATTCTTATTTTAATTACTTATGAAAATTCGGGTTGTTACATTAACTGTAAAAGTTTCTATATCCCACAGTTATTCTGTTATGTGGTCCACTAATGATTGCGCCGTTGTACAGATATTTCCCAACAAAAAGAATATATTCCCCAACAAAACGAATATTTTATGACAACTTGCTTACTTTGCAAAATTTGCACATATCACCCATAACTATAGCATTATATCAAATCAACACCTTATTATTCAAAATAATATTTAGAGAAAATTAAATCTTTATTCATAAAAAGTTGGGGTCTTACATTCGATGCTAGCAGACTCATTCTTGAAGTTATCCTTGTTATAGATTTATTGTCTTGAAATGTTGATGGATAATATTTCGTGAAATTAGGCTTGAAATTATAGCTAAATTGTATTGTTATTCTAATCAATGAGATAATTTCAAACAAACATTGAATTCGATATTATGAAAACTTTTGGAACTAAGAAAATTATATTTCTACTTGAAATAAAGCCGAAAGAGCTTATTCAATGTATCCAACATACCTGATTCATTCTCAAACATTATATTAAAAGAGTTATTTACCTAATTAATATTTTGCCTCAAACAAGTTAAGGACTGTAACAATAGAAAAACACCAACTGCAATAATAAATTAATTAAAGTTTAATTTTCCATCATATTTAACCAAAATAGGAAAATCAAAATTCAAATATTATCCATTGTAATTTAAATCAATGATTTTCCAAGTCTAACATAAAGTTCAACATGAATATCCAAGTTTTTTGTAGTGTCCACAAGAAAAATTCAACAGTTTGAATGTCCATAAATAATGATCAAGAGTTGTTTTAAGCTCTTTCTGTCCCTAAGTTAGTGTTGCCTTGAATCAATAAAAAAAAATCTGGATTGTTGACCAACTTGTTCATTATATTTTAAGATTGTCAATCTATTTGTCTTGTGCCCGAATGGTTGATTAAAACTCCTCATTCTTAGAGCGAGAAGCTTCTAACTATGTTGCCAATGCAATTTTTTCTTTCTCGCGGGATGAAGACTTCTCTACTCGAGGAACAAATCCAAAACCAAGTAATCTCCGTACCTTCTTGCCCAACACTAGAGTTATAATCTCCCTTTTATCAGTACAACATTTCCATATTCTACTTCCATCTCATAGATGCATTCAATCTCAAGTGATTTCATTTCATTGTGTGAAATTAACAACAAATGCAAATAATTCAAAGGTAATCCCAAATTTAAAAACAAATTACCAAATTTAAAAACAAATTAAGGTTTATATAACTTACGTATGTAGATTCATTTTCAGGTTGTACCTACTCGTTTGTTCGCCTTTTCTGATGTGTGATTTTCTAACCTTCAATTAGATCTCCCTGAAACTCAAATCAGATCCTAAACTCAACAATGATAAATATGATTTCTAAAAATAAACACCGGCTATTACACCGGAACACAGATAAATCCATTTGAACAAATGAATAAAAACACACCCAAACTAATTTAATAGAGGGAATAAAAAAATAAAGCTTCGAAAATCACTAGGGAGCAAATCCCCAAATTAAGAACTAAAAAGCCAATAAAGTCCCCATGTGTTCTGACCAGGTCAGGAGACCAAAATCGATAGATCCTTCGCAAAACCCAAAACAAAAGCAAAGAAACCCCACAACACAGCATAGCGAATTACTCCTATCGTGATCAAAGATGAAAAGAGATGGAATGATATTTTCATCCATTCAACACCAATGAAAAATATAAGATATGACTCTTCGAGAGAGGATTTTGTCAGTTGGGATAACTTAAAGACCCTTGGGGTCTCGATTTCTACCATCTGGAGCTCCCTCTGTGCTGCCGGTAATATTGTGCCTTGGGTTAAGCTTGTCTGGCATTCTTTCATCCCTCCAAGGTATTCTTTCATCCTGTGGCTTGCATTCAATAATGGGCTTCGCACCTTGGATAGGCTCTCTCGTTTTGGTCTTAGAGTAATTCCTACTTGCCATTTATGCAATGCTCAAAATGAATCCTTTAGCCATCTGTTTTTCAACTGCCCTTACTCATTTCACCTCCTGGTCTCTATGCTTCGCCATTGTGGGTGGAAGGGAATCTCCAGGAACTGGTCCTCTCTTACTTCATTCCTCATTTCATGACTTCGTACTACTATTCACCGGGGCATCCTTCATTTAGGCTTTGCTGCAGTTGTCTATCACATATGGAAGGAAAGAAATGATAGAATCCATGGAAAAGGGGCTACTCCGGTTCGAACTATTGCTGCTACTGTGTTGCAGATTGTGAAATGCAAACTCCTCTCCGTCCACAGATTCCTAAAGGTTAAAGATCGGCCATGGTTTTCTCAGCTCGCGATCTGACTTATTATGGGTCTGGGTCCTTTTGTTGTTGATTGGTCTGCTCTATGTTATGTCTGGGTGTGTCGCAGCAGTTGTGTTGTTAGCTGCTCTTGTCTGTTTGGGTAAAGGTTGTATGGGTCTGGTCTGGCTTGGTGATTTGGCTGTTATAGATATGGCTTTTTAGTCCGGCTGGGAGTTCTGTTCCTCCTGCTGCTGCTGATTTCATATGGTAGGGTGGGGCTCTTCTACTGTTGTTCTGGGCTTCCCTGGGTCTTGGCAGCAACTGGGATTATTTGGGTCTCGGCAGCAGGGGGGTTTTACTGTCTAGGCGAGCTGCTGCTAATTACTGGGGCAAGTTAAAGTTGTGCGAGCTAATGCTATTTGGTTCAGCAGCCTCCACTGGGGCGTGCTACTATTTCTGTTGTCTTGGGCGAGGACAGGGGCTGGTTGGTGCTTGGGCGAGGTGGGGAGACGAGGAGAGGGGCTGGTATTGCTTCTGCTGCTATAGTTGAAGGGGAGGGGTATTCTGTGGGGGTAGCTGGGTGTGGCTACAGGTTCCTTTACCTCGCAGAATGTGGGAGGCTGAGTGAAAGCCATTTGGGGCTTCGGCCTAGAATGGAACAGATGGGTGTAGCTTCGGCAGCGAGGGGACCAGAATGGTATAGCTTCGGCTTCAGCTTCGGCCAGTTGGGATGGTTTCAGCAAGGAAGGCTTGGATGGCTTCGGCATCGGGATGGCTTCAGCAGGGATGGCTTTGGCAGAGAAGGCTTCGGCATCGAGCGCAGTTGCTGAGTTTGGATGGCTGCTCCGAGGTTTTGGTGTTCGGAGCTGATTAGTGGTTTGTTTTCGGATGGTTGTTCCGAGGTTTGGTTCTCGGTCATCTTGACGATTGTTCCTAGTTTATGCCTTGGCTCGGTCTGTTTTCTTTTTGGGCGTACTGTATTATGTTTTGGGCGTCAGCCTGTTATCTTTTATAGTCCTTACATCATAGGGCTTGTCCTATGATGTCTTTGCTATATTCTGATTGGGTTTTTCCCATGTGTTTTGTAATCCTCCATTTATTTATTTCAGTCTAAATTTAGCAAAAAAAAAAAAACAAAAAAATATGCTAATATGAACAAAGGGAAAACAGAACTCCCCAACTAACCCTGATTACCACAAAGGAAGTAGATTGCAGGTAAGTGTTTGTTTGTTTTAAATCAGAGAAGACCTATTTCAAGAATTTCTTAATTTAGTGATTTTAGATGTTTTTTGAGGAGTTTATTATTGGGTAATGTAAGAAGAGGAGAGGTTGTCAACCTATTAGGATCCTTATGCACGCTGCAAAGGTAAATGGGAAGAATGACCTAAATGTGAAGAAATCTAAAAAGAGCACAAAATATGCATGTGCTTCGGTTATAAAACCAACTACTTCAGGCAAGGTCTGCTCAGATATAACATTTCCATCTATTGCATTTCAAACTTTAAATTTTATGTTGCATCAGTAGATTTAGTGAGAAGAATCACCAGAGTGAACAATTCAGGCAGGAAAAGTGATTCAAAATCTCAACACAAGCCTCCAATAATGAAGGGCAGTGAGAAAGGAAAAAAAATAACAAGTTACGAATTTGAAGAAAAGATAATGAACTTGACAAGGTGTCGATGTGCAATAGGAAGAGGGAAGCTTCTGTAGAGAAAATTGATAATAAGAAATGTAAGGTTCTTTCAGGCTTTCTAATGAAAAAGAAAAGAATTGTCGAAGGCCTACAACACACAAGAAGAAAGCAGCTGCCAAAAGAAAGCCAGCAGATGAATTTCGTTGTGAAGAAGTGAATTTTTCTATATCATCCGAGACTACTTTAAAATTTTGTGCAATTATTCCACTGTCTTCCATGGATTCCAAAATCTTTTACATTTAGAAGAGCAAGAAAGGCTAAACCTACCAATATTGCATTTAAGATATGCTATTTTCTTGAAATGATTGTGCCTGTGTTATAAGTTCTTGGTTTAAAGAAAGGGCGTTCAGAAATGTTACTTGCAGAATTAGCATGTTGCAAGAGTTCACATCGAAAATACGACGTTTCAGTTGTTCAAATGCATATCAAATTACTCTCTTTAATACAGCAAAACTGAGGAAAAGAGTACGTAGCTTTATACTTGTTTCCCTGGTTTGTGTAAAAAATCCTAAATACACCTTAATTTTTTTGGCACTTAATTTTATTATGTTTGCATAGGTGAAGAACATGAAGAAGCAGATGGAAATTAAAAGATCCAAGTTGCTGAAGGTCTTAGGCTGCTTCACACAAGATTACAATCCTCAAACAAATTTAATCGAATTGAAACATATATATATACATATACCTTCTTTGAATGATGAATAACAAATAGTTCTGGCCCTCCACTGTGAATAACACTATTGCCTCAATTTTTCTTGTTTACTAAGTTTTCACAAGTTCTCACGTGCACCAGATGCCTCCATACAGTTTTTAAATAGAAAAGAGAAACATCATGATAATGGTCATATATAGCCCAAAAAATACTTAGCTCGGAAAATTCAACATAAAAAACAATCCTTTTATGTTGTCCAAAAACAAAATGACGTACGCGTATATTCTCAATTTTTTAATAATTCACTAATGTTCAGTTCGTTCGTTCTACAGAGACTCAGAGCTTCAAAAGGAACTTAAAAGGTTGATAATTTCTGAAATCTCATACAACCCCTTTTGTTAAATCATGATGCTTAGTTTTTTAAACAAAAAAATTTGCTAAAAAAACTACTATTAGTTCTTTAAAATCACCCCAATTGTGTCTTTTAAATCAAAAATATTTTTCACATATGAAATTAGTGAGACACAAAATGAATCTATTTTCTTTCTCTTAAAAATCTATGGCTTCACTGAAACCCAAATTTAAGAAATAGCCCAGTACTGCTATCTTTCCATCCAGACGACACACTTAAACCCAAATTTGATTCCTTCAATTCATATCGGTTTTTACCCACTAACCTTGATAAAAATACTCACTAGAGACCTTGGTAATATGAAACACAGTCTTGATAATCAAATTAAACCTTCATGTGAGTTATCTTCTAATACATATATGCACACAACTTGGTTTCAAGCATTTGCAAATTCTTAGTTATAAACACTTTAGCCTCTATGAGGCATTTTATCAAACACCATAAAGGCATAAATTTAAAACTTCAGATTTCAGAATTGTTTAAGCAAAGTTTAGCCAGAATTTTTCATTCTTATACACAATTTTCCAACCAAACAGAGTAGCATAGCAACGATTATACATACTCAACTCCTTATTTAATAATAATTATATATATAGCAACAATTATACCTGATTTGCTTGTCCAAAAATCAAAGCTCTCTCTCTCTTCAGTTAACCCAGTTTCTACTCTTATTGAAACTTCTCTTTTGATAACTATAGTTACTAGTATCTCCATGATTTTATTTCCTTCTTTTGGAATGAAATGGAAGGCTGCTTTTGTTTCTTTCTTAATCTTGAACGAAAAATGGAAGAGGCGGGGGAATAGAAAAGGAGCATGGGCTTCAGCTCTTAGGTTAAGGGGGGTGTTTGATAAAAACTAAATGAATTTGAATGAGATGAATATGAATCTGAATTAAAAAATTGTTTGATAATTGATATATTTGAAACATCTAAATAATATATTTTTATTATTTTACCCCTCTAAAAAATTCAAAAAATTGTTGTAAATTTATTTAATATTACTTAATATACTAGTTAATATTGTAAAAAAAGAGCATTCAGCTCTCATTCAAAAAAAAATAGCTAACCGGTTCATCCATTCAAACAATTTTTTTTAAAAAAAAACGCACTGAATAGCTGAATCGGTCAATCATTCAGCAGAAAACAAACAGCCCCTTAGTGTCCCTTATCATATCCAAATAGTCCTCATCTGGTGCTTCTAAACGAATGACTCAACATATTGCATATATATATATATATATATATATATATATATATATATATATATATATATATTATAAATTAGTACATATATTATAAACTTAATATATGTATTAACATATTTAATAATTTATACATTTATAAGTTATGTATAAATTATTTTCATTAAAATGGAATTAATCCATTTGAAAAATTAACATTATTTGTAACGAGACTCTATTTTTAAATAATTAATATTCAATTTATTAATTATTTTAATTTCATCATCTAATTTGTAAATTTAATTTTGTACAACTAAATTTAAATACATCCTTCATTTTATAAATTATTTTCCAACAATTTAATTGAATAACAAATATATTTTACCCTTTTTCATAGTTCTATACCCATTTATTTACACATTAAATATAATACCTTAATATACTTGGTCATTAATAAAATATTACTTCTAATTTACTAATTTTAACACCAATATTATTTTTATTTATTGGTCCCTTATCTCATAATTTAATTTACATCCATTGAATATAATATTAAATATTATATTATTATATGTTACATTTAATCATAGTGACATAATTCTCATTATTAACTAACTAAAAGAAACTAATTTTCTTTATTCAGAGACAATATATTAATCCACGATTTAATTTAAACCTTAAATATAATAATCCTTATTTAATATATTTACACACTAAATTAGTTAAATAAAAAATAATAATTTATTAATTAAAATAACTATTACATTCACATATATGTACATATTCACACTTTTATACATACATACATACATACATATAGTATTCACCACAAATATATATATATATATATATATATATATATATATATATATATATATATTCACCATTCGACCCGTTTTGTCACCTAATTAAGAATTTTATATTAAATGTGACGCCCCCGAAATAGGTCCACACAACTCATTCTTTAGTCGCCAAATACATGGTACAGAATTTAAATAAAAACTTCAATTATAAAACTATTAATTGTCGTGTAAAATATGACAAAATATAAGATGTGTGTTTCAATACAAATATTGTTGTAGACAATATCCAAACTAAAATAAAGTCCACATTACAATTATTGTTACATTATTTTATAAAATAGTGAGGACCACTATAATAACCATCTTGGACAATTACTCCATTCCCCGACTAGTCCCAGCTACATTCTCGCTTCCTGAGAAGAACAATAGAACCAAAAGGAAAAGGGTGAGCTCAACTAGCCCAGTAAAAAATATTATGACTAAGATAATGTAGAACAAATTATCCTTAATCCTCAACAGGGGAAAATCTGATAGAATATAATAGACAACAAGTTTTAGATCAACAACTGCAGCAGAAATAACAATCCATTAGAGCATGATGTCTACTATCTTCTATGATTTAAAAGTCCATCATCGATATTTTATCCTTGTAACACCAATAAATAAATATTTCCAATCAACTAATTATCTATGCATTACAGGCCAAAAATAAGCGTTTGTATCATCAGTGGTCATGATCATGTCAAACACATGTCCATCTATGCACTACGGGTCAAATAGGACTTCACCACAAACCTTTATCTGTAACATTAAAGGTCATGATTATACCAATACATAATTCCTGGTCATAATCATACCAATCAACAGTCCATCTTTGCACTACGATCAAAGATGACTTTCAGTACAATATAAGCATGATGATGATTACAATGATATAAAAAATCAATTAGGTGAGATCAAGGATAAATATTAGAGATTTATAATTCAATTTATCCAGAGTTCAAGAATATCCAAATTATCAACATGATCATCAATTGTGGAGTAAAATTCAAGAATGATATTTAAGAAGATAATTTGGACAAAGAGAAAAAAATTAAATTATGTTGTGAATAGTACTCATGAATAGTACAGTATGAATAACACCGTATGAATAGTACCCATGAATAGTACCCTGACATGAAAATATTAAAATTTAATAAGAAAGTTCATACCAATATTCCAGTAAAATGATATTAGATGAAGCGCAAACCTTAAGGAATTTTTAATCATTTCAGGAATTATAGAAGTAATACTTACCACATTAAGTTTAAATTTAGGAATATGAAATGAAATAATATCACTTGCATAATATAAAGTATGAAAGAAAATGATATTTCTTACGAGTATTAAAATAAAATAATATCATTTACCTTAGTAGAAACTAGATTTAACTTGGAATATCGGTTATTATTCTGATAAAATCTTGCACTAAAAGCTACACTCAAAGTATTCTTATACTCAAAAGAAATACTCACAATATTGCAGTATGAATGCTTGAGATTTTGGGTTTGTTTAGGAAGGAGGGTTACCCCCCCCCCCCTTTTATAGTGCAACCTCTGAGGAAAAGATAAACAACCTGCCTAATTTTCTTTTCTTTCTTTGCCTGACTTCCTGCCTAACATATGCCTAACTTTTTCTTTTCTTTTTATTGGTTGAAGACCCACACTTTGGAAAATTAACCAAAGAATTTGCAAGAGAAGTGTTGGCATTCAAAAAGGATAGACTATGTAGGAACATATTCCACCCACCCATTAGGAAAAAGGCAAGTGCACATGAAGTTTAAAATAACTTTACAATCTGACAAAGTTAATATAATATTATAATATTATATTAAAAAAACTATACTATTATAATATAATATTATAATAATATATTTGAATGAATATTTTATCAGAGAAGATAATTATGATTTCATAAAAAAATATGTCAAACTTTATACAAATGTTTCATGCCAAATTCCTCCATTTATATCAAAATTGAACCAATATCCACCACATAATAATTGTTCATCATTAATATTATAAGCTCACAATATTAACAACCAGATCATTTCCAAGAAAGAGGAGGCTTTCTGATAAGGATTTATCCTTATTGGCATGCAATTATATAACCTAACCCCTTTCCTCGACAGAACTTTCTAGACATTGCCAATAATGCTAACTAATGTATGAATAATTGTGTTGTGTTATTTATTGATTTAATAATATAAAATATTGTAAAGATGATACTGTGACAATAATTGAATCAATAATATGAGATACTATGCAACAACTATTGTAGCAATTATTGAATGAAACTAAGTGACTTCTTACGTAAGAATCAATATTCAGAGATACTATGCAATATCATGTGCTACTGTGCAACCACGCATATTACTGTATTTTTATCACCGGGTATTTTAACAGTTAATGGAAAAAGTTTTGCCGTTATTTTCATAAAAAAGTTATTTCTGTCGCTTTCTATATTCGACAGTTATTCCGTTATGTGGTCCAACAATGACTACTCCATCGTACGAATATTCCCCGATAAAAAGAATATTCCCCGACCAAAAGAATATTTTATGACAACTTGCTTACTTTGCAAAATTTTCACATATCACCCATAACTATAGCATTATATTAAATCAACACCTTACAATTCAAAATAATATTTAGAGAAAATTAAATCTTTATTCATAAAAAGTTGGGGTCTTACAACCTCCCCTCCTTATGAAATTTCATCCTCAAAATTGACATACTTACCTGACATGTCGAAGAGGTGAGGATACCTTATTTTCATTTCAAATTCTAACTCCTAGGTCATTTCCTCAATATCTTCGTTTCTTCATAAAACATTGACTTGATGTATAACCTTTGAGCGTAGAATATGTTCCTTCTTATCCAAGATTTTGACAGGTACCTCCTCATACGTTAAATCTTTTGTTATCTCATATGGTTCTAATTCAATAATGTGGTTTAGGTCTTCCACATATTTACATAACATAGATAAGCGAAAAACGTTATGTACACGAGACATACTTGGCGGGAAGGCTAGTCTATAGGCCACAGTTCCTACTCGGTCGAAGATTTCAAATGGACCAATGAATCGAGGGTTGAGATTTCCTCTCTTTCTGAATCTCGTAACTCCTTTCCATGGAGCAACACGTAACAACAATACATGATCTCCCACATTGAATTCCACGTCCCTTCGATGAAGATCGTCATAACTCTTTTGTCAATCTTGTGAAGTTTGTATGCGTTGCTGAATTATTTAAATCTTTTTTGTAGTCATGCGTACCATTTCTGGTCCCAACAACGTTGCTTCACTCACCTCGTCCTAGTATACTGGAGAACGACACTTTTGTCCATACAACGCCTCGAATGGAGCCATGCCTATACTCGCTTGATATTTGTTGTTATAGGAGAATTCCATCAATGGTAAGTATTTGTCCCAACTTCCTTTGAAGTCTAGAACACAATAATATGAGATACTGTGCAACAACTACTGTGGTAATATTTAGCAAAAAAATCCAAACAAAAAAACTATTGTGGCAATTATTGAATGAAACTGAGTGACTTCTTACGTAAGAATCAATAATCAGAGATACTATACAATACCGTGTGCTACTGTGCAACCACGCGTATTATTGTTCTTTTATCACCGGGTATTTCAACAGTTAACGGTAAAAGTTTTGTCGTTATTTTTCATAAAAAGGTTATTTCTGTCGCTTTCTATATTCGACAGTTATTATTCATATGTGGTCCAATTGACGATCGCGCCATCGCATTTAATATTTCCCGATAAAAAGAATATTCCCCGACCAAATAAATATTTTATGACAACTTGCTTAATTTGCAAAATTTGCACATATCACCCATAACTATAACATTATATCAAATCAACACCTTACAATTCAAAATAATATTTAGAGAAAATTAAATCTTTATTCATAAAAAGTTGGGGTCTTACAATCTCCCCTCCTTATGAAATTTCATCCTCAAAATTGATATACTTACCTGACATGTAGAAGAGGTGAGGATACCTTGTTTTCATTTCAAATTCTAACTCCCAGGTCATTTCCTCAATATCTTCGTTTCTCCATAAAACTTTGACATTGAGGTATAACCTTTGAGCGTAGAATATGTTCCTTCTTATCCAAGATTTTAACAGGTACCTCCTCATACGTTAAATCTTTTGTTATCTCATATGGTTCTAATTCAATAATGTGGTTTAGGTCTTCCACATATTTACGTAACATAGATAAGCGAAAAACGTTATGAACACGAGACATACTTGGCGGGAAGGCTAATCTATAGGCCACAGTTCCTACTCGGTCGAAGATTCCAAATGGACCAATGAATCGAGGGTTGAGATTTCCTCTCTTTTTGAATCTCGTAACTCCTTTCCATGGAGCAACACGTAACAACAATACATGATCTCCCACATTGAATTCCACGTCCCTTCGATGAAGATCGTCATAACTCTTTTGTCGATCTTGTGAAGTTTGTATACGTTGCCGAATTATTTAAATCTTTTTCGTAGTCATGCGTACCATTTCTGGTCCCAACAACGTTGCTTCACTCACCTCGTCCTAGTATACTGGAGAATGACACTTTCATCCATACAACGCCTCGAATAGAGCCATGCCTATATTCGCTTGATATTTGTTGTTATAGGAGAATTTTATCAATGGTAAGTATTTGTCCCAACTTCCTTTGAAGTCTAGAACACAATAATATGAGATACTGTGCAACAACTACTGTGGTAATATTTAGCAAAAAAATCAAAACAAAAAAACTATTATGGCAATTATTGAATGAAACTGAGTGACTTCTTACGTAAGAATCAATAATCAGATATACTATACAATACAATAGGTGTATCTTGTGCAACCACGCCAGTATTATTGTTCTTCATATCACCGGGTATTTCAACGATTAACGGTAAAAGTTTTGTCGTTATTTTTCATAAAAGGTTATTTCGCCGCTTTTATATTCGACGGTTATTCCAATATGTGGTCCACTAACGATCGCTGCGCCATCGCATTTAATATTTCCGATAAAAAGAATATTCCCAGACCAAATAAATATTTTATGACAACTTGCATTAATTTGCAAAATTTGCACATATCACCCATAACTATAACATTATATCAAATCAACACCTTACAATTCAAAATAATATTTAGAGAAAATTAAATCTTTATTTATAAAAAGTTGGGGTCTTACAACCTCCCCTCCTTATGAAATTTCATCCTCAAAATTGATATACTTACCTGACATGTCGAAGAGGTGAGGATACCTTATTTTTATTTCAAATTCTAACTCCCAGGTCATTTCCTCAATATCTTCGTTTCTCCATAAAACTTTGACATTGAGGTATAACCTTTGAGCGTAGAATATGTTCCTTCTTATCCAAGATTTTAACAGGTACCTCCTCATACGTTAAATCTTTTGTTATCTCATATGGTTCTAATTCAATAATGTGGTTTAGGTCTTCCACATATTTACGTAACATAGATAAGCGAAAAACGTTATGAACACGAGACATACTTGGCGGGAAGGCTATTCTATACGCCACAGTTTTTACTCGGTCGAAGATTTCAAATAGACCAATGAATCGAGGGTTGAGATTTCCTCTTTTTCCGAATCTCGTAACTCCTTTCCATGGAGCAACACGTAACAACAATACATGATCTCCCACATTGAATTCCACGTCCCTTCGATGAAGATCGTTATAACTCTTTTGTCGATCTTGTGAAGTTTGTATACGTTGCCGAATCATTTAAATCTTTTTTGTAGTCATGCGTACCATTTCTGGTCCCAACAACGTTGCTTCACTCACCTCGTCCTAGTATACTGGAGAACGTCACTTTCGTCCATACAACACCTCGAATGGAGCCATGCCTATACTCGCTTGATATTTGTTGTTATAGGAGAATTCCATCAATGGTAAGTATTTGTCCCAACTTCCTTCGAAGTCTAGAACGCAATAATATGAGATACTATGCAACAACTACTGTGGTAATATTTAGCAAAAAAAACAAAACAAAAAAACTATTGTGGTAATTATTGAATGAAACTGAGTGACTTCTTACGTAAGAATCAATAATCAGAGATACTATACAATACCGTGTGCTACTGTGCAACCACGCGTATTATTGTTCTTTTATCACCGGGTATTTCAACAGTTAACGGTAAAAGTTTTGTCGTTATTTTTCATAAAAAGGTTATTTCTGTCGCTTTCTATATTCGACAGTTATTCCGTTATGTGGTCCACCAATGACTGCGCCATCATACGAATATTCCCCGACAAAAAGAATATTCCCCGATCAAACGAATATTTTATGACAACTTGCTTACTTTACAAAATTTGCACATATCACCCATAACTATAGCATTATATCAAATTAACACCTTACAATTCAAAATAATATTTAGAGAAAATTAAATCTTTATTCATAAAAAGTTGGGGTCTTACAATCTCCCCTCCTTATGAAATTTCATCCTCAAAATTGATATACTTACCTGACATGTCGAAGAGGTGAGGATACCTTGTTTTCATTTCAAATTCTAACTCCCAGGTCATTTCCTCAATATCTTCGTTTCTCCATAAAACTTTGACTTGAGGTATAACCTTTGAGCGTAGAATATGTTCCTTCTTATCCAAGATTTTGATAGGTACCTCCTCATACGTTAAATCTTTTGTTATCTCATATGGTTCTAATTCAATAATGTGGTTTAGGTCTTCCACATATTTACGTAACATAGAAATGTGAAAAATGTTATGAACATGAGACATACTTGGCAGTAAGGCGAGTCTATAGGACACAATTCCTACTCGGTCGAGGATTTCAAATGGACCAATGAATCGAGGGTTGAGCTTCCTCTCTTTCCGAATCTCATAACTCCTTTCCGTGGAGAAACACGTAACAATACATGATCTCCCACATTAAATTCCACGTCCCTTCGATGAAGATCGGCACAACTCTTTTGTCGATCTTGTGAGGTTTATATACGTTGCCGGATCATTTGAATCTTTTCTATAGTCATGCGTACCATTTTTGGTCCCAAAAATGTTGCTTCACCCACCTCATCCCAGCATACTAGAGAACGACACTTTCGTCCATACAACGCCTCGAATGGAGCCATGCCTATACTCGCTTGATAACTGTTGTTGTAGGAGAATTCCACCAATGGTAAGTAATTGTCCCAACTTCCTTTGAAATCTAGAATGCAGAGTCTCAATAGATCTTCAAGAGTTTGAATAATCCTTTCTGATTGTCCGTCCATCGGGGGATGATATTTAGAACTGAATCGCAAATCAGTGCCCATAGCTTTCTGCAAGCTGACCCAAAATCGTGAAGTGAATCTTGGGTCTCGATCAAAAACTATGGATATTGGCATACCATGCAATCTCACAATCTCATTTATGTATACATGAGCAAGACGTTCAAGTGAATAAGTTTCTCGTATAGGCAAGAATGAGCAGACTTGGTTAATCTATCGATAATGACCCAAATTGCATCTATGCCTTGAGAAACCTTGGGAAGACCAGTAACGAAATCTATGTTGATGTGCTCCCACTTCTATTCTAGAATTTCAAGTGGTTGTAATGGACCTTTTGGTACATGATGCTCCGTCTTGACACGTTGACAAGTTAGACACCTTGAGATAAACTCCGTGATCTCTCTCTTCATATTACTCCACCAAAATGTATGTCGAAGATCACGATACATTTTGGTACTCCCAGGATGGATTGCAAATGGTGTGTTGTGTGCCTCCATCACGATTTTATACTTCAATTCAGAGTCGTTAGGAACACAAAGTCTAGAGTTGACTCAAAGTATTCCTTCCTCGTCGATCCATGCTTCTAGAATAGCACCTTCTTGTACTTTCTTCTTCATATGCATCAGCTTCGGGTCTGTAGCTTGAGCAACTTTAACTTTATCGATTAAAGTCAGTTCTACTCGTATATTTTCCATCTTCACGTGGGTCCCTGGAGTTTTTAACTCTATCTCCGTCCTTTGTAAATCAATAAAATGGGCCTTTGTGCTGACAATATCGCACTCGTACCCGCATATGATCTTCTACTCAACGCGTCAGCTACCATGTTCACTTTTCCAAGATGGTATTAAATGGTATAATCGTAATCTTTCAACAGCTCGAGCCATCGTCGTTGTCGTATGTTGAGTTCCTTTTAGGTGAAGAAATATTTGAGGCTTTTATGATCTGTATAGATCTCCACTTTCTCCCCATACAGGTAGTGTCTCCAGATCTTTAGCACAAAATGACTGTTTCCAACTCTGGATCATGAGTAGGATAATTCCTCTCATATTCTTTGAGTTGTCGTGAGGCTGGGCTATGACTTTCCCATGTTGCATGAGAACACATCCTAAACCTCTGCCTGAAGCATCGCTGTAGATGACAAATCCCTCTGAACCTAATGGTATTGTCAGAATAGGTGCTGAAATGAGTCTCCTCTTGAGTTCTTGGAAGCTCTTCTCACATTCCTCGCTCATCCGAATTTTTTATCTTTTCGAGTCAGCTAAGTTAATGGAGTGGCGATTCGAGAAAATCCTTCCACGAATCTCCGATAATAACCGGCTAAACCTAGAAAGCTACGTACTTCGGTTACTAACTTAGGTTGCTCCCAACTTTGTATTGCTTCAATCTTTGCCGGGTCAAATGATATTCCATGTTTCGATATCACGTGCCCAAGGAATGCTACTTCTTCAAGTCAGAACTCGCATTTCTTCAACTTGGCATAACTTATTTTCACAAAGCTTTTGGAGTATCAGCCTCAAGTGTTGCTCATAATCTTTACGGCTTTTGGAGTATATGAGGATGTCATCAATAAAGACAACCAAAAAATGATTCAATTATTCCTTGAATACTCGGTTCATCATATCCACGAAGGAAGCATGAGCATTAGTCAATCCAAAAGACATGACTAGGAATTTGTAATACCCGTACCGAGTTCTGAAAGCAGTCTTTGGAATGTCATCAGTTTTAATCTTTAACTGATGATATCCAAAACGAAGATCGATCTTTGAGAAGAATTTAACACCTTGTAACTGGTCAAACAGGTCATCAATTAGAGGTAACGGATACCTATTTTTGATGGTGAAATGGTTCAACTCCCGAGGTGGGAGAGCCCAAGTGGTATGTTATAGCTTCGGGCAAGCTTGCGGCTGATGGTGAGCCCAAGTTATGGCTTCGGGCGAGCATGTGGCTTCGGGTGAGCATGATGCTGGGCGAGCATGAGGTGGGCGACCATAAAGTGGGCGAGCACAGGTTTTTGGCCTTCGGGTGAGGGGGTGGGGCAGCTGCTGCCTTTTCAGCAAGGCCACAAACTTTAATCATCACTGTATTTGGTTGTTAGTTTAGTTGTTTGTTTAACTTGTTTGTTGGGTTCTCTCCCATGTATCGTATCATAATCTATACAACTTAGATGATGTTACTATATTCTGGGGTATGCCCCTTAGCCTTTGTATTTGGTCCCTTTTATATACAAACAAACTTAGCAAAAAAAAGTCACATACTCCTATCTTTCTTCTTTACGAACAAAACAGGAGCACCCCAAGGAGATGTACTAGGACAAATGAAACCAATGTCTAACAGTTCATGTCGTTAGGTTTTAACTCCTAAAGTTAATAGGAGCCATTCGATATGGGGTTTTGGAAATGAGTTTTGTACCAGGTTCAAGGTCAATACAAAATTTGATTTTACGCTCTGGGGGTAGGCCAGGAAGTTCTTGGGGAAATACGTCAGGAAATTTAATAACAACAAAAATATCATTCAAATCTGATGTATTTTTGTTTAAATCCATGACATGGGCTAAGAAAGCTTGACATTTGCCTACTTTGTGGATGGAACACCTGAATGTAGAGGTCAAGGACATGGGTTAGACTCTCTCACTAGGATATTTCTCTCCCTTCTCTCTAAATCTTCTATTAACCCCTCCATCTAGTTACCGTCAACTCCTTCTTTCTTTTTCTGGTCTCCCGCCCAATCTCACCAAACTTCTCCGTCCTTACCAAACTTCTCTGTTTTCCTCTTTTAGCTCCATCCCCTCCCTCCTCCGTACTTCTCCGTCTCACTCCTCCCTCTCCTCAGTTCTCTTCAGAGCTCCTCTGCCCCCTCCCTCCGCCCTCTTGCTGCCTTGCCATGGTTGATTTCTCTCACCTCTCGGCTGATAACTCGGTGTATCAAACCCTAACTCCCCTGCTGCTGTTGACACGGCTATGGAAGAATCTCACCCCATGCCTGTTACAACTAATCTTGCCTCTATTGAGTCCTCTGACTCAGAAGCTAACAGCATTGCCGCAAAAAATGTTGGTCCTATGCTTGGCCCTTCTATGTCCGAGATCTTCAAAGCAATGTAGCAACTATCATAACAGGGTCGCCTTGATGCAGCTGATGAACGTAGGAAATGCCTTACCTTAATAGACTTCATAAAAGCCCAAGGTTTTTTGATTCAGAATGTCAATGATTTCGCTAACAAAGGAAAATATGTTAGGAGCATTAAAGACCACAACAAGCTAGATATTGGCTCCCTGAGACCCTCTGGTGAACTTCCTACAGTGCTCGCACCTTTTTCGGGTCTGCAATCTGCTACGGACGCGTCCCCCTCTCTCACTGCCTATGTGGAGGAGAAATGTGATGATAACCCTGCTGAAGCTGTTAAGCCATCTAAACAATCTTGGAGTGATGTGGTAACCAATAGTGACCCAAAACACTACTCTCCGCTTGAATATTTACCCCCCCCGTTCCTCCGCCCTCGGAGAATGGAGTAATTAGCATTAGACCTCCGGCTGAGGTTCTCCTAAAAGGAAATAGTCTCTGGAATACCTTCCTTGTGGGGAGCTTTATCAACTCTAGACTCCCCTTTAAACTTGTTGAAGAAACTGTTCATAAGCTTTGGGACAAACATGGACTGCAGAAGGTTTTCTTGCATGATAAGGTGTTTTCTGTCTTCAAGTTTTCAAACTCTCTGGAAAGAGAAAATGTCCTTGCTCTTGGCCCTTGGTACATCTCGAACAAACATATATGCCTCATGCTTTGGAAGGAAGGCGGATTTCAAGTTTGAAGCCTGCACTAAAGCTCCAGTTTGGGTTATATTTCATAACGTCCCAATGTCTTACCTTTCTCCTACAGGGCTCAGTTACCTAGCTAGTGGCATTGGTAAGCCACTCTTCGTTGATAGTGTTACTGGTAAATTCGAGCCGATGACATTTGCCAAAGTATATGTAGAGCTTTCTTCTTCCTCTTCATTCCCTAGCTGTCTGGAAGTGGATGTTATTAATGAGGAAACCCAAACTGAAAAAGTTGTTTGGGTAAAAGTGGAATACCAAAATCGACATATCTTCTGCTCTCATTGTAAGTCTTTTGGCCACTCCCTTACTCGCTGCCCTAATGCCAACTTTAAATGGGTCCCAAAGATACAGGTTGGACAGAAAGCCCTTGCTCCCCCTGCCCCCCTGTCCAAGGCTCTTCTTCTGACCCCCTCCCTACTGATGGTTGGAAAGTGGTTGCTAAGGGTCTTAAGCAACAATCTAACCTGAAGGATACTATGCTTCCTCCAGACTCAAATTTGTTCAACCTTCTATCCCCTCTAGCCGCTGGTCCTCAGGACTGTTTCTCTGACACTGATGCCACTCCTTCTCCCAACCCCCTTGTGGGTAAACTTAAACTGATTGATGATAAGGAAGTTAGGGATCTCAAACACAAAGCTGTAGGCTCTCTTGATTTTGGTAAAGCATCTAAGAAAAAGATTAAAGGAGGGGGGAGTAAGAAGTCCCCAGCTTAACTTCATCCCCTGTTTATGATAAATTTTTGCTCTATGAATATTAGAGGTGTAAATATGTCTCCAAAGCAGACTAGCATCCATAATCTCATTCATAAGCATAGAATCTCTTTTGTTGGCTTGGTTGAAATAAGGGTTAAGTCTCCTAAGGCTAATTCTGTCTCTAAAGCTATTTGTAGGAATTGGCAGTGGCACTTTAACTATGAGTATCATGCAAATGGAAGAATTTGGGTTGGTTGGGACCCAAATATCTGGAATGTCAATGTTATTACAAAGTCTGCACAATTTATCCATTGTTCTGTTTCTTCTGTAAATTTTAGTTTTAATGGGTTTGTTACTGTTGTTTATGGGCTCAATACCCCTAGTGAAAGGAAATTTCTTTGGAATGATTTGAGAGCTATTGCTGACTCGATTGATAAACCGTGGACTCTTCTTGGGGACTTCAATGTGGTTAAATCCTTGACTGAAATTGATGGAGGTGCCTGTTCTTGGGATTATAGTATGCAAGACTTCAAGGATTTGCTTGACGACCTTCTCTTGATGGACCTCCGCGCTATTGGCCCTCTTCTCACCTGGTGGGATTCTCAAATATCAAACCCAACTTACAAGAAGCTTGATCGTGCTTTGGTTAATAACCTATGGTTGGATTCCTATCCCAACTCCCAAGCTCTTTTCTGCCCTCGTGACCTCTCTGATCATTGCCCTTTGGTGGTTCAGTCTGGTATATCCTTGCCCAACATTCCTAAGCCTTTCCAATTCATTAATTTCATGATGGGTCTGGAAAATTATCATGATGTGGTTCGGACTGCTTGGCTCGCTCCTTGCTTGGGGGACCCACTTCAAATTCTGGTAGGGAAGCTCTCTTGTGTTAAGTTTGCTTTAAAGGATCTTAATTAGCGCAATGGTAATCTGATCTCAAATGTGAAGCAGGATAGGGACTGCTTGCACGCTACTCAGCAAGCCATCTCTCTTAATCTAGGTGATCCCTCTCTCCTTCTTATCCAGAGATCTCAAACTGATTCTATTTGGGCTGCTCTCCTCCTTGAAGAGAAACTTGTTAAGCAAAAATGTAGAATTCAATGGCTGAAGGAGGGTGATTAGAATACGGGTTACTTCCATAACCAAGGTAAGTAAAGGTGGAACACTAATAAGATTTTAGCAATTTAGAATTCTGAGGGTGAATTATGTTTTGGGCACTTAGTTGTTCAACGTGTTGCAGTTAACCACTTCTATGATCTCTTTGGTACGCCTTCCCATGCTAATTGCTCCACTATCCCTCTTCCTGACTCTCTTGGGGCCAAGCTTGTGTCCTCTCAACAAGCTCTTTTGCTTGTCAGAGATGTGTCGGATGAGGAGATTTTGTCCACCCTTAAGCACATGAAGAAGAACAAGAGTCCTGGCCCTGATGGGTTCACTGTTAATTTCTTCCTCCATGCTTGGGACATTATTGGGGAGGTCTTCACTGCTGTTATTCGTTCCTTTTTCAGTTAGGGATGTCTGCTTAGGGGGTCCAATGCCACGACCATTGCTCTTGTGCCGAAAGTTCAGAACCCATCTTCTATTAATGATTTTAGACCCATATCTTGCTACAATACTACCTATAAGTGTATTTCGAAGCTCATTGCATCTAGGCTTAAGGATATTCTCCCTTCCATCATCTCTCCTTTCCAATCTGCTTTTGTTTCGAGACGGAGAATTGGTGATAACATTCTTCTTGCTCAAGAACTTTTCAGAAATTACCATAGACCCTCTGGGCCGGCCAGGTGTGCTATGAAGATTGATCTCAGGAAAGCTTTTGACTTTAATTCTTGGGATTTTTTGTCGGCTGCTTTACAACTTTTCAAATTCCCTCCCAAATTTATTTTTTGGATCAAGGCCTGCATCTCCACTTCCAGTTTCTCTGTTAAGGTTAATGGGGCTTTATGTGGTTACTTCAAAGGGGCTAAAGGCCTTAGACAAGGTGACCCATTATCCCCCTACCTTTTTGTCATCATTATGGAAGTCCTTTCCCTTATGCTTTCCCAGACTTCAAAGAATGCTTCTTTCAAATTTCATTGGCGATCTGCGCCTCTTTCCATCACCCATCTTTGCTTTGCGGATGACATTCTTATCTTCTGTCATGGTGATATTGACTCTGTCAAGAATATTAAGACGTGTCTCAACCAATTCTCCTTGGGGTCGGGTCTCCACATCAATGCCTCAAAGAGTATGTGCTTTCTCTCCCATGTTCTTCCTGCCCAATCGGATCTTATCCTTAGCCTTTTGGATTTTTGGTTGGGGGTGTTCCCTGCAAAATTCTTGGGGGTCCCCTTGATCACCTCTAAACTTAGCCTTGCGGACTGCTGCCCCCTCCTTGAAAGGGTCAAAACCAAAATTAGCTCCTGGACCAATAAGTTTCTACCGTACGCCGGTTGTATGCAACTTATCAAGTCAGTTGTCCATGCCTCTTAAGCCTATTGGTTGGCTCACTTCATCCTTCCTACAGCAGTTTTGAAAGATCTTCAATCTTCCATGACTAGATTCTTATAGAAGGGTCCATCCATGGATAAACATGGCTCTAAAGTTGCTTGGACAAAGATTTTTCTTCCCTTTGCAGAGGGAGGTCTAGCAATAAAAACCTTGCGGAATGGAATAAATCGCTTATCTTGATGCATCTTTAGCACGTCAGTAATCCCCTGTCTCCATCTCTTTGGGCCAAATGGGTTCATTTTACACTGCTCAAGTCTAAATCCTTCTGGGTTATTCCTATCCCTCCTGACTGCTCTTGGATTTGGAGGAAAGTATTACAATGCAGGGATATTTCCCGTAGGCACATATCTTATGACATAGGAAATAGAGCTAATACTAGCTTATGGTTTGACCCAGGGATTGGTCAATCTCCTTTGACAAATTCTGTTCACTCGTCTCTGATTGTCAACTCTGGGCTTGGTCCTTATGCCTGTGTGAATAGAAGTATACATAACTCTAGGTGGGTCTTACTTGCTTTGAACCACCAGGATATTATTGCTTTTCGAAATTCTTTTGACTACTCTAGACCTTGTAACTCTGCAAACCGTGATGGTCTTTTCTGGGATGATACAAAGGATGTAAAGGCTACTACTATCTGGAATTCTATTCGTCTGACTGGGCCTACTGTGTCATGGCATATCTTGGTTTGGCACAAGATTGTGCCCCCCCGATAATCTGTTATTCTCTAGCTTGCTTTTCATAAGGGGCTTCGGACCCTTGACAGATTAACTCAGTTTGGCCTTGATATCAACCCTATGTGTGTGCTTTGCTCGAATGATAGGGAAACCTTTAACCATTTATACTTTGAATGCTCCTCTTCTTTTTAGATTCTGATAGCTATCCTTAGGCGGTGCGGTTGGAGAGGGTTTAGTAGGAGTTGGGCCTATTACTGGCTTTATCTCTAGCCGCTCCTATACAAACTTTCACTCTAGTCTTCCCCATTTTGGGTTTGCTGCTGTGGTCTATAGAATCTGGACCGAAAGAAATGCCAGGATTTTTTCACATACTTCCACCCCTGCTCGGATTCTCATTCGTGATATTATTCATTTAGTAAAGTGTGGGCTTCATTCTAATGCTATATTTCAAAAAATCAAGTCTAGACTATGCTATAGATCCTTTGTGCTGTAACTGCACTCGTAGAGTGGGATTGCTTGTGGTCTGCTAGTGTTGGTGTTGGGGACTCGTAGAGTGGGACTTCGTAGAGTGGGGTTTTGGCCGAATTGGGCGTTCATAGAGTGGGGTCTTGGCCGTGTGGGGCCTTTGTAGAGCGAGGCTTCGTAGAGTGAAGTTTGGCCAAGAGGGTTCTTCGTAGAGTGAGGTTTCGGAGAGTGGGTCTTTGTAGAGTGGATCTTTCGTAGAATGGGGCTTCTGCCAAGAGGGGCTCGGATTAGTGTCGTTTCGGCTTCAGCCAGTTTGGCCTTATGGCTTCGTTTCTTCCAGATAGTCTCTTCTATGGCTTGGACTTCGACAATGAAGGGCTTGGCTGGTGGGGACTCATAGAGTGGGGCTTCATAGCGTGGGTCTTCATAGAGTGGAGCTTCGGCCACCAGTGGGTCATCGTCATGGTAGCTGGTTTTGGTGGTTCCGTGTTCGGGCGTCTTTTATGCTTTGACATGTACTGTATCCTTTTCTTATTGGGCTGACTCCTGTAACCTTTTATAATCTTTACATCATAGGGCATGTCCTATGATGTCTTTGCTATTTCTGTTTGGGTTTCTCCCATGCGGTTTTGTAATCCCCCATTTTATTTATTTCAGTCTAAATTTAGCAAAAAAAAAAGCTTGACATTCGTTTTTCAATAAACGAATGACTTTATGGCTTGATATGACAGTGATTGACTTTAGTGGTTTGGTTGCCTGAATTTGCATAACAGGTTGGTTAGGAATATGAAAACTAACGACCTTACAAAAACAATCAATTTTAGTATGATGAGTTGTTAACCAATCAATCCCTAAAATCACATCAAATGCAAATATCTTCAAAGAGATGAGATCAACAGGTAATGTGAGGGTGCCGATTTGAATCAAACAAGATTTATAAACAGTGGATGTAATGAAGGTTTCTCCTAACAAAGTTTCAACAGATAAGTCAAAGTCTAATTTCTCAAGAGTGTACAAGCAGGTGAAATAAAAGAATAGGTAGAATCGATATCTAATAAGGTATAGACTTCGCAAGAGTTTATGATTAGCTTACTCGTGATAAATTCGTTCTGGTTCTTCGCTTTTTGAGAAGTCACGACAAACACGCTTCCTTGAACCATCGACTTTGACTTGTCCAGGACAGCCTTTGGTGCCACCGTCCCAGCTGGACTTGACTTCGCTATAGGACAAAATTGAGCTATGTGATCTTCATTTCCACAACTGAAACACACCTTGGAAGGCTGTGTACAGTTTAAACTGATGTGTCCCTCCTCTCCGCATCTGTAGCATCTAACTGGTGGTCGTTCTCCTCCCCTAGAAACGGTTGCTAGTGGTGGTGCCGCTACCGATGTCTTTTCGTCATTGTAGAATCTTCTCGTTTTAAAATTTTCATTTGACTCATTTCTTCTATTATCTTGGTCAGGATTACCATCGAATTTCTGGCATGATAATTTCCTCCACGTTGGTTATCACTGCTTCGATGACTGTTGTTACTGGTACGACTATTATCGTGCGGTTGGTTGTTGTCTTTTAGTTGAAAAGTCTCATTATCTCGCTTCAATAATTGAGCCCTATTCACAACATCTGAATATAAACAAAGTTTATGAGAAATGAGATATTGACGAATTTCAGGTTTTAAACTTCTGAGAAACATTCGTGTCATTCGCTCCTCATTATCCATCAAATGGGATATAAACCGGGATAACTCCGTAAACTTAGCCTCGTATTGTGATACAGTCATATTGTTGTGTTCCAGTTTGATGAATTCCACCTCCTTCATATGACGAATACTTTATGGAAAATATTTTTCGTTGAACAATTTCTGAAACTTATTCCAAGATATCTTAAGTGTGGAAAAATGAGTACGCTTTACAGATTCCCACTAGTAATTTGCCTCTCCCCACAACATAAAGTTGGCAAAAGGAACCTTTTGCTCCTCTATGCATCCCAAGACATCAAATATCTTGGTGATCTGCCTAATCCATGCTTTTGTCTTAAGTGGCTCTGGCTTTCCAAAAAACTTCGGCGATCCCAACTCCTTAAATTGCTTAGCAGTGACCAGCCGTGAGTTGTCATTATTTCCACCTGCATTTTGAACAGGAGTCTCTCTCGTTTGGTGGGGGCATGAATTGTAGAAAGTGTAATAACCCAATATTTTTGATATAATTATATAAGAAATTTTGCGTATAAATATTTTTTAAAATAAATGTGGGTGTATGTGCAAGGTAAAGTGTATGTATATATGTGATATATAAATATTTATTTATTACATGAATATTTAAAAATAAAATTTTTAAGGAATTATTGATCAATATAAATTATATTTTTATAATAATTTAATTTTGTAATAAAAATATTTTTATTATTTATTTTCTATGAAAATATGAATATTATATTATTTCAATAATATATGATATGATTATAAAAATTATTATAAAATTATTTTATTATATGAATTTATTCATATTTATTAAGTTAATTATTTTAACTTAATTAATAATGGTATATATGAAAGTTATATGGGATATGGATTCAAAACTCTAATTCTGGATTTTGAATAAGGAATGAGAATATTAATATAATATTAAATATATTTCAGTGCTATAAATATGTACAGTATGTGTGTAATGTTAAATTGTGGAACAATTATGGTGTAACAATATAAAACCCTAACATTATTTTAATAAACCCTAGTTCGGGAGTCAAATAAGACTTTAAAATTTGTTAAGTCGCGGTATTATGTGATATATGATATGTATTGTAGGTTTTAACGCTAATTATGGAAACCCCTAATTAATTAGTAATTAAAAACCCTAATTATTAGAAACCCTAATATCTAAATTAGGAACCCTAATTGTCAAATTAGCAACCCTAATCGCTAAATTAGAAAGTTAAATGTTAATTAATAAATCTTAAACCTAATTTCCATGTTCTATGTGATTAGTAAACCTAATTTAATTAGGGAACCCTAATTTATATTTTTAGAAACTAAATTTTCATTTTAGCCGTAATTGCAAAATGCTAGAAAATCAATGCACAAAACCTTAGGGTTAAACCCTAAGAGTCAAATTCTAAGGAAACAAATAAAAACATTGCCATTAAAATTAAAAGCCAACTGACATAATTGTCCCTCTTGCATTATTTGTTAGATAACTTGTACATTTTGCCAACACTTTAGTTAGTGACCAACCCTTGACTTGCCCATGTGCTCTAAATAATACAAATCAGCCAATACATTGCATATAAGGGATATATACGATTAAAGAGAGAGAATGTCCAAAAACTAGCACAATTATTTCCAAACACATAACCAAGACTCTCTCTCTCCTCACCCACAAAAATCATAAGTATTTCAGTCCCATATCAAGCTCCTAGATCATCACAAACAGATCAGGAACCCCAGATTTAGAATTTGTTCAAAGTGAGGTATAACCCAAACCTAAAAATCTAATCTCTAAAGCTATGTTAGATCTTGTGTTTAAATGTTAAAATATGTTGTATGTAGTATATATAAGTGATCTAGGTTGGTATATGATAAATCCATAACATCTATATGTACGAAATTGATGTTTTAAAAAATCTGGAAAAGTTTGAAAATGTTGTTTGACAACGAATGTCAGACCTCATATATCTCAGTCTGTTTATGTTTTTGGTTGTTTAAATGTTTGAACATGTAGTATGCTATGAGATCTTTGATCTGGAATAGGAATCATGCTTAGAGAATGTATATATTACAAGTTATTAAAGGTCGAGGAGATCGTTACCTACCATGACTTTCTCGCTTTGGGTTACCAGAAATTCCTGTGTCTGTCGACGGTAAGTTCATGAGCCCATATTTTTCTCGTGTTGTGTTATATGTTTTTGTTGTTGTATCTGTGTGTTACTATGCAGTCCATTCTTCTATAAATAGAAGCTCATTCATTCATTATTTCTTACGAATTCACTGAAACTCTAGAGAGAGAAACTATAGTGAGAGTTCTTCTTCTATAATCTTGAGCGTATTTCTTTAGAGTTTAAGAAAGTTTTGAGCGTAGTAAAAGTTTTCTTCGAGTATATCCTTGCCCTACAAGTCGGAATACTCTTCTTTTACGGTAAGGGATATTATTTGTTGTACTCGTAAGGAATATTATTTGTTGTACTCGTAAGGGATATTATTTGGTGTACTCGTAAGGGATATTATTTGTTGTACTCGTAAGGGGTATTCTTTCTTTCTTATTCGTGAAGAGAACTTCTGTTATTCCATTCTTTATTATTCTGTTGGAATAACCTGTATATGCGGGATACCCTATACTTGGTGAAATTCTTATGTTATTCCATTCTTATTATTCTCTTGGAATAACCTGTTTATGCGAAGTACCGCATACATGGTGAAATTCTTCTAATATTTCGTTCTTTATTATTCTGTCGGAATATCCTGTCTGTGCGTTTACGTCGGACCTGGTTCCATTATTTATTATTCTATCGGAATATCCCATACGTGCGTTACCACTGGGACTCGGGTTCCATTATTATTTATTATTCGTTTTAATATACCGTCTGCGTGCGTTTCTTTGGGACTGGTTCCATTATTTATTATTACGTTGGAATAACATGCATGCGGTTTATCGCATGCATGGTGAATTCTTCGTTATTCCATTCTTTATTATTCGTTGGAATAACTCGCATCATGTGGATTACCACATGCATGGTGAATGATCCTTCATATTCATTCCTTATTAAATTATGGAAATGATCATTTACGTGGATTACTGCATTGGCGCAAGTAAAAATCCATTTGCAGTTTCATATATTCTATTATACTCAGTTGGTTATAGTTTTAACTACTGGACTCCATGAAATTAGTGGAATATTCTTGATATTTGCGCTTCATCCAGTATCTTTTCATGGAAATATTCTTCTGAGCATTCTTGAATTTTTCTCTACAAAGAAGTATCATGTTGACAATTTGGACGTTATTAGTTCCTGGATAAATTAATTCTTGAACTTGTTTTATTGAATTCTTATATCATTGTCATCATCCTCATGTTTATATTATGTTGAAAGTCATCTATATTGTGAGTGCATAGATGGACTTGGTATGATTATGACCAGGGATTATTCGGTATAATCATGACCGTAATGTTACAAATGATGTGAAAAAAGTCCTCATTGGCCCGTAATGCATTGATGGACAGTTTTTAGTATGATTATGGCTATGGATTCTCTTCGGCCAAGGGTGCTAAGATGAATTGTTTTATGGCATGATCAGAACCGTTGATGAAAACACGATTATATTTGGCCCGTAGTGCATGGATAATTCATGGTCGTGATACTAAAGAATATCATTGGCCTGTAGTGCAGGGATGATTTGATGATGTGGATTATTTATTAAGCTGAGTCTCATCGATAAAAGTCATGAAAAACCTTTTAAATCATAGAAGATAGTAGATTTTATTCGCTACTTAACTCTTCTAATGGATTGCTTGTTCCGCTGCAGTTAAACTTGATGTTTGTTATATTGTATCAGTTTAACACTGTTGAAGGCTAATGATAATTTATTCTGCATTATCTTAGTCATAATATTTCTTTCTTGGCTAGTTGAGCTTACCCTTTCTTTCACTTTTCTCTTCAGGAAATGAGAATATAGCTGGGACGAGTCGGGGAACGGAGTAATGGACCAGATGATAGTATTAGTAGTCCTCACTATTCTGTTAAATAGTGTGACAATAAATGTAATGAGGACTTATTCTGAGAGTGGATATTGTCTAGAAGACAATATTTGTATTAAAACTCACAGCTCTCTTGTTGTATATTAAAGATTGTATTTGTATTATGTACCATGTATTTGGCGACTCAGAATAGGTGATGTATACTATTTTGGGGGCGTCACAGTTGGTATCAAAGCTTAGGGATATGATCCCTGGCTAAGATGTGAGACTAGAACTAGGAGGGGACAGACGGGGAATTCCTTCACTAGTATGACCTACCTAAGTTTATTATGTATTTAATTGGTCGGTCAGAATATAGGGATAATATGTTACATGTCAATTAACCCTTATTTTGTGGCAGTATTTAAAAATAACATCCGAGAATGTTGAGAATAGCAATGGAGCACATGAGACCGTAGAGACACCTCTAATCACCAACCAAGATAATATGATTAGAGATATCCATGTGGTGATTGAGGAATTAAAAGTTGCACTCAAGCTAGTCGCAAAGGTAGCAACTGAGAGTGAGGAAGAAGAGGAACCTGAGGAGGATTTATTAGAAGAACTTATTAATCAAAATGTAGAATCGCAAAATCGTATTCATGAGTTAGAAGAGCAGGTTGATGAACGGAAGGCGGTCGTGGAGCAAAGGAATGTAACGATTCAAAATTGTATTTCCCAATGTAAGATAGCTGAACAGGAGCGCTCTTTGGTAGAGTATACGATATTAAAGCTGGAATCTAAGAATTCAAATGTCAAGGAGCAGCTGAAAGAAGAAATAACTGAACAAGTGAGAATGAAAGATGCATGGGTAAAAGCCACACGACGCGTTGATATTGTGGAAAGAGAAGTCCGATCCAAGAAAGCTAAAATAGATGATATGTATTTCTCTTTTTTGACAGCAATTGGGAGAACCCAACATCGAGTTTTGAATTACCCTATACATTGCGGTCAACCCCAATTCGATATGGATTGAAGGTTAATGATTCAGATCATGGAGCAGGAGTACGACGAAGCAGTTGAGGGTGGAATATGCCCTATAGCAAAAGTCAATTCTAGTGGTAATGATGACACCAAAGACTGTCCCGAACAAGTCAAATTCGTTAGTTTAAGGGAGAGCGTTTTTTGTGACGAGGAATCGAACGAAGTTATCACGGGTTAGTTAATTATAAATTCTTCAAGGAAGTCTATACCTTATTCGATAATTGGGTTTCTACCTATTCTTTTATCTCTCTTGTTTGCGCTCAACGTTTAAATTTGACTCCAGAGAAGTTAGACTTTGACTTATCGGTTGAAACTCCGTTAGGAAAAACCTTCATTACATGTGCTATCCAAGTCTTGGATGAGAGTCACAGTTTTGAATGATATTTCTATTGTTAATAAATTTCGACGTATTCTTGAAGACTTCTTAGCCTACCCCTAGAGCGTGAAATTGAATTTTGTATTGACCCCAGTACAAAACCCATTTCTTAAACCCTGAAATATTTCTTCAACTAAAGCGAACGTAACATTCGCCAAAGACGTTGGCTCGAGCTGTTGAAGATTACGATCGTACCATTCAATACCATCGTGGGAAAGCAAACGTGGTAACTGACGCGTTGAGTAGAAGATCGTATGCGTTTACGAGTGCGATGTTGTTAACACAAAGACCCATTTCATACGACTTACAAATGATGAAGATAGAGTTAAAGACTCTAGGAACCCACGTGAAGATAACGAATATACCAGTAGAATCGACTTTAATCGATAACATTACAGCCGTTCAAGCTACACACCCGGAGCTGATGAATGTGAAGAAAAAGGTTCAAGAGGGCGTTATTCTAGAAGCAAGAATCGATGAAGAGAGGAAATCTCAACCCTCGATTTAATTGGCCCATTTGAAATCCTCGATCGAGTAGGAACTGTGGTTTATAGACTCATTTTACCGCCAAGTATGTCGCGTGTTCATAACATTTTTAACGTATCGATGTTACGTAAATATGTGGACGACCTGAACCACATTATTAATTTATAACCGGACGAGATATCAGAAGATTTAACGTATGAGGAGATACGTGTTAACATCTTGGATAAGAAGGATCATATTCGACGCTCAAAGGTTATACCTCAAGAGTTCAAATTTGAAGTGAAGTCAAGGTATCCTCACCTGTTCGGCATACCAAGTATGTACGTAAATTTCGAGGGAGAAATTTCATAAGGAGGGGAGATTGTGAGACCCCAGATTTTATGAATAAAGTTTTAATTTTCTCGAAATAATTTTTTGAATATTATGGTGTGGATTTGATATAATGTTATAGTTGTGGGTAATATTTATAAATTTTGCAAAGTACGCAAGTTGTTATATAATATTCGATTAGTGAGAATATTCGTTTATTAGGGAATATTCGCATAAATCAACGACACAATCATTGGTGGACCTCATGAATCTAAATTATTGTCGGATCGAGAAAGCGACAAAAATATTTTTATAAAATAATAACTTGTGAAGTTTTACCGTTAATATTGTTGAACTACTCATTAGTAAAAGTATAATAATACGCATGGTTGCATAGTAGCACACGGTATTGATTATTGATGCTTACGTGATAAGTCACTTAGTTTTGTTTTATTGATATTATTAATGTAATAAAAGCGGAAAAACTTTTTATATAAAATAGAATACTTTTATAAAGTTATTATATAAATAGAATATATTATATTCTATTATGCATAGTGTTGCGTAGTATGTGTCATAGTGTTTCAGTATAGTAAAATCTTTTTATATAAAATAGAATACTTTTATAAAGTTATACATTTTATTAGACAATAATTAGAATATATTATATTTTATTATGCATAGTGTTTTGCGATAAGTATGCAGATAAAGTGTTTGCATAGTAAAATCTTTTATAAAGTTATTCGTTTTATTAGATTATAAATAGAATATATTATATTTAATTTAAAAGATTTTGCTTTAAATATGGACCGTCCGATTAAAAGTAAATCAACTGGATCGTTCATGAATTAGTTACTATCGTATCCATTCTTCTATAAATAAGCTCATTCATTCATTATTTCTTACTTAATTCAATTGAAACTAGAGAGAGAAACTATAGAGAGAGTTCTTCTTCTATAATCTTGAGCGTATTTCTTTAGAGTTTAAGAAAGTTTTGAGCGTAGTACAAGTTTTCTTCGAGTATATCCCCGCCCTACAAGTCGGAATACTATTCTTTTACGGTAAGGGATATTATTTGTTGTACTCGTAAGGGATATTATTTGTTGTACTTGTAAGGGATATTATTTGTTGTACTCGGAAGGGATATTATTTGTTGTACTCGTTAGGGATATTATTTGTTGTACTCGTAAGGGATATTATTTGTTGTACTTCGTAAGGGGTATTCTTACTTTCTTATTCGCGAAGAGAACTTCTGTTATTCCATTCTTTATTATTCTATTGGAATAACCTGTATACGCGGGATACCCTATACTTGGGGAAATTCTTCTGTTATTCCATTCTTATTATTCTCTTGGAATAACCTGTTTATGCGAAGTACTGCATACATGGTAAAATTCTTCTAATATTCCGTTCTTTATTATTTCGTTTAATATCACATGCTGTGCGTCACGTGGACTGGTTCCATTATTTATTATTTTGTTGGAATATCCTGTCTGTGTGTTTACGCCGGACATGGTTAAATTATTTATTATTTTGTCGTAATATCCACATCGTGCGTTTCTTTGGGACCGGGTTCCATTATTTATTATTCGGTTGGAATAACACATGCATGCGGTTTATCGCATGCATGGTGAATTCTTCTCGTTATTCCATTCTTTATTATTACATTTGAATAACTTTTGTTTATGTGGATTACCACATGCATGGTGAATGATCCTTCGTATTCATTCCTTATTAAATTATGGAAATGATCCGCATCACGTGGATTACCGCACGTGGCGCAAGTAAAATCCATTTCGAGTTTCATATATTCTATTATACTCGATTGGTTATAGTTTTGACTCATGGACTCCATGAAATTAGTGGAATATTCTTGATATTTGCGCTTCATCCAAGATATCTTTTCATGGAAATATTCTTACGAGCATTCTTGAATTTTTCTACAAAGAAGTATCATGTTGACAATTTGGACGTTATTAGTTCCTGGATAAATTAATTCTTGAACTTGTTTTATTGAATTCTTATATCATTGTCATCATCCTCATGTTTATATTATGTTGAAAGTCATCTCGTGGCTGTAGTGCATAGATGGACTTGTATGATTATGACGAGGATTATTCTAAGATAATCATGACCGTAATGTTACAAATGATGTGGAAAAAGTCCTCATTGGCCCGTAATGCATTGATGGACAGTTTTTGGTATGATTATGGCTATGGATTCTCTTCGGCCAAGGGTTCAAACATGAATTGTTTTATGGCATGATCAGAACCGTTGATGAAAACATGATTATCTTTGGCCCGTAGTGCATAGATAATTCGTGGTCGTGATACTAAAGAATATCATTGGCCTGTAGTGCAGGGATGATTTGATGATGTGGATTATTTATTAAGCTGAGTCTCAGCGATAAAAGTCATGAAAACCCTTTTAAATCATAGAAGATAGTAGATTTTATTCACTACTTGACTCTTCTAATGGATTGCTTGTTCCGCTGCAGTTAAACTTGATGTTTGTTATATTGTATCAGTTTAACACTGTTGAAGGCTAATGATAATTTATTCCGCATTATCTTAGTCATAATATTTCATCGGGCTAGTTGAGCTCACCCTTTCTTTCACTGTTCTCTTCAGGAAATGAGAATATAGATGGGACGAGTCGGGGAACGGAGTAATGGACCAGATGATAGTACTAGTAGTCCTCACTATTCTGTTAAATAGTGTGACAATAAATATAATGGGACTTATTCTGAGAGTGGATATTGTCTAGAAGACAGTATTTGTTTTAAAACTCATAGCTCTCTTGTTGTATATTAAAGATTATATTTGTATTATGTACCATGTATTTGGCGACTCAGAATAAGTGATGCATACCTATTTTGGGGGCGTCACAGCTTCGGCCACGAGTGGGTCGTCGTTGTGGTTGCTGGTTTCGGTGGTTCCGTGTTCGGGCGTCTTGACGATTTCTTATTTATGCTTTGACATGTACTGTAACCTTTTCTTATTGGGCTGACGCCTGTAACCTTTTATAGTCTTTACATCATAGGGCATGTCCTATGATCTCTCTCCTATTTCTGTTTTGGTTTCTCTCATGCGGTTTTGTAATCCCCCATTTTATTTATTTTAGTCTAAATTTAGGAAAAAAATAAATAAAAAAATTCAAGAATATTCTACTAATTTCAGGGATTATAGAAACAATACTTATCAAAGTAGGTGTTGATTTAGGAATATGAAATGAAATAATATTACTTACATACTATAGAGTATGGAAGAAAATAATATTTCTTACAAATATTGAACAAAAATAATATCCCTTACGAATAATGTTGGTCGAATTTCAATTACTCACGATCACGCAAGTATACGTGGTCAACAAGTAATATAATGATAAGAAAAGAATCGTTCCCACAGAGAATAGTAAGAAATTAATTCTAACAATTACCAGTTTTATATTAACCCAATTTTATTAAACTATCCAAATCAATGATTATAAATAAAAACCACAAAGACACTTGGCTTGTGATAAGTTTCACACAGGGTGAATCAAGTAAACCCGGAATCTCGGGATCGATTCACTTTTGCAACAAGTGTAAGGGCTAATTAAAAAGCGGTCAGGTGTGACCACGGATCGATACATTTACAGGCGGAGCCATGTCTTAGGCCGAGCCTGTGCGTAAAGCCTGGTCCGGGGTGGGGAGACTTAGTCCGACTGCGGTTGGGAAACTCCACATTATAAAAAAAATGATTATAAATAAAGAAAACTAAGAAACTAAAAATACCAATCAATCAACACAACTAAAAAAATTGTAATTTCAAGTAAATAATGGAGAATTAGGCGTACAACTTCACTTTAAGTCTCACTCCAATTATCACACCTTATTCTAGTTTAATTCACTATCTCAGTTTATTAATCAAGAACACTTATGTAGAATTAGTCATTTCTCAATGCACTAACACCATATTAACTAAAATCCACAAATTAGATAGAATTAAGCCAAACACCCTAATTAACTAATTCACTATATCTCTATGTGAATTAAAATTAACAAGAGTTTAAATTCCAAGTTCTTTACCCGATTACATGCGATGCTAGGTATATATCTATCCTAACATTCATCAGGATTCCATGCAAACATAGAATTCAAGAACACATGCTATTGTGATTAAGTCTAGATTCATACTTCATCTCTCGAATCCATACAAATCCACATAAAATTGGTGATCAAGAAATTCATAAATTAAATTCGAATCACAATAGATAAACTGAATTGATAGTTTATTAAACTCAAATCAAGGCATGATAATTATCATTCAACACTAAAGATCCATTGCAAGCCTAAAAAGTAATTTAGTTCATAATTAATGAATTAAAAACTGAATAGAGTAAAGAAATCATCATCCTAATTACAAGAACTGATTTTAAAAAGAAGAATAGTAATACACCACCCTTCTTGGCCTTCAATTCTGCAATCTTCGTGAAAACACCTTCTTCCTTTGCTTCTCCAAGATCTTCTTCTAAGTTATGGCTCTCTAAAGTGTAATTGAATTGTTGGATAAGTTTAGCACTCTACTAACTGACATAAATTAATTCCCCTCAGCTGAACCAAATCCAGTCTCAATCCATATCAAAGTCATCCCATCCAATCCAATTAGGAATTCTAATAAAAATCAAACTCCTATATGTAACCGACAAGTTTTTAACTCCAAACATCCCAATTACTATGAAATAACTTCCTTGTCACACTCCTAACTTGACCCTATTACATAAAGAAGTCATAGCTCCCAACAAAACTCAATTTCATACAGAAACAACCAAATCAGCAACTGCCCCGTCTGACCGGCGTGCCCTGCGCCGGTGATGCAGAATGTCCAAAATCTCCAATTTCTTCACATTTTAACTCTTAATCATCATCAACATATTCTCCTGCACACATAACAAAAATCCATCAAAAGCAACATAAAAAATCTCAAAAACTAACAATATATCAAGCTAAATAAGGTTAAATCGTAGGTTAAAAACCTACTCATCAAATTCCCCCAAACTTGAAACATTGCTTGTCCTCAAACAAAATGATATGCAATGCAAATATAACTACTATATACCTACGAATCCAGCAGTAAGATAGAACATAGTCTAATCATACAGCCTCAGAGAAATTAAGCAAACACAATAGTATATCATATCTAGACCAATCAATAACTTCCCAATCAATCATCAAATCTTAAATTATTCTCACTAATATAGTGTGTGTGTGTGTGTGTGTGTGTGTGTGTGTGTGTGTGTGCTCAACAACCATACTAATTGATATAATTCTAAATACATCACATAATAGGCTTCTTAAAAGGCATCATACAGTGTTAACTCAAAAAATCTAAGAACAAGCTAGGTTCAACTAAAGTCAAACATTCACCAAGTTCAAGAGTCCAAACGGGATTCTTATGCTTTATTTTTCATTACGGGGGCTTTTCGCTCTTTTCCCGTTTTATTCATCATTTTTTTATAATAAACTTTTCTCATGGCTGTGCAATGTCTTATTCCCTTAGGTTTTTCAATGCTACCTTAACGAGCTTTCGACCAATGACTTGGGACCATTAAGGCCTTAGGGCGCTAAGTGCATGTAAAGACAATCCCCTCGGGCTTACTTACTTAAGTAACAAAGGCCACGAAACTAAACTAGCCACATTGTTTATTCATATAATTTTTTATTTTTTATTTTTTTAAACTTATAGCTTATATACCCCAAATTTTTCCCCCAAACTTAGGTTCTTGCCTAACTTTAGCCATCACTGCCCATTCTCATCATTCTTTCATTTAAACTAGTATTATCCTGAAGAATTCCATTATGTGTCAATTTAAACTTAATCAGTCAATAAGGTTGTTCTAAAGTGCTAACCTGATTATACCAGTTTCAAACAAAAAAGGATTCAATTCATAACAGGAGGTCACATCTAAGCCTAAATAATCAATACTACTCTTGTCTACACAATTCCAACCTCATCATTGGCCAAAGTAGACTTTTACTATCTAATAGCTGGATTCATGCGAGATGAACTAAATGCAAATGAAAAACATGCAAGATGACTTTTTTTTTATGCATGAATGAATTAATCTAAATGCCAACATCAACAAAACAATTATAATAATTTATCAAAAACTAACTATGAACTATGAATATTATATGAGATCACCAACAAAACAAATTAATCAACCCCAAACTTAATTCAAGTAATGTCCCCATTATGAAAATATAAAGCAAATAAAAGTGTGAGGACTTCCTTGAAAGATGAGTCACTACTTGTCGTCATCCGAAGGAGGGTACGCTAGGAGAACAGGAGGAACATGCATGGACACCAGACCAGCACTGGGATTACAGCGAGAAAATGCTTCAGCAAGAGTATTGAAAGCGTTGGCGTTATACTGAAGCATCAAATCCTGACGTTGAGCCAGCCATAAGAATCTTTTCTGTGAACCCCGAGAATGTTGCTCTTCCATTAGATCAGTTGTAATTGGGGGTGAGGGTTGTCGAATCATGATATAATCTTCTCCTATTGGATGTGATCTCGCCCCCTCCCAAGCCTTGTACTTCTCAATGGTAGCATAATCGATTATAACCATTGGTTGTTGTATCGGTTTGGATGAATGCCATTGCACTCCAGCTTTGCGGCACAAATCGATTATAAGAAATCAGAAGGCCCCCATAGTACTTCCCCATAGCAGCCTGTCGATGGATTCTTGAATACATTCACCCACATCCACATTGTAGAACACAACTGAATTATTCACCCAATAATGGTGGTGTACAATCCCATATAACAACTACACCCTTTCCTCAGTCATATCATTCTGATGGCGTGTGGGCATCAATCAGGCACAAATGAATGTGTATCATGCTTTGCCATAACGACTTAAAGCTGAGTGTAGAAAGCTTATCTTTTCATTCATTCCGGCTCGGGTAACCCATTGTGTTCCTGGTTTGTATAATCTTGTAATCAGTTCATCCAAGTCAGGCAAACCATCTTCATAGTGTCCATCTGTCGGTGTTTCCAGCCCAAAGTACTCGTTGATGGCATTGGTGTGGAACGACACTGGTTTACCCCGTACTATGACTGTGTGATCAACATGCTCCATTGCGTTGGCATAAAACTCCTTTACAATGTTGATCACCGCGGGTAATGGCTGCTCCACTAGTTGAAACCAGTTGCTCTCCACAATCATCAACGCCATATCACCGTCAAGATTGGCATCCGACTTCAATCCTCGTTCTAATACCAAAGTCTTCTTGTCAATGGTCGATTTGAACCTCGCCTTGGCCCTCTCATTGACAAATTTTGTGTTATCAAATTGAGATCGAGCAGTAGAAGTGGATGGACGTGGTCTCTTATGCGAAGACATGGTTTTTTTAGTGTAAGAGATGGTGAAAACTTAGTTCAGGCAAATCGTCAAACAGTTGGCAGACGTGAAGGCTAGCACCCCCAGACTTGACTTCTTTAGACAACTCTAGGCTAAAATATGAAATACTCCAATATACTCCTTGGGCAATAGTATCCCAAGGATTTCCAACCAATTTTGTGAACAAGAAAGGATTTCCAACAATTTTGAATTACCTTAAAAAAAATATGTCTCCACCATAGAGTGATGCCCCAATTTGTAAGAAGTTGTGAGGAAGAGGAATTTGAATTGGAATGTGCATGTGGTGATTATCTCTTAGAATGGCTATGGCTAATTAAGGAAAGTAGAGTTGATATAGAAGAGGAATAACATTTGAACGTGTATGGGGAGGAGTTATGGTGATTGTGGGTTAGTGGGATGAAGAGATGGGAAGAAGTAGAAGAAGTGGTGTAGTTGAATTTGACGTTATGGAAGTTATTGAGGAGGAGAAGAGTTAGAGTTGGGAAAGAAGTGGGGAAATATTGGTGTTATGTGGAGTTATAATGGACAAGGATACGACAAACTTCTTTTTTTTTTAAATAACCACAGCACTTAGCGCAGCGGTAAGCTTCGACCTGGGGTGAACCATAAACCCGGGCATCCTGGGATCGATTCCTGCCTGCAACAAGTGTGAGGGGTAATTAAAAATGGGTCCGTATGGCCACGGACCGTACATTTCAAGTGAGCCATGTCTCGAGCCAAGCCTCATGTGATGCAATGCACGGTGGGGGTGGGGAGGCTGTGGCCCTAAAATAGGTATACATCACCCATCTTGAGTCGCCAAATACACGGTATGCGTAATTCAAATACAAACTTAAATATACAACATGAGCTGTGAGTTTTAATACAAATATTGTCATCTAGACAATATCCACACTCAATGGAGTCCTCATTACATTTATTATTACACTATTTCACATAATAGTGAGGACTACTAATGCACCATCTAGGACCATCACTCTGTTCCCCGACTAGTCCCAGCTACGTTCTCATTTCCTAAAGAGAACAATAAAAGAAAGGGTGAGCTCAACTAGCCCAGTAAGAAATATAACTAAGATAATACAGAATAAATTATCGTTAGCCTTCAACAGTGTTAAACTGATACAATATAACAAACATCAAGTTTAACTGCAGCGGAACAAGCAATCCATTAGAAGAGTTAAGTAGAGAAAAAAATCTATTATCTTCTATGATTTAAAAGGTTTTTTTATCACTTTTATCGCAGAGACTCAGCTAAAAAAATTAACCACATCATCAAATCATCCCTGCACTACAGGCCAAGGATATTCTTTAGTATCACGACCACGAATTATCCATACACTACGGGCCAAAGATAATCGTGTTTTCATCGGTGGTCGTGATCATGCCAACAAGCTTGTCCATCAATGCACTACTACCAATGAGGACTTTTACCACATCATTTGTAATAATACGGCCATGATTATCTTAGAAATAATCTCGGTCATAATCATACCAAGTCCATCTATGCACTACTGTGCCACGAGATGACTTTCAAAAAATATAAACATGAGGATGATGACAATGATATAAGAATTCAATAAAACAAGTTCAAGAATTAATTTATACAGGAACTAATAATGTCCAAATTGTCATCATGATAATGCTTTGTAGAGTAAAATTCAAGAATGCTCGGAAGAATATTTTCATGAAAAGATCTTTGGATGAAGCTAAAATATCAAGGATATTCCACTAATTTCATGGAGTATAGAAGTCAAAACTTTAACAACAATGAGTATAATAAAGAATGGAATAACAAAAGAAATCACCATGCATGCGGTACTTCACATGTAGCGAGGTTATTCCAGCAGAATACTAAATAAAGGAACCAAGTCGGTAAATTCAGACCAAGCGGGATGTTCAACAGAATAATAAAGAATGAAATAACAACATAAATCACCATGCATGCGGATGCCATTATAGAAAAGTTATTCCAGCGAGTAATACTAATAAGGGCGGAATTAGGGTCCCATAAAACGCATGCAGACGGGATATTCCAGCGAATAATAAAGAATGGAATAACAATGAAATCACCGTGCATGCGGTACTGCAGATGTAGACAAGTTATTCCAACAGAATACTAATAAGGGCCGGAATCGGTGCGGTAAAAAAAGCGTATGAGCGGGATATTCAATAGAATAGTAAAGGCGGAATAATATAAGAATGTCACCAAGTAGTAGGGTAGCTTGGCGATATCTGAGTTATTCCAATGAGAATAATAAAGAATGGAATAACATAAGTTCTCTTCATGAATACAAAAGAATAACACCCCTTACGAGTACAACAAATAATATTCCCTACGAGTACAACAAATAATATCACTTACCGTAAAATAAGAGTATTCTGACTTGTAGGGCGAGGATATACTCGAAGAAAACTTGTACTACGCTCAAAGCTTTCTTAAACTCTGAAGAAATACGCTCAAGATTATAGAAGAAGAACTCTCACTATAGTTTTTCTCTCTCAGAGTTTGATGAATTAAAAGAAATAATAAAAGAATGAGCTTCTATTTATAGAAGAATGGATTTATATAGTAACTAATTCATGAGCGGTCCAGATTGATTTACTTTTAATCGGACGGTCCATATTTAAAGCAAAATCTTTTAAATAAAATATAATATATTCTATTTATAATATAATAAAATGAATAACTTTAATAAAGATTTTATTATGCAAACACTATGCAGTAGTCTTCAAAACACTATGCATAATAAAATATAATATATTCTAATTATTTCTAATAAAGCAGATAACTTTATAAAAGTATTACATTTTATATAAAAAGATTTTACTATGCAAAACACTATCGCAGCACTATACATAATAAAATATAATATATTCTATTTATAGAATAACTTTATAAAAGTAATCATTTTATATAAAAAGATTTTACTATGCAAAATACTATCATACATACACTATGCAACACTATGCATTATAGAATATAATATATTCTATTTATAGAATAACTTTATAAAAGTATTTTGTTTTATACAAAAAGTTTTTCTGTTTTACTACATTAATAATACCAATAAAACAAAACTAAGTGACTTATCACGTAAGCATCAATAATCAATACAATTGTGCTACTATGCAACCACATTATTCATCGTATTTTTTACTAAAGAGTAGTTCAACAAAGATTAATAGCAGTAAAACTTCCGCCCGTTATTTTCATAAAATATTTTGTCGTTTTCTCAATCAAACAATAATTCCGTTGTGGGGTCCACCAATGATTGTGTCGTTGCACGAATATTCCCTGATAAAACAAATATTCCCCGACCAATCGAATATAATATGACAACTTACATTCTTTGCAAAATTATAAATACTACCCACAACTATAACATTATATCAAATCCACTTCATAATATTCAAAAAAATTATTTCGACAAAATTAAATCTTTATTCATAAAATCTGGGGTCTCACAATCTCCCCTCCTTATGAAATTTCGCCCTTGAAATTTACGACGCATTACACAGTATCTTGAAACGGTGAGGATACCTTGACTTCATTTCAAATTCTAACTCTTGAGGTATAACCTTTGAGCGTCGAATATGATCCTTCTTATCCAAGATGTTAACACGTATCTCCTTATACGTTAAATCTTCTGGTATCTCGTCCGGTTCTAAATTAATATTGTGGTTCGGGTCGTCCACATATTTATGTAACATCGATACGTTAAAAACGTTATGAACACGCGATATACTTGGCAGTAAAACGAGTCTATAGGCCATAGTTCCTACTCGATCGAGGATTTTAAATGGGCCAATTAAATCGAGGGTTGAGATTTCCTCTCTTCGTCGATTCTTGTTTCTAGAATAACGCCCTCTTGAACCTTCTTCTTCACATTCATCAGCTCCGGGTTTGTAGCTTGAGCGGCTTTAACTTTATCGATTAAAGTCGATTCTACTCGTATATTCGTTATCTTCACGTGGGTTCGTATATTTGCACTTGTAACCGCATACAATTTTCTATTCAACGCGTCAGATACCACGTTCGCACTTCCACGATGATATTGCATGGTACGATCGTAATCTTCAACGGCTCGAGTCAGCGTCTTTGGCACGTTATACGTTCGATTTAGTTAAAGAAATATTTGAGGGTTTAAGAAATGAGTTTTATATTGGGGTCAATACAAAATTCGATTTCATGCTCTAGGGGTAGGCTAAGAAGTCTTCAAGAATACGTCAGGAAATTTATTAACAATAGAAATATCATTCAAAACTGTGACCCTCATCCAAGACTTGGATAGTACATCACATTGATACCTATCAACTTGACATCGTCATTCACGACGTCGCCTATAGAAAGTCTGGCTTCGGTGCATTCCACACAAGGAAGTCAACAACGAAAGGACCGGGGATCTTTACTTATGGCTTGATATGACAATGATTGACTTTAGTGGTTTGGTTGCTTGAATTCGCATAACAGGTTGGTTAGGAATATGAAAGCTAACAACCTTACGAAAAACATGATGGGTAGTTAACCAATTGATTCCTAAAATCGCATCAAAGGCAAGTATTTTCAAAGAGATAAGATTGAAACGTAACGTGAAAGTGTCAATTTGAATTAAATAAGATTTATAAATATTGGAGGTAACGAAGGTTTCTACTATCGAAGTTTCAACCAATAAGTCAAAGTTTAATTTCTCTGAAGTCAAATTTAAACGTTGAGCGCAAGCAAGAGAGATAAAAGAATGGGTAGAACCGGTATCTCATAAGGTATAGACTTCACAAGAATTTATAATTAACTAACCCGTGCTAACTTCGTCCGGGTCACTCGCTTTTTTTTTTTGAGAACTCATGAAAAATGCTCTTCCTGAAACTACCGACTTTGTTTTGTCCGTATCCGCCTTTGGTACCACCGTCCCAGCTGGACTTGACTTCACTATACGACAAAATCAATCTAAATGACCTTCTCTTCTTGAAATTTCCACTTCTATTATCTTGGCTATGATTACCACCGAAGTATTTACCATTCTTGACATGATAATTCTCCCCACGATGGTTATCATTATTCCGATGGTCGTTGCCATCGGTATGATTATTATCGTGTTGTTGGTCGTTACCTTTTAGTTGAGTTGACTCAACGGTCTCATGTGCTTCATTGCTTATCTCAGTATTTTCATATGCCATTTTCAAACACTGTCACAAAACAAGGGTTAATTAACATATCACATATTATCCCTATACTATGACGGACCAATTAAAAACCAAATAAACTTAGGTAGGTCATACTAGCAAAGGAATTTCCCGTCTCTCCCTCCTAGTTCTTGTCTCACATCTCAGCCAGGGATCATATCCCTAAGCTTTGATACCAACTGTGACGCCCCCAAAATAGGTATACATCACCCATCTTGAGTCGCCAAATACATGGTACAGAATTCAAATACAAACTTAAATATACAACATGAGCTGTGAGTTTTAATACAAATATTGTCATCTAGACAATATCCACACTCAATGGAGTCCTCATTACATTTATTATTACACTATTTCATAGAATAGTGAGGACTACTAATGCACCATCTAGGACCATCACTCTATTCCCCGACTAGTCCCAGCTACGTTCTCATTTCCAAGAGAACAATAAAAGAAAGGTGAGCTCAACTAGCCCAAAGAAGAAATATTATGACTAAGATAATGTCTGAGAATAAATTATCGTTAGCCTTCAACAATGTTGTTAAAGCGATACAATATAACAAACATCAAGTTTAACTGCAGCGGAACAAGTAATCCATTAGAAGAGTCAAGTAGAGAATAAAATCTACTATCTTCTATGATTTAAAAGGTTTTTCATCACATTTATCGCTGAGACTCAGCTAAAAAAATAATCCACATCATCAAATCATCCCTGCACTACAGGCCAAGGATATTCTTTAGTATCACGACCACGAATTATCCATGCACTATGGGCCAAAGATAATCGTGTTTTCATCAACGGTCATGATCATGCCAACAACTGTCCATCAATGCACTACGGCCAATGAGGACTTTTACCACATCATTTGTAACATTACGGTCATGATTACACCGAATAATCCCTGGTCATAATCATACCAAGTCCATCTATGCACTACATGTGACACCCCCAAATCCGGGTACTTCAATTCCACGGGATTTGGTGTTCACTGTATAAATATCATCTATCTATCTACCCATAATAACTGCAAACCATGCAATAGATAGAAATAATAATAAATCTCCCCTTATGGGGTTACATCAACTACATAATAAATACAATCCGAGTTACTCTAACCTTAAACATCTGTATGTCTTGGAATCATAAACAATTAAGTCTTAAACAACATCATTAACTTAAGTCTAACCTAAATACATCATCAAATAAAATAACAAGTCTTCAACACTTGCTAACTTTGTCCTTGCCTTTACTAGTGGAAGGTTTCGTGGGTTCTTTTCGTTCTTAATCGCAATGTTATTATTAAGCAAGAGTGAGCACTAATGCCCACAAGTATAATAATGAAATAACAGTATAATAACATGCGAGTAAATCAAAGACATCTAAATAAAAGCTCAACTTTTAAATCAAGAATGAATAACAAGAAACAAAAGAATTCTGAGGGACATAAGACCTTGAACTATGTCCTAGGTTATCAAGGGTTATACTTGAAATCTTTAATGAATATAAGACTATGGACCTTTCTACTGCACTTAGGGGATCACCCTAAGTACAACAATCAGCATAATATCTTAACGCTAACGCATAAGTAAATCCCTTTGCAAGGTTGTTCATCTCAGTTTGACATTCGAGTTCGCACCAAAGGAAGTTTGGTTTAGACAATTCATCAAGGGTTCGGAAATTTAGAACGCTCATCAACTATTGACTAGTCGAATCAATAAGGGTTCGCTAGTCTAATAAGGTTCAATAATAATGATATTCAAATTGAATAATAATCTCAGGAAGTATACAATTGGACAATTATTGTATAACTGAATCATGCTTTGAAAAGATAATCAATCTTTAATATAACATTTGAAATGAATAATAATAATGATAATTTACTCGAGGTAATTAATAAACTTGAACAATAATGACAAGTAGGGTTAGGAAACTTGCCTAGTGCGTAGGCTAAACGATTACTACTTTCGTTCACCACAAATCCTACACACATACCATATGTATTCACGACATTCATTAGTTACATTTTCACTTAATTATTTAATATAAACTCCACTTTATTTAACAAATCATTACCCTTCTAATTTAATTACTTAATTAAATTAGAATATTTTCATTCTCTTACTATTATTACACTCGAATAAATTATTTCATAATAATTTTCATCGAATATTTAATTTATTCCATAATATCTCAATTAAAATATTTAATTTATTTTATAAATATTTTAATAATAATTTTCATCGAATATTTATTTTATTCCATAATATCTCAATTAAAATATTTAATTTATTTTATAAATATTTTAATAATAATTTTCATCGAATATTTATTTTATTCCATAATATCTCAATTAAAATATTTAATTTATTTTATAAATATTTTAATAATAATTTTCATCAAATATTTATTTTATTTCATAAATATCTCAATTAAAATATTTATTTTATTTTATAAATATTTTAATAATAATTTTCATCAAATATTTATTTATTATTTTTTTATTTTTTTAATTTATTTTATTTATTTATTTATTTATTTTGATCACGTGGAAGTGGTATTTAGTTTAGTAACGTATCACGAAGCTGGGTTACCTGTGCTCATTTTCATAGTTTCATAGATTCTGCAGATTCATGAACATAACAAGGCCAAATTAGGCCAAAATCAATCACACGTAAAATTATATACGTGAATATGGCCATAACTTCCAATTAGTTATTTTTTACACTAATTTAGACTTACCCAATCATTGTATTACATATATATAATCATTACTTAACCCATCTAGCATGATTTTTAACAAGTTACAACACATAATTTGCAAAATCAACACATTTACTTTCAACCGTTCTTGATGTTCTTGAAGGTTTTGAAAATAAAACATGAAAATTGTCACACGGATTCGTTATAACAACCGAATCCAGATTTATTTAAACTTTGGTCTCTTCAGATCAACATGCATAACATCATACGAGTGTAAATTTTATTTAAAACATTTATGTTTGACATACTAAAATCACGTATGAGGCCTTAAGGCAAAAACCCAAACTCGTAATTTTGTAGAAATCATATACGATGTAATACTATGAAACCGATGATATGGAATCATGAAATATATATATATATAAAACATGTTATGCTACTCTTATTATTACATATATCCATATAATAGCATAATTTCTCAATTACGGAGACATAATGAGAGGTTTGAAAGCCAAAACTATGAAACCCATTTTATGAAAACTAAATACGTAAAATAGAATTTGGGAAGGAGGAGATTACCTGTAGGATATAATTAGTAGGCTTAGTTTCCTCACTCTCAATTCTCTTTCACAGTATCTTAATTCTTCTTGGAAATTCTCAGACTCTCTCTGAATATTTCTTAGACTTAGGCAAAAAAGAAAAAAAGAAAGAAAAAGAAGACGTCGTATATAATGATCAGATAACTGAGCTTAGAGTGGTCAGTTGGCCCAATCATGGGTTAACTGCACCAACTCCTTTTAGGGCCTTGTTTGGCTAGCTTCAAAAGACTTAATCTCATTTAATTAAATAAAACCTTTATCATATAGTTTAATTAATGTCACACTCCTTTATAAAATAAACTCATATCTTATTTAATTTATTATAAATAAAATATAATAATTTCTCATAAATTCACATAGTCACATAATTAAATAACTCATTAATAAATAATGTCAAATTATTAATTCTCTAATTAATAATTAAATTAATTAAAATACCAATATGCTTATTAAATATTTCTTTTAATACAATAAGCTCACATAATCACATACTTTGATAATAAAACTCTCTACATTAATTTAATAAATGTAACACATATAATTAAATTAATCTACCACAATTAAAGGCCAATTAATTATTTAATCTAATAATTAAATCATCGAAAAATATTTATTTAATTCAATAAATATTAAAATTAATTACAAAATTCTCGTTCATCACATCTTCCCCCCTTAAAAGGATTACGTCCCCTTAATCACGACTCAATAAATTGATTCGTTACATTCTCCCCCTTACAAAGATTACATCCCGAGAATCGGTTATACATAATTAAGTAAATAAATGAGGTAATTCTTCATCATATTCTCTTGAGTTCCCACGTAGCCGTTAGCGTTGTGGTTCCTCCAAATTACCTTAATGAAGGTATAACTTTATTTTCGAGAACTTGTTCTTTTTCGATTACGACAATTTGGGATGAGAATTTCTTCGTAAGATAAGTCTTTCTCAAAATGTAGGGGTTCATATTCAATTACATGCTTGTAATCGGCCTTGTAGGGTCGTGAATACGTGAAACATGGAAGACGTTGTGGACATTCTCGAGTCTTTGGAGGTAAGGCTACCTCGTCAGACATGACTTCTCCGATTCTTCTCGAAGACTTCAAAGGGTCCAATGAATCTTGGGCTCAATTTCCCTTTCTTTCCGAACCCGATCTTCCCTTACAGAGAGACCTTCAAGAAAACATAACTACCGATTCAAACTCGATATTTTTACGATGTGGATCAACGTATTTCTTCCGTCGATCTTAAGCCGCTACCGGTCGTGTTTCTGGATCACTTTGACTATTTCTGCCGTCTTTTGTACCAATTTCGCCCTAGCAATTGTCTTTCACCAACTTCATCCCGAAGAAAGCGGAGTTCTTCACTTTTCGCAGTATAACGCTTCGTAGGCAAAGATGCCTATACTAGCGTGGTAGCTGTTGTTGTAGTTTAACTCTACTAACGGTAGGTGATCATCCCAATTTCCTTTGAAGTCCATCACACGGGCTCAAAGATATCTTCTAATGTTTGAATTGTTCTCTCACCGTCCGTCTGTTTGAGGGTGGTAAGTCTGTACTCATTCGCAATTGCGTACCCATGCATTCCTCAAGACGTTTCGGAAAATTGATGTGAAGCGGATCTCTATCAAAACAATTGACACGGCAGACTCGTGTCCGAAACAATCTCTTTCACATATAACCTTGCTTAACCGATCTAAGTTGAATCTTATTTTGATTGGAAGGAAGTATGCGGATTTCGTCGATTCCGGTCCACGATAACCCATCTCGCGTCGTAGCCTTTACGAGTCGTCGGAAGGCCAACCACGAAGTCCATTGTAATATGTTCCCATTTCCATTCTGGGATTTCTAACGGTTATAGCAATCCACTCGGTCTCTGATGTTCTGCTTTTACTTTCTGACAGGTCAGACACTTGGCAACACATTCTACAACATCGCGTTTCAAATTCGGCCACCAGAAATGTTGACGAAGATCTTGATACATCTTTGTACTACCTGGGTGAATCGAATATCTCAAACTATGAGCCTCACTCAGAATTTCTTCCTTAATTTCTTGTACTGGCGGAATCCAGATTCTATTTTCAAATCTCAGTATTCCTTCCTTATCCATCTTAAATCTTGGTTCGGTTCCTTCAGATATCTTCTTTGTCACCTTTTTACATTCTTAGATCGAAGTCGAGCCTCCTTTACTTTATCTAGTAGAGTTGTACCAGATTGCATTTGAAATAGCTTCTCATCAATCTCCATAGGATACTTCACTTCCAACTCCAGTTTCTCCATTTCTGTAATTAGCTCCTCCTGAGCAGTTAACATCATCAATTTCTCACGACCCTTTCTACTTAAGGCGCGTCAGAACCACATTTGCTTTCCGGGATGGTATAAAATCTCACGGTCGTAATCCTTAATTAATTCCAACCATCTTCGACGTGCGTGTTCAAATCCTTCCGTAAAAATATATTTTAGACTCTTGTGGTCCTGGGGAGTATATATTTCACACTTCTCCCCGTATAGATAGTGCCTCCAAATTTTTAGAGCAAAAACAAATGCAGCTAACTCCAAATCATGGGTCGGGTAACCCATCTCGTAATCCTTCAACTGCCGTGATGCATACGCAATGACTTTGCCATTTTGCATCAGCACACATCCAAGTCCTTTATGTGATGCATCACTATAAACAACAAAATTTCCTGTATCCTCCGAAAGAGATAACACAGGGGCCGTACTCAACCTCTTCTTCAATTCTTGAAAACTTTCCTCACACTTATCCGTCCAAACAAATTTCACAACTTTTCGAGTTAAATTCGTTAACGGAGTTGCGATCTTGGAAAAGTCTTGTATGAACCTTCTATAATATCCTGCCAATCCAAGAAAACTTCAGATTCGATGGCGTCTCCTACTGACCCAGATTAATCACGGCTTCGACTTTGGATGGATCTACCGAAATTCCGTTTTTATCGATCACGTGCCCAAGAAATTGCACTCGTTCAATCCAAAATTCTCATTTCGAAAACTTGGCATACAACTTTTCCATTCTCAATACTTCCAACGTTAATCTTAAATGCTCTTCGTGTTCTTCTTTGGTTTTCGAATAGACCAAAATGTCATCTATAAATACCACTACGAACTTGTTCAAAAACGGCTTGAACACACCATTCATTAGTCCCATAAATGCTGCAGGAGCATTCGTAAGACCAAACGACATTACTAAAAATTCGTAGTGACCGTATCGTGTTCTGAACGCAGTCTTTGGTACATCCTCCGGCCTCACCTTCAATTGATGATAATCGCTTCTCAAGTCTATCTTGGAAAAGTACCTCGCTCCCTTCAATTGATCAAACAGGTCATCGATCCTCGCTAATGGATATCTGTTCTTAATCGTGACCTTATTCAGTTCTCTGTAGTCAATGCAGAGTCGCATCTATCCATTCTTCTTTTTCACAAACAACACCGGGGCTCCCCACGACGATACGCTCGGTTGAATATACTTCTTGTCCAACAATTCTTGTAGTTGTACCATTAATTCCTTCATCTCTACTGGTGCCATTCGGTATGGTGCCTTCGATATTGGAGCAGTTTCGGGCGCTAAATCGATTACGAAATCTACCTCTCTATCTGGTGGAAGTCCTGGTAAATCGTCTGGAAATCGTCGACGAAGTCCTCACAATTGGTATTTCTTCTACCCTTGATTCTCTTTTCGACTATCGACTATGTAAGCTAAGTATCATACACGACCTTGTCTTAACAACTTCACGCTGCATCATCGTCGGACAACTCGCTTGCATACAAGCGACTTCTGCTACCATAAAACACAACCTTTGATGGAGTCGTGAGGTTAATACTTCTTTTGGCAATCAATTCTGACCCGTAATTGAATAACGATCCATTCCCAAAATAACGTCAAATTCCCCAAGTCGAATAGGGATAAGATCTATGTTCATGATATTACCCTTAATATCCACTCTACAGTTCTTAAACACGTACTTAACAGAATTATCTCCTATTCGCAATTTCTATATTCATGGGATATTCCAACTCATCCATAAGCAAATCTAAACTATTAGCAAAGTCTTGGATATAAAGGAACAAGTAGCACCGAATCAAATAAAACATAAGCATTAATTTCATTGATCGGAATGATACGACACCACATCACGAGACCTGGATTGCATCCTGCCGTCGTATTGAAAGTCAAAGGCGTTCGGTTTGTTGCGGTTGGTCCGGTGATGGTTAAGGCATTTCACTTTATTATTTCCCGGTTTCCTCCTAATCCTCGACCTCCCGATCCCTTCTTGGGACAATCTCTTGCCAGATGGTCCTTGAACCACAAGTAAAACAAGCACCCTTTTTTGGGTTTGGGCCGGTTTGGTACTATGTGGCCTTCCTGTCCACAATTGAAGCACACTCTTTTTCCTTTCATACAAACTCCCAGATGGGCTTTCCATGCAAGTCGGGCATGCTTCGATTCTTTTCTTTTGACTACCTTATCGATTCCTCGATGATGAGTACATCATTCCACCTTTTCTTCCGATTGAAATTTCCACCTCCCCGTGCCACTTCCATCGACCTTGTTATTTCCTTCACCTTCACTCTTCTTCTTCTTTTGATCTTGATTGTACTTGGTCACCGTGATCGCTTCCTCCTTCAACGAGGATGGCCTTTTCGAGACTCTAAAGAACGTGTTTAGATGAAACATTGATACCTTCTTTGTACACCCAAGGCTTTAGTCCTTGCTCAAACCAAATCTCGCCTTCCTCTCATCCGTGTGAACTTGATACTTGGCAAACCTTGCCAATTCGTTGAATTTAGCCGCATAGTCAGGCACGCTCATACTTCCCTGCTTCAACTCTAGAAATTGAACCTCCATCTGGTTCTATGAACTAGTTGGGAAATACATTTCGAAAAACATCTCTTTAAATCTCTCCCACGTAATTATACCTTCACCTCCTCGCACTTTGTTTGCTTGCCACCAGTAGCTAGCCTCAGACTTTAGCATAAACGTTGCAAAAGCGGTCTTCTGGTCTTCTCTAACCCTAGCAACGTCGAAAACCTTCTCCATTTCCATAACCCACATTTGAGCCACGATTGGGTTCATAGAACCTTTGAACTCTGGCGGTCCCACCGCCTTGAAGTCCTTAAACGTTGTGTTTGGTGGAGCTTGAGGTTGGTTATTCATGGCTCCAGTCAGCAAGTTCACTAACTCCTGCACGGGATTAGCGTTGGCATAATTGTTATTATTGGTTGACTCTTCCTGAGCCGGTTGACGTTGTTGTCTTCTCCTTGGCGGCATTTTTTTGTTAAATAAACGCTTTATTAGAACTTTATTTATTTCTCTAAATAGTTAAGGCATTACTCAACAATTTAACATATCACTTAACACATCATCTCAAACAACTTGATATATTTGCATTCAAATCAAAGTTTTAACATTAAACGATAGCATAACTGCTATTTACATCAACTATCCTGGTATAAAGAATCCACAGGATTTAAAACATTCAAATATTCTTTCGTTCATAAACACATCAGAATTTACATATAAAAACTAATTAAGTGTGACGACCCCAAAATAGGTCCATTCCATCCAACCCATTCTGAGTCGCCAAATACATGGTACAGAAACAACTACAACTTTATTATCACAACAATAAAACTGTGAGTTTAAATACAAATATTATCTTCTAGACAATATTTATACTCAAATAAATCCTCATCACATTTATTGATACATTATTTTACAATAATGGTGAGGACTACTAAACAACTCTCTCTAGAACCTTCATTCCATACCCCGACTAGTACTCGCTACATTCTCGCCTCTCGAGAAGAAAAATGGAACAACAAGGAAAAGGGTGAGCTCAACTAGCCCGATAGAAGAATGTTATGACTAAGATAATATACAACCAATTATCGTTAGTCTCCAACGAGGAAAAATCGATAGAATACAATAGACAACAAGTTTTCAGATCAATATTCGCAATGAAATAATAATTCATAGAAGAGTTACGTAGAGAATGAAATCTACTATAATCTATGAATTTAACGGTCCATCATCAATATTTTATCCTGTAACATCAATCAATATTCATCTCAAATCAAATATTCATCTTTGCACTTTCTGTGCCAAAGATATTCATCAATCGGTCATGTTCATCTCAACACTGTTCATCTTTGCACTAAAGGCCAAAGATATTCATCGATCGGTCCATATTCATTTAAACACTGCTTTCATCTTTGCACTACTGCCAAAGATATTCTTGAAATCATTCATCTTTGCACTACTACAGCCAAAGATATTCAATAATATCATCATTCAAGACCGAGGATGATGAAAATATTTTTAAAGAAAGCGAATCCGGTGAAACAAAATGACAAGGATTAAGGATTAAGGATTAGTACTTTGTTTTATCCATGTCCAATAATACCTCAAAATAATCACAAAGTGGTGTAAAATTCAAGAATGATCAAAACATGGATACAATCAAAGCTAGTATCCGAATAGATATTTTGGACGAAAAGAAGAAATTTTATTTTTCGATGAATAGTGTCAGATATCGTGAATAGTCTTGAGTATCGTGAATAGTAACTCGAGCAACCAAAAGATAGAAATTCCACAAAAAAACATTTTCACGCTTCATGCGTGAATAGTACTTTCGTGAATAGTAACTTCGTGAATAGTAACTCATGAATAGTAACTCGTGAATAGTAACTCATGAATAGTAACCCCGGGCATGAAAAAGTTCCAAATTTGATAAAAACTTCGGATCAACATTTTCAAAGATAATGATATTGAAGAAATAATATCATTACGAAAAAAATAATATCCCTTACCTCAAAGAATCAAGTGCTTGGAAGGAAAGGTCAAGTGATCTTTGAATGAAACTTATCTTGAGCAAAGAACTCTCAAAGTATCTAAATACTCACAAAATACGCTCAATAATATAGAGAGAGAAGAGAAAACTTTGTTTTTACGGTGTGATTTTCAATTCTAACTTAGCCCTCTATTTATAGAAAAATGTTAGTCTACGCCAAGCGGACTTGACCTACTACACGATGGCTTTACTCGCTACTATTGCCACCCACCACATTTGAAATAAAATTCAGCACATTTCTTCACCAACCACAAGTGGGGCCCACTCAATTCTAGAATTTTCCACCAAAATCAATTATAACCCTAATTTCCGAATCACCACCTCTTAAAATTCATAACAAATCATTCGTTCATTTTTAACGGTTCAAAATTTGTGGACATATACTCAACTTATGTATGTATAACATATCCAAAAATTACAACGATCCAGCGGTCGGATTAAAAATTATAACCCCGCAATATATCTCAAAACCCCCGATTTGATTTTTAACACCTCCAATCAGATAAAATCTTGATAAAACACCTCAACATTAATTCCTTCATTAATAACCACATAAATAAATCCATCATTTATATTCATATAAAATAAATATTTCCTTATCATATGAATCAATAATTAATTATTCACAAATAATATTACGAATCACATTTATGATGACAGTTTGTTCCCGAGGAAGAGGGGCTTTCAATAAGGATCTCTCACTCTTGGTGGCGCATGATTAGGTGACCAAACCTCTCCTCGATGTGAGAACTTTCTAGACATTACCAATAATGCTATCTACTAATATTATTCAAATAATATGAATTATTAATCGATAATGGGAAATATTGTGCGGTGACAATTATTGAACAACAATAATATAAAATATCAACGCAGACAATTATTGAATCAATAAAATAAAACATTGAGCAAGAATTCTTTGTGAAAATTATTGAGTAGTGCCTTCTTTACGTAAGGATCAATAATTCAACAATCATGCAATCTGGTGCTACTCTTTGTGCAACCACGCGTATTACTGTATTTTAACCACCGGGTATTCCAACAGTCTTAACGGTAACAACTACGCCGTTATTTATAACCACCCAAACTTTGTCGTTTTTCTCATCCAATCGCTTTCCGTTATGGGGCCCACACATGGTTGCGCCGTCGTACGAATATTCCCCGACAGTACGAATATTCCACGACCAAACGAATATTCCCCGACAACAATGAATATTTTATAACCACTTGCTTATTTTGAAATATTTGCGCATTTTACCCATAACTAACCACATTAATCAAATCCATCCTTACTATTTCAAAATAATAAATAAAGGAAATTCCTTTTTATTTAAAAAAATTTCGGGGTCTTACAACCTCCCCTCCTTATGAAATTTCGTCCTCGAAATTGACGCACGACGTCTGCAGTGTTTCAAAAGGTAAAGATACCTCGCTTTCATTTTCGTTTCCAACTCCCAGGTCATTTCCTCAATAGCATGGTTTCTCCACAAAACTTTAACTTATGGTATAACCTCGATACATAGGTCATGTTCTTTCCTCTATAAGATCTTGACAGGTACCTCCTCGTACATTAAGTCTTCGGCTATCTCATCCGGTTCTAACTCAATGACGTGGTTCGGATCGTCCACATATTTACGTAACATCGATACGTGAAAAACGTTATGAACACGCGTCATACTTGGCGGTAAAACGAGTCTATAGGCCACAGTTCCTATTCGATCGAGAATTTCAAATAAATCGAAGGTTTGAGCTTTCCTCACCTCACCGATTCTCGCTTTTGAAATAACAACTTCTTGCACCTCCTTCTTCAAATTCATCAGCTCCGGTGTGTAGCTTGAACAGCTTTAACTTTATCGATTAAAGTCGATTATACTCGTATATCATCACGTACTCGTATATCATCACGTGGGTACCTAGAGTTTTCATCTCCATCTCTATTATTTGTATATTATACGAAATGAGTCTTTGACAATATTGTACTCGTACTTGTATACGATCTTCTACTCAACATATCTACCTACCACGTTCGCTTTTCGAGGATGGCATGGTCGTGAACATGTGTTGAAATGAGTCTCCTCTTGAGTTCTTCAAGCTCTTCCCACATTCCTTGCTCCATTCGAATTTTGTATCTCTCTGAGTTAGCTACGTTAATGGAATAGCGATTCGAGAATATCCTTCAACGAATCTCCGATAATAACCAACTAAGCCTGAAAGCTACGTATTTCGATTCATCGACTTAGGTTGCTCTCAACTGTGACTCATATCCCAATCTTGGATAAGACGTCACAATGACACCTATCGATTTACTATCGCATCTAATATGGCGTCCCCTACGAGAGAGTTCGGCAGGTGAATTCCACAAAGGAAGTCACAAGATAAAGGCTCATGTACCAAATTCTATAGTTGAATTTTTAACTCACGAAGTTCAATAGGAGCCATTCGATATGAGATTTTAGAAATGAGTTTTGTCTTCGGGTTCAAAGTCGATACAAAATTTAATATCGATCTTTGGGAGTAAACCAAGAAATTCTTGAGAAATACGCCGGGAAAAATCAATAACAACAGGAATATTATTCAAATCGGCGTGTCTTTATTCAAATCCATAACATGGACTAAGAAAACTTGACATCCGTAATAAGCGAATGACTTCATGGCTTGATATGAAAATGTTTGACTACAATGGTTTGATTGCTTGAATTGAATAACGAGTTGCTTAGGAATATGAAAACTAATGACCTTACAAAAGCAATCAATTTGGCATGATGAGTAGTTAACCTTAAAATCACATCAAAAGCAAATATCTCTATAGAAATAAGGTTAACGGGTAATGTGATAGTACAACTTGAATCAAGCAAGATTTTTTAAACAACGGATGTAATGAAAGTTTCTCCTAAGCAGAGTCTCCATAAATAGGTCAAAGTCTAATTTCTCCGTAGTCAAGTTCAAACGTTGGAGCGCAAGCAAGAGAGATAAAAGAATGGGTAGAATCAGGGTATCTAGTAAGGTATAAACTTCGCAAGAATTTATAATTAACTAACCCGCTAACCGTTCGGGTTCCTCGTATTTTGACCGATCACGATAAACGCTCTTCCGAGAATCGTTGACTTTGACTTTTCCGGGACATCCTTTTGAGTCACCGCCATTCGCCGCTGGACTAGGTTTCGATATCGTCATAATCTCGGCGATATGTCCTTCTTTTCCACAATTATAGCATACCTTAAAGCTGTTGTGGGCGCCAATGATATATCCCTCTTTCCGCATTTGTAACATCTGACCGATGGTCTTTCTCCTCCTTGGAACCCGGTTGCCCTTTGGTGGCCGACGCCTTCTTCATGGTGGTTGTTGAATCTCCTCTTTTTAAAATCTCCTCCCAACTCGCTTCTTCTATTTTCATGGCCACGATTACCACCGGAGTGGTTACCGCCTTTGTCCGTATTCTTCTTTCTCCACCGGTTATCGTTATTCTAATGATCGCTATCTTCGGTATGATCCTCGGTTATGGTCCCTCGGTTGAACGCGTACTTCGTTATCTCGCTTCTAACAACCGAGCCTGCTTACAACATCCGAATAGAGAAAATTTATGAGAAATGAGATCTTGGCGTATAGGGTTTTAAACCTCTCGAAACATCCGCGTCATACGTTCCTCATTCTCCACCAAATGAGGTGCAAACACGGATAACTCCGCAAACTTCGCCTCGTCTTTGGGACACCGCCATGTTATTATCGCTCCAATCTAATAAACTCCACTTCCTTCATATGACGAATACTTTCGTGGAAGTACTTGTCATTGAACTATTTCAAACGTCTCCCATGACATCGCCGAGAGCGGTGAATGGTACGCTTCATGAATTCCCACCGATGTCTGCCGCCACGGAACATAAAAGTAGCGAATGGAACTTTCGTTTCCTTCGTGCATCAAGACATAGAATATCTTGGTAATTTGCTTGACCCATGTTTCCGCCATAATCGGATCCGCTTTCCCTGCACTGCGGTGGTCCCAACTTCAACCGCTGCTTGCATTTGTGACCACCCGTGAATTGCTATCATCTCCTCTTGTATTTTGAACACGAGTCTCCTCTAAATCCGATTTTGCATGAACCGCAAAAAGCTTCTAAACATCCCCTCGTTCATCATCGCTTTCGGTTGGTGTTATTCACGGGAGGTACATTGCCACGACTGTTGCACGTTCTCCTCGTTGTTAAGTGCGAGGCATCTCCACGATCTCATTTACTCCACTATTAATATTCTCGGTCGACATTCTCAAAATCGTCATAAAACAAGGGTTAATTAAGGAAATCAATCACATAATATCCCTATATATCGACCAACTAACAAATAAGCTTAGGTAGGACACACTAGCGAAGGATTTACTCGTCTCTCCCTCCTAGTTCTATTCCTCGATCTCCACGGAGATCATATCCCTAAGCTCGATACCAAGCTGTGGCGACCCCAAAATAGGTCCATTCCATCCAACCCATTCGAGTCACCAAATACATGGTACGAAACAACTACAACTTTATTATCACAACAATAAAAGCGTGAGTTTAAATACAAATATTATCTTCAGATAATATTTATACTCAAATAAATCCTCATCACATTTATTGATACATTATTTTACAATAATGGTGAGGACTACTAAACAACTCTCTCTAGAACCTTCATTCCATACCCCCGACTAGTACTCGCTACATTCTCGCCTCACGAGAAGAAAAATGGAACAACAAGGAAAAGGGTGAGCTCAACTAGCCCGATAGAAGAATGTTATGACTAAGATAATATACAACCAATTATCGTTAGTCTCCAACGAGGAAAAATCTGATAGAATACAATAGACAACAAGTTTCAGGATCAATATTCGCAATAGCGGAAATAATAATTCATAGAAGAGTTACGTAGAGAATGAAATCTACTATAATCTATGAATTTAACGGTCCATCATCAATATTTTATCCATGTAACATCAATCAATATTCATCTCAAATCAAATATTCATCTTTGTCATTTTCACAGCCAAAAGATATTCATCAATCGGTCATGTTCATCTCAACACTGCTCATCTTTGCACTAAAGGCCAAAGATATTCATCGATCGGTCATGTTCATTTAAACACCGCTCATCATACTGTGCCAAAAGATTTTGCACTACTGGTGCCAAAGATATTCTTGAGAATCATTCATCTGCACACTACGGGCCAAAGATATTCAATAATATCATCATTCAAGACCGAGGATGATGAAAAATATTTTAAAGAACGAATCCGATTGAAACAAAATGACAAGGATTAAGGATTAAGGATTAGTACTTTGTTTTATCCATGTCCAATAATACCTCAAAAATAATCACAAGTGGTGTAAAATTCAAGAATGATCAAAACATGGATACAATCAAAGCTAGTATCCGAATAGATATTTTGGACGAAAAGAAGAAATTTTATTTTTCGATGAATAGTGCCGATATCGTGAATAGTCAGATATCGTGAATAGTCTGCAGATATCGTGAATAGTAACTCAGACACCAAAAGATAGAAATTCCACAAAAAACATTTTCACGCTTCATGAATAGTACTCGTGAATAGTAACTCGTGAATAGTAACTCATGAATAGTAACTTCGTGAATAGTAACTCATGAATAGTAACCCATACATGAAAAAGTTCCAAATTTGATAAAACTTCAGATCAACATTTCAAAGATAATGATATTGAAGAAATAATATCATTGAAAAAAAATAATATCCCTTACCTCAAAGAATCGAGACTTGGAAGGAAAGGTCGGAAGTGATCTTTGAATGAAACTTAATTGAACAAACAACTCTCAAAGTATCTAAATACTCACAAAAACGCGCTCAATAATATAGAGAGAAGAGAAAACTTTGTTTACGGTGTGATTTTCAATTCTAACTTAGCCCTCTATTTATAGAAAATGTTAGCCCGCAAAGCAGACTTGACCTACTACACGATGGCTTTTACGCTACTATTGCCACCCACCACATTTGAAATAAAATTCAGCACATTTCTTCACCAACCACAAGTGGGGCCCACTCAATTCTAGAATTTTCCACCAAAATCAATTATAACCCTAATTTAGAATCACCCACCTCTTAAAATTCATAACAAATCATTCGTTCATTTTAACGGTTCAAAATTTGTGGACATATACTCAACTTATGTATGTATAACATATCCAAAAATTACAACGATCCAACGGTCGGATTAAAAATTATAACCCCATAATATATCTCAAAACCCACGATTTGATTTTTAACACCTCAATCCGATAAAATCGATAAAACACCTCAACATTAATTCCTTCATTAATAACCACATAAATAAATCCATCATTTATATTCATATAAAATAAATATTTCCTTATCATATGAATCAATAATTAATTATTCACAAATAATATTACGAATCACATTTATAACAACCGAAATTGTTCCCAGAAAGAGGGGCTTTCAATAAGGATCTCTCTCTTCTTGGTAGCGCAATTAGGTGACCAAACCTCTCCTCGATGAGAACTTTCTAGACATTGCCAATAATGCTATCTACTAATATTATTCAAATAATATGAATTATTGATCGATAATGGGAAATCTTGTGCGTTGATGACAATTATTGAACAACAATAATATAAAATATCAACGCAAAGACAATTATTGAATCAATAAAATAAAACATTGAGCGGTAACTCTTGTGAAAATTATTGAGTAGTGCCTTCTTACGTAAGGATCAATAATTCAACAACACTGTAAAATACTGGTGTCTTCTTTGTGCAACCACGCAGTATTCGTTTATTTTAACCATAGGGTATTCCAACGATCTTAATTGGTGAATAACTACGTAGTTATTTATAACCACCCAAACTTTGTCGTTTTTCTCATCCAATCGCTTTCACGTTATGGGCCCCACACATGGCTGCTGGTAAATGCACGAATATTCTCGACAAAGATTTAATATTCCACGACCAAATGAATATTCCCCGACAACAATGAATATTTTATAACCACTTGCTTATTTTGAAATATTTGCGCATTTTACCCATAACTAACCACATTAATCAAATCCATCCTTACTATTTCAAAATAATAAATAAAGGAAATTCCTTTTTATTTAAAAAAATTTCGGGGTCTTACATTAAGTCTTTCACATAATTAAACAAATTCTATCCTTTGTCATCATCAAGTCTTTGAATAGCCTTGCCACGCTCCTCATCCGTGATATACGAGACATCGTCCTGCGATCCGGCAGATATATGATGGAAGTCCTTGAATCGAATGGGGTACCTCATAACTCGATCTTGGGCCTCATCCATTGCATGAATAAGTGTAGAATACGTCTCTTCAAGTTTTGCATTCTTTGCACGACTATCATCTTCTGCACGATCAGCTCGACGCAATTCTCTTACCCATCCCTCTTCTGCTATGTTCAGTCTTTCGGAGGTTTCCTTTGGTTCCTTCTTGACTTTTCTATCTTCTCGGTCTTATCTTGGTTTGACCCTTCTCATGGACCAAATCCCATTCTACATATACCCGGTCGAGAGTGAAGAGTCGAAATCTCCTCTCCTTACGCTTTCTAGAGTAATATATTGAATAACCGCTTCCGCTCGATCAAATCCTCGGACCTCGTCTCGTAACTCCACGTTACGATGCGTATAACGTGTCATACATCTCGGCATCAACGGTGTACCATGGTAACTCCTCTTCTTCCTCTTCCTCTTCCTCAACAAATTCCTCCTCGGGATCGGTCTAGGGCTCGTACTCACGACCCAACAACGGTGATCGATGGAGATGACTCCCTCTGTAGATGCAATTGCCCCTAACGACATGAATGTCTCTGGATCCTCCTCCTCTGTCGGTCTTATAGGTACATGGGGTTCTTCCTCCCGACTTGACTAGCTTCTCCAACATTCGACATCCCGACACAAAATTTTAAGTTTTAGTTACTAAGTCGTATCATCTAACGCATACTTTAACACATAAACACTTAAGGTCTTTTATTATCTTCAATGAATTACATAAATTCATTTCTTATAACTCGATAAGAGTTTTCCATCACTATCTTCTTTTTCTATAAGGCTACTACCTAAGGTTGTTCCCCACCTAAGGTTCATAACCTCTGACTTTGATAATTAACTTGTGACACCCCCAAATCCGGGTACTTGATTCCACGGGATTTGGTGTTCATCATATAAATATCATCTATCTATCTACCCATAATAAATGCAAACCATGCAATAGATAGAAATAATAATAAATATCCCTTATGGGGTTACATCAACTACATAATAAATACAATCCCGAGTTACTCTAACCTTAAACATACATATGAAATCATAAACAATTAAGTCTTAAACAACATCATTAACTTAAGTCTAACCTAAATACATCATCAAATAAAATAACAAGTCTTCCACACTTGCTAACTTTGCCTTGCCTTTACTAGTGGAAGGTTTAAATGGGTTCTTTTCGTTCTTAATCGCAATGTTATTATTAAGCAAGAGTGAGCACTAATGCCCACAAGTATAATAATGAAATAACGATTATAATAACATGCGAATAAATCAAAAACATCGAATAAAAGCTCAACTTTTGAATCAAGAATGAATAACAAGAAATAAAAAAAAGAATTACGAGGTCATAAGACCTTGAACTATATCCTAGGTTATCAAGGGTTATACTTGAAACCTTTAACGATCGTAAGGACTATAGACCTTTCTACTCGTACTTAGGGGATCGACCCTTAGTACAATCATGCACAATATCTTAACGCTTAACACATAAGAAAATCCCTTTGCGGGGTTGTTCATCTCGATTTGACATTCGAGTTCGCACCAAAGGAAGTTTGGTTTGGACAATTCATCAAGGTTAGGAAATTTAGAGCGCTCATTGACTATGGACTAGTCGAATCAATAAGGGTTCACTAATCTAATAAGGTTCAATAATAATGATATTCAAATTGAATAATAATCTCAGGAAGTATACAATAGGACAATTATTGTATAACTAAATCATGCTTTGAAAAGATAATCAATCTTTAATATAACATTTGAACATGAATAATAATAATGATAATTTACTCGAGTTAATTAATAAACTTTAACAATAATGACAAGTAGGGTTAGGAAACTTGCCTTCTCATGCGTGAGGCTAAGCGATTATTACTTTCGATTCACCACAAATCCTACACACATACCATATGTATTCACGACATTCATTAGTTACATTTTCACTTAATTATTTAATATAAACTCCACTTTATTTAACAAATCATTACCCTTCTAATTTAATTACTTAATTAAATTAGAATATTTTCATTCTCTTATTATTATTACACTCGAATAAATTATTTCATAATAATTTCCATCGAATATTTAATTTATTCCATAATATGTCAATTAAAATATTTAATTTATTTTATAAATATTTTAATAATAATTTTCATCGAATATTTATTTTATTCCATAATATCTCAATTAAAATATTTAATTTATTTTATAAATATTTTAATAATAATTTTCATCGAATATTTATTTTATTCCATAATATCTCAATTAAAATATTTAATTTATTTTATAAATATTTTAATAATAATTTTCATCGAATATTTAACTTATTTCATCAAATATTTATTTATTATTTTTTATTTTATTTTATTTATTTATTTATTTATTTTTCGATAGGAAATGGTAATTTAGTTTAGTAGCTTGGTAGGAAGGAGTTACGAACTCTGTGCTCATTTCTGTGATTCTGCGATTCATGAACATAACAAGACCAAATTAGGCCAAAATCAATCACACGTAAAATTATACATGAATATGGCCATAACTTCCAATTAGTTATTTTTTACACGAATTTAGACTTACCCAATTATTGTAATACATATATAATCATTACTTAACCCATCTAGCATGATTTTTAACAAGTTACAACACATAATTTGCAAAATCAACACATTTACTTTCACTGTTCTTGATGTTCTTGAAGGTTTTGAAAATAAAACATGAAAATTGTCACTACGGATTCGTTATACCTTTGAATCTGCTTATTTAAACTTTGGTCTCTTCGTATCAACATGCATAACATCATCACGAGTGTAAATTTTACGAAAACATTTATGTTTGACATACTAAAATCACGTATATAAGGCCTTAAGGCCAAAACCCAAACTCTGTAATTTTGTAGAAATCATATACGATGTAATCTATGAAACCGATGATATGGAATCATGCAATACATATATATAAAACATGTTATGCTACTCTTATTATTACATATATCCATATAATAGCACAATTTCTCAATTACGAGAGACATAATGAGAGGTTTGAAAGCGAAAACTATGAAACCCATTTTATAAAAAACTAAATACGTAAAATAGAATTTGGGAAGGAGGAGATTACCTCAGTAGGATATAATTAGTAGGCTTAGTTTCCTCACTCTCAATTCTCTTTTCACGATATCTTAATTCTTCTTGGAAATTCTCGGACTCTCTCTCTGAATATTTCTTAGACTTAGCAAAATGAAAAAAAAAGAAGAAAAAGAAGACGTCAGTATATAATGATCGAGGATAACTAAGCGCAGAGTGGTGGGTTGGCCCAATCATGGGTTAAGCGCACTCAACTCCTCTTAAGGCCTTGTTTGGCTAGCTTCAAAAGACTTAACCACATTTTAAATAAAACCTTTATCATATAGTTTAATTAATGTCACACTCTTTTATAAAATAAACTCATATCTTATTTAATTTATTATAAATAAAATATAATAATTTCTTATAAATTCACATAGTCACATAATTAAATAACTCGTTAATAAATAATGTCAAATTATTAATTCTCTAATTAATAATTAAATTAATTAAAATACCAATATGCTTATTAAATATTTCTTTTAATACAATAAGCTCACATAATCACATACTTTGATAATAAAACTCTCTACATTAATTTAATAAATGTAACACATATAATTAAATTAATCTACCATAATGCGTCAATTAATTATTTAATCTAATAATTAAATCATGAAAAATATTTATTTAATTCAATAAATATTAAAATTAATTACAAAATTCTCGTTAAGATCACACTACGAAGCCATGAGATGACTTTTAAAAAATATAAACATGAGGATGATGACAATGATATAAGAAATCAATAAAACAAGTTCAAGAATTAATTTATACGAGAACTAATAATGTCCAAATTATCAACATGATAATGCTTTGTAGAGTAAAATTCAAGAATGCTCGGAAGAATATTTTCATGAAAAATCTTTGGATGAAGCGCTTAAATATCTAGGATATTCCACTAATTTCATGGAGTATAGAAGTCAAAACTTAACCTTGTTGAGTATAATAAAGAATGGAATAACAAAAGAAATCACCGGGCATACGATTGCCGCATAGATTAAAGTTATTCCAATAGAATACTAAATAACGGAACCGGTCAAAGTGAAATTAAAATTCGCCGAAGCGGGATGTTCTAAAGAATAATAAAGAATGGAATAACAACAGAAATCACCGTGCATGCGGTACTTGGCATGAGCGAGTTATTCAACGAGAATACTAATAAGGGCGGAGCTTGGTCGGTAAAAGCGCCTGAGACAAGATATTCCAACGAGAATAATAAAGAATGGAATAACAAGCGAAATCACCGTAAATGCGGTGCCATGGCATGACAAAAGTTATTCAACGAGAATACTAATAAGGGCGAAATCGAGTCCAGGTGTAAAATCTGCATGACGAGGATATTCAGGAGAATAGTAAAGGCGGAATAATAGAAGAATGTCACCAAGTATAGGGTAGCTTGGCGTATCTGAGTTATTCGGCAGAATAATAAAGAATGGAATAACATAAGTTCTCTTCATGAATCTGAAAAGAATAACACCCCTTACGAGTACAATAACAAATAATATTCCCTACGATCTACAACAAATAATATCCTTCTTAGTAAAATAAGAATATTACGACTTGTAGGCGAGGATATACTGAAGAAAACTTGTCTTTGCGCTCAAAACTTTCTTAAACTACGAAGAAATACGCTCAAGATTATAGTAAAAAGAACTATCTCTATAGTTTCTTTCTCTAGAGTTTCGATGAATTAAGTAAGAAATAATGAAAGAATGAGCTTTATTTATAGAAGAATGAATTTCGCGTAGTAACTAATTCATGAAGCGGTCCAGATTAATTTACTTTTTAATCGGACGGTCCGTATTTAAAGTAAAATCTTTTAAATAAAATATAATATATTCTATTTATAATCTAATAAAAGCGAATAACTTTATAAAAGATTTTACTATGCAAATACTATAGAACCACTATACAAACACTATGCATAATAAAATATAATATATTCTAATTATTGTCTAATAAAAGCAGATAACTTTATAAAAGTATTACATTTTATATAAAAATATTTTACTATGCTGAAAACACTATGCAGGAACTACTACGCAACACTATGCATAATAAAATATAATATATTCTATTTATAGAATAACTTTATAAAATTAATCATTTTATATAAAAAGATTTTACTATGCATACACTATAAAACACTATGCATAATAGAATATAATATATTCTATTTATAGAATAACTTTATAAAAGTATTTTATTTTATACAAAAAGTTTTTTACTGTTTTACTACATTAATAATACCAATAAAACAAAAGGCGGTGACTTATCACGTGGCGTCGATAATCAATACAGGTGTGCTACTATGCGACCACGCGTATTACGGTACTTTTACTACTAAAGGTAGTTCAATAGTATTAACGGTAAAACTTCCGCCGTTATTTTCATAAAATATTTTTGTTGTTTTCTCGATCATACAATAATTCCGTTGTAGGGGTCCACCGATGATTGTGTCGTTGCACGAATATTCCTGATAAAACAAATATTCCCCAACCGATGAATATAATATGACAACTTGCATACTTTGTAAAATTTATAAATACTACCCACAACTATAACATTATATCAAATCCACACCATAATATTCAAAAAAATTATTTCCGAGAAAAATTAAATCTTTATTCATAAAATCTGGGGTCTCATAGAGACTTAGTCCGACTGGGTTGGGAAACTCCACATTAAAAAAAAAACTTGTTTTTAAAATCGACTTTCTTGAGCGGCGCACCACCTTGTTGGATGAAAAGCTTCTGATTGTGTAGACGCGCTTTGTGATGTAGTGTCTACTCCCATGATGGCGCTCCCCAAATGTATGATGATAATTAGCATAAGCAGCGCCCGTCTTTAGGTAGGCAGAGAAAGTTAGTTCGGTCTGGCTCCCATGGTAGTATAGTAGTGTATATATGGCGGCCCCAGAGATATATGAAAAGATTCTTTGTTGAGGCGGCCCGCGTCGGGTGAACGCTTAAAGTGGTGCGCCCCCCGCCATAGGGGCAGTGTCTGAGTGATGTTCTTTTTCCATGATTCCCTGCAATTGTACCACAATGAATTCATTACTATTATATTTATTGAATAAAATAATTATCTAAACTATCTTATGAACTAAAAATTCTTGAATAAATGAACTAGAAAAGGTTTAGAGCTTGAGTTGCCTCCCAGTAGCGCTAGTTTTAACATTGTCGACCTGCAACGGTGCCTCTTATTTTCACGGTGCATCGGCAAGTGTAATTACAATAACCGTTGTCAATGTCAGCCACCCTAGTAATGCTTTAACCTTTTCCGTTGAATTTGAAGGTTTGAGCGGATTTACGTTGTGTAGCTCGATGGCGACATGTGGGCAAACCTTCTTGATCGTGAATGGCCCGGAACCATCGGGATTTGAGCTTTTAGGGAAACAATCTCGATTCGTGAGTTTAACAATAATATCGATTGTCCCTTCGAACTTTCTTTGCAAAAATTTTTGGTCATTACCACTTCTTGACTTTTTCTTTATCTGACTTTGAGTTCTCACTACAAAAAAAATGGGCCTTTAGCGTGAATTTTTTGGGCGGCGATTTTTGGGAAATGACTTTATAAGTCGTTGCTAAAAGTATATGTTTAGCAACAAAATTTATGCTTCGTTGCAGTTATGTCGGGCTTTCACTTTTTGCAACAAAATTCATAAGTCGTTGCAAAATTTTGTTCTTAACTTCGATTGGCGGAAAAAAATTTCGTTAGAAATTCGTTCTGCAAAATTTTCGACCACTTGCTTTCCCGTCGTTGTAGGCAGCGAAAGTTTTTTATTGCTAAAAATGGGGCTTTAGCGATTTTTCGTGTGACGACTTTATAAGTCGTTGCTAAAGTGTATGTTTAGCAACAAAACTTGTCGCCGTTGCAGTTATGTGTCGGGCTTTCACTTTTGCTGTGAAATTCATAAATAGTTGCAAAATTTGGAAACAAAATTAGATTAGAAATTAATTTACAAAATTTCTAACCACTTGATTTCTCCTCCTCATAGTAGGCAATAAAAGTTTTTTTGTTGCTATATTTAGATTGCCTAATATAGACCACATTCATTGACAACAATTTTTATTTTTCGTTGCATATTTTATACAACTTTTTGCAGCGACTATTAAAATTTGCCTTAAATAATAATAATAATAATAATAATAATAATAATAATAATAATAATAATAATAATAATAATAATAATAATAATAATAATAATAATAGCAGCGATAATAAAAGGTCTTGGGTGGTCGTTGGATCAATATTCCAAGCTGGAGGTCTTGGGTTTGAATCATGCATCGACATATTTTTGAGGGATAAAGTTTAATATTAAGCCACGTCGGCCAGTCCACATGATATATGCATTATGTGTGTATATATATATATATATATACATATTCTTTTCAAAATTTCTTATCAAACTAAATAAAATACTAAACATTTAACATTAAACTAAATATATATAAAGTAACTATGAATATTTTTATATATATTTATATATGTAAATAAATATTCATATAAATATTTATAAATTTATCTCTAAATATTCATATAAATATTTATAACAAATATTCATATCTAAATTTTATAAATTTTAGATGAAATGTTTATAAATAAATATTTGTTTATAAATTTTAAAGATAAATTTATATGAATATTTGTTTAAAAATATTTATATGAATATTTAGAGATGATTTTTTTATATATATATATATATATATCGTCGATAGGATTTTTTATTTGTCTCCCTTTTAGTTACTTGTTCTTTGGTGTTCTCATGTTATGTGAGATTTGTTTGAAAAAACAAGTGAAAAAAGGTCGGCGTATATCATGTCGACGATGGGTATTAAGAGTCGTGATTGGTTTTTTATTTGGTTGTACCAACACAATAGAGAAAAGGTTTTACATTGACCCGATGATGTGGCTAAGCGAATTCGGTGAAAGCAAAGAGACTCATTAAGTCTGCGGACTTGGTTATGCGGTGGGAATGTGTTAGGCACCCTGTTGAGTAGGTTTTAAACCTATGATTTATGTTCGTTTAGCTTGTTATATTGTTAATTTTTGGAACTTTCATGTTACTTTTGATGGGTTTTGTGCTTGTTGTAGGATAATCAATGTGACTATCAGAGTGCTAACATTGGAAGGAGATTTTAAGCAATTTTTGGACTTTCTGACTATATAAGCGCGAATTGCTATGTGTGATGCAATAGTGGAGTAAGCGCGAGGGGAAGACGGAGTACGTCAGATTTCTCTGAGTGCGATGGCCTTGGTAGCGTTGTTGAGAGAAGCATTGTGTAAGCGTGGGGTCTTGCATATGTCGGCATCTGTTAGGCGAAAAAGTAATTATGTCTTTGGAAGTTGGGCATTTTTGGGGAGCAATTAATTCTTTATGTAATATGATCATAATAGGACTATGGGATGGTTGTTATTTCATTTTGTGGGAGTCTTTGACTAAAGACTTGTGGGTTTTGAAAAGGATTTAGATGTCTATTTGACTTTGGAGGTGATGAGTCGGGAGTTGGATTAGGAATGGATGGTATGGGTGATTTGAGGCTATTTTTATGTGAAGTGTTGGAGCTTGGGGGATATTCGGACACACTTGAGAGCGAGATTGAAAAGCGAGAGCGTGGAGGAGCGAAGAGGAAGAATAATTTCACGAAGATTTGATTTGAAGGGGCGAGAAGGTGGTGCATTACTATTCTCCTTTAATTTCAAATTGTATAATTGGGATGATGTTTTCTTTTATTTATTCGGTATTTAGTTCATTAGTTATGAACTAAATTATTTAATGAAGCTTATAATGGATCTTTAAGTGGAATGATGATTATGTAATCTTTGATTTTGGTTTAATAAGCTATTATACGGTTTATCTATATTAATTTGAGCGTAAATTTATGAATTGCACGATCAACAATTTTATGTGGATTTGTATGAATTGAGAGATGAAATATGAATCTAGACTTAATTAATATAGCATGTGTTCTTGATTTATGTGAATGAACAAAATCTTGATGTATGTTGGGGTAGAGATATACTTGACATCACATGTAATCATATGAAGAACTTGAACTTAAAAACCTTCTTTAATTATAATTCACATAGAGATATAGTGAGTTAGTTGATTAAGGTGTTTAACACAATTCTATCTAAATTGTGGATATGGGTTATCTGGTATTAATACATTGAGAGGTGGTTAGTACTAATTATGTGTTCTTGATTAATAAAATTTGGGATAGTGAATTAAAGCTGGAATAGGGTATAATAATCGAGAGTGATGCTTTGAGTGAAGTTGTAAGCCTAATTCTCCAATATTTGTTTGAAAATTCAGGTTTTTAGGTTTTTTTTTGATAATGTGGAGTTTCCCAACCGCGATCGGACTAAGTCTCCCCACCTAGACCGGGCTTTACTTGCGAGGCTCGGCCTAAGACATAGCTCGCCCGCAGAAATGTGCGATCGGTGGGCCACAGACCAATTTTAATTGGCCCTCACACTTATTGCGGTAGGAATCGATCCGAGGATGCCGGGTTCTGGTTCACCCGGTGGAAACTTCTGCATTGTTCAAGTGTTGTGGTTTAGTTTTAGGGTTTGTTGGTAGTTAGTTGATTTTTATTATTTTACTATAAAGCTGGAAATTGATTAGTTTAATAAAATTAGGATTAATAGAAGATTGGTAATTGTGAAGTTAATTTCTTTCTAAGTCTCTATGGGAACGATACTCACTTACTATTATATTAATTGTTGACCACGTATACTTGTGTGCGCATGCGTATCTAGATTTTACCCAACAAGTTTTTGGCAGATTCTTTGGGATTTTAGTATAGGTTTTATTATTTTGCAATATCAGATTAATTAGTCGATTTTACTTAAACACTTTTGTTTTTTGTTTTGTTCTTCTTATTTGAGTTTTTGACATTGGTTTATGCAAAC